>JAMJFZ010004033.1:595000-980000 GCA_026225945.1 Cricetomys ansorgei
AAATAAAGCTAGAAAATCCCCAAAGTTGTCATAATGATAACAGTAAAACAAACAACGTTAAGAGACATGAATTGTAGAATTGTAGAAAAAAATACTAGCCACCTCTCGGAGTTCTTTTTCCCTGTCAGTCATTTTCCCCACAGTTCCATCATTCCTGTGAGAAAAGCTAAGAGAAGCTAAATCCCTGGTCAGGATCACGCCACGGGTAAGAGATGTACACAAATAAATGCGTGTGTTTGATCAGCCTGAGAGATGTGTTCTGGAGACCAGGGTAGCCGGCGGAAGGTGCGTGGGAAGTGTTTACTCTCTCGGAGCCCAGGTTCTTCATTTGCAAGTGTTCATGTGACTTCCACCCTCCTGGGGACCTTTCTATACCCTGACGCTCCAACGTCTCACACTGTTAGTTTGGAAATTTGTTCATTTGGTAAAAGCTTGTGCGACTCCAGCCCCTTCGGTTCTTCCAAGATTGCATATGACTGGAAGGAAAACGATCTCATTTCCACAAGATTATTTTTACAAAAACTAAATACTAGAAATTACTATTTGTCCCCCAAGGAGAGACTAATACTTCCTAATTTTCCTCGGACTAAGAGGCAGCCCCACATGATCATTTGCTGACCAATGAGATCAGATAGGAGGGTGCAGGTGTTATTTCTCAATCATATCCCCCAAGGGAAGAAATTAGTCTCTTCTGCTGCTTCCCACCGAAAGTGTTGTATTGAGTCACCTTGACCAGCAGCACAGAGGCAGCAATCTGAGGAGGCCATGGCAGATCCAGGCCTTTATGACGTAGCCTCCTAGCCATTCTCTGACACAACCGCTCTCTGCAGCACCCTCTCCATCCTTTCTGTGGGCTCCAGCTCCATGAAGTCCCCACTGCAGCCAGGACTGCTTTGCCTGGCCTAGCACTCAAGAGAGAACCACCCAGCAACTCACTGATGCCATTGAGATTGGGATATTGATGTCTTGATCCCCATTCTAACTAGTGTGAGAAGAGATGGAAATCCACCAGGGTACAAGGTATAGAAAAGAGTACACTTTAAGTTCACTGAAAGCCAGGACTGCCTGGAACACTCCAGGGATGGCTTGCTTTAGGTTGACTGAGCACTTAACAAGAGGACCGGTGACAACAGAAGCAGATGTCATCAGGAGCTGGGTCAGGAAGGGTGTGCTTTACTTTGTAACAGAAGATGAACTTGAGCCTGGAGTGATGGTGTTCCAGGAAGAGTTCTACAGAGCGGGGGCATGATTAGCCTTGAGCCTCAGACACATCCTTTACTGTCTTGTGAACCAGGGGTTGAAAAGACTCCACCCTAAAAGGGAGACACTTGCGAGGCAGAGTGGAAGGTGGTTGAAGCTAGGCAAGAAGAGAAGCAGGTGTGTCCTGGAGACACATATAAGTCTGGTGCTTTTGAGGTTTCATTAAAAACTGGTAGATAGATAAAGGAAGCTGGAGAAAGGAGCGAAAATCACCCAAGCCTGTGTTTGAAAACAGCAGGGCAAGAGACACCATTGGTCTGCTAAACTATGAACTGTACCCTGGAATAAAATGTAGGTTTAGGACTGGGCCAAGCAAGGGTGGTGGTTGTTGAGTATTAATTCTGTGGCTGTAAGATTAATTTTGTAGTCATAGATCTGGATTTACTCATGGAGCATTGACCAGACGATGCTCAACAATAATCAAGCAAATAAACAAATCCATTACCAAATGAAAGTAGAATAAAACACTTTCTCTCTCCCTCTGTGTGTGTGTGTGTGTGTGTGTACATGTCCATGTGCACACAGAGGTACGTGTGCCCATGTATGCAAGTATGTATGAAGGCCAGAGGACACCCCTGGATGTCTGACCCCAAGAAGCATTTATCTGTGAGTTCGGGACCAGCCTGGTCTACAGAGTGAGATCCAGGACAGCCAGGGTTACAACAGAGAAACCCTGTCTCGAAAAAACAAAAAAATCAAACCAACAAACAAAAAACAGTGCTTACAGTGAACTCCTTCCCTGTACACATCTCTTCCATGTGTGGGTCATGATTAGCCAGAGCATCACTGGAGACACAGAAGTTCTGAGAGGCGCTGGCCTTCAGCAGAGTGAGTTACAGGTCTGGCCTGGCCGCGAGGATGGTCTCAGCAATGGCTGCACAGCGCATCCTCAGGAGCAGCTCCCCTCAAGCACTACTCCCTCTGACTGGATTATATCCGCCTTTGTCTTCCTACTGCCTTCACAGCACTTAGCACAGCTCCGGGTTCACAGTAGGCGCTGAGCGCAAACAATAAAGAGTCCATGTTTAATAAACTGCCACCCATGTATGCTTTAAATTCTAGCTACTTAGATACTGCGTGCCAGAAATATACTGGATGCCAGCATGCATCACTACACCCAGTGGGGCTGAGCAGACTACGTGTCATCATAAACTAAACAGATAACAATCAGGTGGAAGCATTCATTTAGAATGAAAAGCAAGACCTGCAGGTTCTCAGGCCAACTTGAGTCATCTCCAATCAGACAGTCATCCTGTCCCTCCCAAATGCCTTAGGAACCTAGAAATCAGAGTTCGCAACTGCATGGCAGTGATTCTTCTCCCCTGCCAGACAGCGCGCAGCTTGCTTAATTGAACAGCAGATTAAAGCCATCAATAAGCTCCTGGATTGCTTTGAAAAAAAAAAAAAAAACAACTTGGCAGAGCCTCAAAAGGTTAAAAATAGAGTCATCATAAAACCTAGCAATTCTCCTTCTAGGTAGATAACAGAGAGAAATGAAAATGTGTCAATACGAGGCTTAAAAGCAAAATTTTATAGTGACAAGATCCAGAAAAGTCAAGAAAGGGAACTAACTTTAGCCGTCACTTGATGGACACGTAAACAGATGTGGTATATCCATGCAGTGGAATATTATTTGACTGTAAACAGGGATGAAGCGTAGGTACTGGCTACAGTAGAGATATGTTTTCAAAAATGTATGTAGCGATAGAAGGCAGAGCCTCTAAATCGCATACTTTTGTAATTCTGTTAACGTGAAATTCTCATAAAAGACAAGCCCATAAAAACATGGAAAAGGATTTCAGGGGCTGTGGATGTAATGGAGGAAATGGGGCATGACTACAGTGCATATAGGATTTCTTTGGGGCTGATGAGAACATTCTGAGATTGATTATGGTGATGGGTTCATAACTGTGAATATACTGCAAACCACAAAGTTGCACATTTTAAATGAATGAATTGTATGAAATATGAATTACAGCCCAGAAAGAGCTGATGCATAAAAAAATATAATTCTATGTCTTCTCAGCCTTTTGGCTAAGATGAAGTGTTTTTTAAATTTTTTTTTAAAGACTTCAAAAACAAACTCTCACTGCTGGTCTATTGAAAGTTGGCATCTTTAGACAGAGGTGGTACCAGAATCCCATGGAACAGTCCATTTGACAAGTGTACTATGACTTTACACAAATTCTTTTAGCTCACAGAATCTTGGTTTCCACACCTAGAGGACCCCAGCGCAGCTGCTGGAAGCTACCCGTGCCCCAGGGCCAGCAGGGTCCATCTCTTTCTACTTGACAGACATCTCTGGCTCCTGGAACTTGCTTACACACAGCACCTCCCCCACATCAGGACAATTAGAAGGTCTAGAGTCTATGCCTCAAGAGACATTTCTCTTGTATGTTATCAATATCCAGCCTCCCTGTGAATGACGCCGAGTAGCCTGGGTGTGACTTACACTGTCCCCACCTGGTTTCCTTTGCTTCCCCCAGGCAAACCTTCCATTCCTGACCAGTGCCATCTGACATCACTTCTTACCTGAACATTTATGCAGAGAATCCACTGTGTTTTAATTTGGCACTGAGTGAGAGCAGCTCAAGACAAGGTCATAAGCATGTCTTCTCCTGAGCGCCACGGGGAGAACGAAACAAGCCGTCATACATGGAACATTCCAACAACCCAGCCCCAAGTAGCTGTTGACTCTATTGCTGTTAATATTTGTGTGGTTATTATTGAGAATAAGAAATGAACCCGAATTTGTAATCAGGTCTTGTCCATCTGGAAGCCTGCCTCAGCCTCTCGCAGCACACGGTATCCCTCGGCTTCTTAAACCACTACCGAGGACCCCAGCTCATTATTTTTCCCTAGCTGACTCTTGGTTTTCAAAGACTCTATCTAGCAAACTGCAGAGATTGAGTAATAATTCATTTGCTCACTCATGTTTTATTAATCAAAGACATAGAACTGCCAATCAGAGCTTCCTATCAGAATAAAATGACTAAGGTTCCCCAGGAAGAGCTAATATCATTTCAATCAACAGCAAAGAACCTTGATATTTTTGTTAGTTTGAGAGGTTTATCGCTTGTATAACTGTGATTAGATTAGATTTGCTGCAGTCTTTTGGGTGGCTCCCAGACCGATCTCCACTGCTACGGTGTCTCTCAAGACCCAGGAACCCCATGTCGGCAATCACCGATTTAATATAGTTCATTAAGAAATATGCTTGTTTTGTTATAAAATTTGAAGCAATAAAAGCTTTATTATCATATTTGGCAATAATATTCCTTTGTATTATGAGGAAAGAAAGGATAAATGGCTGTTTAGTAATCTTGTTTTGTTTTTTTTTTTTTACATTGACCTTTTTACAGATCTAAGAGTGGCTAGATCACACTGAGATGCTGAGCCATTTCAGGTTCCCAAGTACGTCACTGAGAAGTCATAGTCTGTGAGGGAAACGTAATATGAGAGATGGGTAGATAGACAGATGGAAGATAGAAAGAACATCAGCACAGCTAAGAGAAGCAGCACGGAAGGCAGTGAAGTTCTCTGCCACATAGGGCAAATGCCACTTGCTGGCACAGTGTTCAAGCAGATGTGCTGGGGACATGACTGGGCCCTCCTGGTTCTATTTCTTTCCTCTGCCCTGCTCTGTCCTTGGGCAGAGCACCTGGCAGCCTTGTCATCTGACTTCCAGCTGGGTTGGTAAATGGAGGGCATCTGCTAGAGATCCAAGATGGAGGGAGTGGGGTATCGTTCTCCTGGTTTCTTCCCCGAGAGCACAAGGCTGGCTGCATACCTAACCACAGGTGTCTGCACATCCGGCTTTGGTCTCTATGCCCATTCTCTCTCTATCTTGTAAGCTCTATGGCAAAAGTGATAGCGTACTATTTTCAGATCCAACACGCTGACCCACACTTTGTGGCTTCCCTAGAAGTTGCCCATACCTTGATCAAGTGGGTTTTACCATGCTTTAGACTCTGATTCAGTGGTACCCCATGTCCTCAGCCAGGACCCTGAATGCCATCCGTAGTGAACCGAACCTGAATCAGAAGGTCAGAAGATCCAGTTTGACGCAGCATTTCAGGCCGGCATCCTTCAGGGCAGGAAAAATGGAGGCTGACCAAATTATATGGGTGAGGGGGTACTTACGGGGCACATTCAGCCTGCCAGGGTTCTTACTGTATAAGATAAATGACTCACATAAAGTTCAGAGTTAGCATAAGATTCAACTAGCAGGGTCTACAGAAAATGCTCAGCACACTGCCAAATGTATCATAAATAATTAATAGACACTAACTACTGATACTATATTCTAAGGTCTGCAGAAAAAAAAAAAAGACTATTCATTCCATCTTTGCTGGCAACAGCAACCATTGCTCTCATGTAATTTGGATCCAAATTCATATCAGAGCCGTGACTGCAGGAAACATGAAGGTATACCTGCACGAACACTAGCCAGCAATTCACAGTGAACTTTATCTTTGCCAGGAGCCGTGTTCAAAGCTGTCTAATCCTTGTCTCACAGGACAAACAGGCTGTATGAAGAGAGTCTAATCTACCCACACGTATGTGGTACAAACTCGGTGAAGTGGCATCTGAAGTCAGGCTGTGTACCACCCAGGCAACATCCGGGCTTCCCTGTTTATGATACTGTGTCGGCAAAGCTAATTCTGAGCGGCTTGATGGGCACGGAGTCAGGTTGTCTAAGAAGGGAAAATGGCTATGCATTTATTATTGTCAGAATTCCTTTTGAAAAAATTATGCCGTAGTTGTACTTTGAATTCTGCTCCAACCCCATGTTCCAGGCACGTGAACAGCAGAGTGGCATGTGTTGAGACTGTGACCCTGTGTGGAGAGCGGGGTGGGGGAGTATGCTTATAAAATTTACACTGAGCAAGAATGACAAACAGATGCGGCGGTTTGCTGGCCTCATCTCCTTGTGGCCCTTCTGCGGCTTCCGGGAAGGAAATAGGACACTTAGGAAGGCACAGAGTCTCCTGGTCCTAGTGGCCTCAGAACTAAGCCAGTTGGGAGATCTGTGTCCTTGCAGAGTCACCAAACTCTCCGCTTGGAGACAGCTACAGACATCAGGCAAGCAGACATTGGGGAAGAAAGGATGCTCTCTCTGCAGTCCCCTGTGGCTCCCTGTGATAAAGCAGAGCCTGTGATTTTTCTGTGCCACACACAAGAGACTCTTGATGGAGACAGAGCTGGCCTTGGAAGGAGTGCATGGGTTCTGAGGACTGAGCCATGCCATGGTCTGATCTGAAGTGCTTTATATACGTCCTTCTTAGTGATGCTTGGGAGATGACACCCCCATTCCTACTTCAGACTTCACAACTAGAATGGCTCAAATTAGCACCCACTGCCACTCACAGGCTCCCAGCCCAGGAACAGGCTGTAGGACAATGATTGATCCTGTCATTTCAATCGATGGACAGCTCCTTCTTTAAAAGGTGCAGACAGGCCTTTCATTTTCAGAGATCAGGACAGGGTCAGAGAAGGGAAGAGGAGATAGCATTTGGCCAGCTCAGTGGTGACATCTATTTGTATAGAGGACAAAGTACCCGTACACCCATGCGTGCCTGCACGTGCACACACACACAATCTCACACACACCGACATGTGTACATTCATTACACAAAATGATGGCAGCAGGCAATGACTGTGAGAAAGCACATCACTGAGAACATTCCAGGAGGCTCACAAATTTCAGTGCCCAGATACAACTTGGTTTCCTTCTCATGAGTCACACCACTTTTCGCTCCAAACACAGTATATTATCGTTGTTATGAGTGGATGTATACTCTCCAGCCCCCCAAGAGAAGACATTTGTGAATTCTAACCATTGATGTCTTTATCTGGAGGCAGGCCTCTTACGGAGCTAATAAATGAGGTCACAAGGAAAATGTCTGCAACAATATGGTGTCTTTAGAACAAAGGCTGGTGAGATGGACGTGCACATGAGGGATGGCATGTGGGGGTGAAGTCATGGATGGGCAATGCATCTAAATGCTGAGGATGCTGGGTGCTCTGAGAACCCCAGCAGAAGCAGGGAGAGGGGCGTGGATAGGTTCTGTATCCTTTCCCATAGAAGGAAACACTCTTCCTACGCCTTGATCTTAGACTCCTAGAATCCAGAAGCGATTGATAGACTTTGGCTGTCGTTGTTGACAACCTACAAGTTCTTGGCACTCCGTTACGGTTATATATCTTCAGGAAATGAATTCACAAAACAATATTCTTTACTTTCCTGCTTGCTACGAGTCAGAGTGGATTCCAGCTGCTTACGACCCAGAAGAACCCGACTGACTCTGCAAGTCAGTCACAGGGCAGGTCGCTTCTGATGCTGAGTGACATTTTCAAGTATTTTCCTAAGTATCACGTTCCTTGTCAAGCAGCAATGGTGTGTTATCAACTTGAAAAGCAAGGCGACTTACAGTAGCCATCACAGACACCGAGGTGATGTTCTCAGATCAACATTCAGGCGCGTCCACCGGGGCAATCCCTTCAGACACACGGAGGGTGGGAAACACAGCTTGCTACAAAGAATGCCGCATTTCTCCCATATCAGCATAAATGTCAAAAAACAAAACAACTGCTCTTGAGAGGGAATAACTCCATTTTGTCTGAGCCCCTCCCATGAAGAAGATAGATATAAAAACAAAAACATGCATCAAAATAATAACCCTGGAAAAACGTCCCAGAGAGCACCTGCTGTAGGCTCAGCGTTGCCCTCCTAATCACGGATTTGTCGGACTGTGGCCATTCTGCACTGATACCTGTGGATGTGTGCTGATTGCAACTGGATCTTTGTAGATGAAATTAAGTCAGGGTGAGGTCTTTAGAGAAGGTCCTAATTCCTTAAAACTGATGTTTCTTAAAATAAAAAGTAAGAAATGTCATACAAAGACACAGACATCCAGAGAGAGCCCGTGGACATTGACAGAAGAGACTCAGCTCCAAGCCATGAGAAGCCTGGGGCCACCCGAGCTAGCCTCCAGGGAGGATCTTCCCAGACACGTGACAGAACCCACTGAGGGACTTCCAGCCACTCTAGCCGCCCAAAAACACATTCTGTGGCTGAAACTACCTGGTTTATCATAATTCGTTACCATAGCCCTAGAACATTAATATTTCCCTTCAAAATCTCTCTGGAGTGGGGAACACAGCTCAGTCAGCCAAGGGCTTGCGAGATAAGCATGCGCTGATTCTGATCCTCAGGAACCATATTAAACAACAACAGGGGTAGATGAGATGTGGTGGTACATGCTTGAAATACTGACACTGCAGAGTCCCTGGCCAACCAGTATAGCCCAGTTGCTAAACAGTCAGGGAGGGACCATCTTAGCGTTTCTAAAACACCACGACCAAAAGAAAGTAAGGAAAGGGTTTATTTTCCTATCCTTCCACTGGCTGCTCTTCCAGAAAACATGAGTTCAGTTCCCAGCACCTACATCAGGATGTTCACACCCTCTTCCAACTCTGGTTCCAGGGAACATAACAACAACAGCTTCTGGACTCCATGGGCACTGACTGACTCATGTGGCACACACCTGCATTTTAAAAAAATAAAAGTTTTAAAATGTTTTCAGTACCTTGGTGACAAAACAATGAGAATTCCACAATCATAGCTTGGCACTGGTTTATTTGAAGGTGGAAGAACCAGATGATCTGGTGCCGTCTACAAGTTGTCAGTAAATGCTCTGCTTTTGAGTGGTGTTAAAAAGGCAGTGGGGAAAATTAGAGAGGGGGCAAGGCCTTCTACGCAACGTCCTTGAAAGTGACTAACAGCAAAGTTTGTCTGACGCTGGGTCCTTCAGCAACTCCGTTCGTAGACAGACATAAAATAAACTGAAAGGTCACCGTCCTGGCCTCCAAAGACCTCTTCCTTCACTTTCCTGAGAAGCTTCCTTTGCCTTTCATCTCTCAATTGTTCTAAATAATGACTTGTTTGTTCTAAAAATAGCTCTTCGGCAAGGATGAAACAGAAGTTTATTTGAGGGGAGTGTGTTAACGGGAACAAGCTAGTTGCTATAGGGAAAGAAGAGATAAAGAGATCTATGGGAGCACGCCCATGTTAATTTACAAGAAAATCATCCTTAATAGTTTTAGACTGAGATCAATGTATTTGTAGACATTTTTAGAATATAAAGAAGTCTAAATTGGACATCTGCTTCCCTGTCCTGGTCCTAGAGTCAACCTTCTGGCTTAAAATTTTAGAAAGCAAGAATTGGCAGAGTAAATACATGATTTTGACTTATGCAGATAATTTGCTCGCGGGGCTTGGGGTATCAAAGTGCTTTTCATTTCTTTGTTTTGACAGAAGATTAACTTCAGAGTTACCGAAGCACTGTGCGACAACGTCTTTCAATGTCCATTAAATAATGCTTAGTACAGTAAATGTTAAATTACCAAGTTACATCTCCATAAATACATGCGAAGTCCACATGAATGCCAAATGAATCCAATATGGTCATTTCTATTACAATAAATGCCAAATGAATTCAGAGCAATGAGATACTTAAAATGTCAGACACTTCCAACTCATCTCATCATGAATTCATTACTGTGGTGTGACATCCATACTGTCAGGGTTTCTACTTTAAATACCGTTTCTCAGCTGTTCATAATAAAATTCCACTTGAAGAACGGGGTCCCATCGAAAATAGGAAAGACAAACTCCGAATCTGGGATGGTAGCATCAAAATAGCCTTTCAGGACTAAGACTCCAACCCCCACCCTGACATTCACTGGTTTCATACTGGAGTAAAACACAGAGCTTAGAGCCGTGTCTTCTAAAATCTTATATCTTGAGACAAAGTTTTGTCTGGTAGGTTATTTCTTGAGACTTCCTGGAAGAAGAGCCTTTTCATAACTCACTTCTATAAAAACGTACTCAGTTTCGTATTAGTTTTGATAGTTGATAATCTGATAATTGGGGGAACACGAGGCAACATCCCTGAAAACACGAGGGTGACAGCTGATCTCATGATGTAATAGCTCCATTTCTCCACAGTCCTCCCTGGATACCGGCTGTGCAGCTACAGCTACGCTTTCGATATTCTGAAAGCGTCCAGATCTCCTTTCTCCGTCACTCACCATGTAAGTCACCATCCCTGTCTGGTGTTCAGGAAGCAGAAGTGCGTTGAGAGGTCATGGATGAGAGGAAGAAGGGAGCCAGAGAAGCAAGAAGGGCAGATGCTGAGCCGGCATCCAAACGTGTAGTAGCGTGAGCCCTGGAGCTCTTGTTGGGAGGGTGATAGGATCCTATAGGTTTAAACTTAAAATGAAAACTGGCTATTGTCACTGTCAGCTGACGGGCATATCGCAAGGAAGAGAAATCCCTTCAGACTCTAAAACATTTCTTATAGTTTAATATCTACGTAGAAAGACTGTCTTCTCTTCTTAGCAACAATGCCATTGTATACTCTTAACTGTTCTAACACTTTTATGATATATGTATATATGCAGCATAAACGCAGATTCTTTAAGCCACCTGTGACTATTTTAATGATTGCACATATAAGTCATTTTGGCTTTTGGTGAAGTTCTGGGTATGTATATTTTAAGTTAGTGACTCATATGTCAGATATGTTGACTTGAGATTTTTGTCCTGTTAATGAATCAAACTTAAGGTTCATTTCACATGAGGAAAGAGAGAACAATTTTAATAAGAATTCTGAACTAGTAGTAACGTGTGTCACGATTAATATTTGTACCTGTCTTTGGAGTTAAATGTTTGAGAAACAGCTGATGTCCTTTCTTACACAGTTACGCTCGTCCATCCATCTATCCAACCACCCACCGTCCATCCATCTATCCATCCACCCATCGTCCATCCATTCCACCCTTCCCACACATCCGTTCAACTTTTCCTACACATCCATCAAAACTTCTCACTTTTGCCCTCTATTCATTAATTTATTCATTCTCAAATTTACTTTCATTTAATCCACACATTATAGTTTTCTGATATGTTCTACTTGTTATAAAAAACACAAGCAAAAGATGCTCATTCTGAAGGACACTGCATTTGTGTCATTTCTATGGCTGAGACGAATATCCTGGCAAGAGGCAATACAGGGGAGGAAAGGGTTTGACTTACAGTTCCTAGTCGCGATCCATCATTTCAGAGAAGGCAAGGCAGGAACTGGAGACGCTACACTCAAAGTCAAGAGGAGAGAGGGAGAAAGAGAGAGAGAGAGAGAGAGAGAGAAGGGAATGCATGCCTATGTTGCCTGCTTGCTTCTCAGATAGCTTTTCTACTTACACAGTCCAAGGCCCAGTCCATGGAATGGTGCTTCTCCTATTCTGGGTGGGTCTCAATTAATCATCAAGACAATCCTCTAGAAACATTCCTATAGGCCCACATAATCTATGGAATTCATCACTGAGGTAGTCTGCTGGTGATTCTAGACTGTGGCAGGTTAACAATATAAGTAGCCATCGAAAACATACTCTTCCCTCTCAAAGTCAGTCAATAAGAGGATGTGCCATGCACTAACACTGACACATCCAAGAATATACGGGAAGTAGGAACTGAACCTGACAGGTTTTTAAATAAAAAAGTACACAAGGCTAGGTGGGAAGGGAAGAAGGGAGGGATAGGTCTGGAAGATGAATATAATCAAAATACATGGTATGAAGAACTCAAATGACAAGTAGGAGAGAGAGAGAGAGATGGGGGGGGGGAAGAAACCAGGAAAGATGCTGCCAGTATTGTGAAAGCAAAGAACTTCACAGAGGAGGCAAGCTGAGTTTGCCATAGGCTGAGAGTCTTGCTATTGTGACAAAGATTCAGAGGCGGTATGGAGGTGACTATTCTATCATGGTTCCCTAGGTCAGTCATCTACCTAAAGTCTTTCTGTGACGTAGTTTGAATGTGAAGTGTCCACCACAGGCTCAGGTGTCTAAACATCTGGTTCCAGCCGGTGGTGCTGATTCTGAAGGTTGTGTAATCTTTAGAAGGCGGAGCCTTGGGGGAGTAATGGATCACTTGAAATGGGCCTTGAGATTTGACAGCCCAACCCTGCACGGTGTCTCCTCCCTTACTTCCTGGCTGTAATGTCATGTGTACCAGCCACCTCAAGATTCTGATGTCATGCCTTCCCTGAAGACTGAATCTCTGTGGAATTAGAAGCCAAAATCAATCCTTCCTTAAGTTTCCTTTTGTTGAGTATTTAATCACAGAAATGGGGAAAGTCACTAATACAGCCTGTCCTACTAGTCCATCATAACAATACCACAAGCTCTGTGAAAATCCCTGTAGAGTACTGAAACAGGCAGCAACCGGCAGGTAGGCAGGGTTTCTCCATTGGGTCAGTAGGGTCATTTTGGGTCAGACAGTTCTGTGATGAGTTTTTGATCTGTGTTGTAGGATGTCAGCAGCCCCTCAGGTCTCCTGTCACTAGATGTTAATAAGGCCTTCATCCCACTTCCATGCCCCATTACAGTAACAAAAGTTATCTCTAGACACTGTCAGGAGTCCCTTGGAAGCCACTCCTCTGTCCATCTACGTTTAGAGAAAGCAGTTCCCCGTGTACTTCCTCTAAAGTACATCCTGGTCCAGTGTTCTGTTCAACAACCCTATAAAGGAGTCTATCAAAGCACAGTACGGACATGAAACCCTGGTGAACATGTGGAGTTGCAGTCCTCTCTCCATCAAGCTAAGCCACATCCCTGCATGCCACACTGCAGAAGCCCAGGGCTACGCAATGTCATAAAAGGAAATCCTACAAGTGGGATTCCAAATTAGAGCTCTCTCACAGCCTGTCCACTGTGCTCGATAAAGAGAGGTAAGGCATGTCATGTACTCTCGGCCCTAGTAAGACAATTCTCCTGATCTTTAATGGCAGTAATGAATTAAATAATGGCTAAGTAATGAATTGGGTTATTTCCTAAGGCTGAGATCAAGAGAAATTAAATGCTTAATCTTGAGGGTTCTGAATTGATAAAGGCGATTTAAGTGCCTTCGGAGCTGGAGAAACAAGAGCTGAGTACTACAGAGGACAACACCGCCGTGTCCTTTGTCTCCGAAGACTGCAGACTCAGCTAACATGGACAACTTGAGAAGATGCGAGAAAACACAGCATCACTCGGATGCTGAGAGAAGCCAAATCCTTCCACAGAGGCGCCTTGCTCATGGCAGTGCACTCTGCCTTGTCTGCACCAAGGACCCAGATACTGAAGTCACAGCCAGCTTGTGTCATTGGCTGAAGATACAACTTGATGGGTATCTCCCCCAGGGCAAGAGCAGGCTTAGATTTCTTTGTTCCCCAAAGTATCTTAGATATAATAAGTGTTCAGCAAATATTTGGTAGACTTGGTAGAAGCTTCTGGTTTTACCCTCAGATCCTCCTTTAGATTATCTATTGCTCTATGACAGTGGAGTCACCAGGGAGAGACTCCAAGAGAAGCATCTACTTTACTCAGAGAGGATTCTCAGAGTCTTACGCTTTTCGTTATTAACTCATGGACAGTCAATATTGATTACTTGGGTCCATACACCATTAAGACAAACTCTTCACCGCCGTGTCAATCATTTCTCCGAAATTAATTTCAAGAAGCCTATTCTGTAAACTCACAGTATAAAAATGGGTGGATGGATGAAGCATCAGTTGGTTAGGCTTACAACTGTAACTCCATTTTGAGGTGCCCTCTTCTGGCCCCTGCAGGCAACTGCGCTTAAATGCATACACTCCCACACAGACAGGCACACATACACATAATTAAAAATAAGTTTTTAAGAGTAGATCGAGTTTATGCTAACATATCTTTGCATGCCAACAAGGCGGTAAGTACTAATCAAATGTGAGAAGAAGAAAGCATGTCCATGCTTCTTTCCCACGTTCAAGAGAGGAGCTTGCAACAAAGGCAATTAAAATGGAAGAATGGAAGATCGGTAAGTGAGGAATGACAATAATTGTCAATGCTAAACTATCAAATCAAATATGTAATTAAATATGTACAATTCAAGTGCAATTAGTCACACACCATAAGGAATTGTGGACACATATTGATAGCGTTAGAGCAGAGTTATGTTAAAAATGAGAATCAATTAGTATGTTCTTCTTTGGGCATACAAATAGACTAAGCTTTCCCCGAGAGGCAGTGGAGGAGACAGATGGAACACAAATCCTGGAGATAAGCAGAACTGAGCCTAAATCCAGGCAGTACCGTAACAGCTCAGAGACCGTGAGTGCTGGTACCTGGAGCCATGCATGGTCCCCGGAAGCGCATGAATCTGTTAAGACACTGGATTCTAATCTCCAACTGAAGCATTGCAGCTCACCAGCTCTGTGACCTTGAATGAACACCAAACCCAAGGTGCTTTGGTTTCCCATCTACTCAACGTAGATGAGAACTTTACTGGGTATTTTTACTGGGTATCTTCCCCAGATCATCAGTGAGTCTAGTCCAGACCAGTGCCGACCTCCCGAGGCTTACATTGACTGATGTCAAGACCCATGAGAAAGTGACTTTTCCCTGGAGAGCAAGTCTGGAAGAGCTTCACTCAACTGACCCAAGTTGGGAAGTCGTTTTTGACCTTCTTCCTTCAGGTGCTTCCTTGGGCTTACATTATAGCCTGTTTTAAATATAAAATCTCTTCACAGTAGGACCCCAGATGGAGCTCAGAAGCTCAATGTACACACATCACACAGTCACAATAAAAATAAGTAAATTGATTTTTAAAACAAAGGAATGTACATGTTAAGGGGAAAATGACTTAAAAAATCCACATCCTAGCATTATCAAAAAAAAATGAAGGTCAGAGAAATGCAAAAGTGTAGAGGAATAAGCTGAGCCTGGTGGTCCTATAATTCCAGATACCAGAGTGAATGAGACAGGAGGATTATAAGGTCAAGGTCAGCCTGGGAAATTTAGTGATACAGTCTGTCTCAATTGGAAAAAGGAAGGCCAGAGATCCAGCTCAGTGTCAGGGCACAAAGCTGTGGCTCTAATTCCTCCCCATCCAATACAGTAATCCACAGGCGATACACATACAATCATGCAGTTCACATGGTCACCACAATGCGGGGAGTTGGGAGGAGACAGTCTCAATCAGTCAGTGGCTCTGCAGCAACCGGAAAAATGAATTTTGGTTTCTACCTCATGCCACACAAAATGATTTTGAGATGGAATTAACCACGAAAGCTCAAGAAAGCACGCTTCTAGAAAGCCTAGCGCAGAAAGTTCCTGACCTTGAAGTATGCAAGAATGCTTCTTAAACAGGACAGAAGGGCCACAATTGAGTGAGTGATTGGCCTTCATTAAAATATAGAGTGCTTTGTTATCACACAGAAAAGCAAGAGACAAGCGACAAGGAGGAGAGTCTTAAAATCCCCACATCTGACAAAGACTTATATTCAGAATAGATTAGTAAGTTTTAAATTGTCACCGCAGGGAGTTTCATTGAAGAGGGAAGCAGACTGTCATCTTCTGAGGAGCTTGTTGGGTGTGGGTGTCAGTACTCAACACTGGATCTGAGGGAGGAGCATAGACTCTGCACACTGAGGGGAGGGGCACGATGACAAGAGACTAAGGGTAGGAGATGGGAAGAAGGGTGGCGAAACTGCAAGGTGGTGACAGGAGGCTGGGTGCAGGCAGCCAATGGCAGTCACTTCAGTATTCCCTGAGCAGTCAGTGCTTTCTGGGATCCCCATAGAGCGTGCTACCAATACAGTGCTGTGTAGAAGTTGCTGGGACCACTGCTTTCTACATGTAGGTTGTGGAACAGGAAGAGGATAAAGCAAGGTGAGCAGAAAGCATGACCCAGGAACTAGAGTGATCACTGACACCTGCCATCGTGAAATTCAACAAAATCAATGCACAGCCCTGGATACTTCCAGAAGTAGTATGGAGTTTGGACCAAAGCCATTCAGAACTGATGGGATGGGAGACTAGGCATGGGAAGCATTGTCACTGGCTATCTTCTAGTTAAAACATTAAGGTTTTGGACAACAAAGCATTTAACAGGAGCTCAAAAACATAAGTTAGGGAACAAATGAATGAATGGGTGGACCAATGAGTGAATGAATGGATGGCTGGATGAATGAATGAGTGGATGAATAAATGAACAAATGAATGGTATTCTCTGTGCACCCTGGCCAGCTTTCAGAGCATTCTGATCATAATTCCACTTCCTATTTCGATGCTGTGTTTTCACTAAATCGCTTTCTGGAATCAGTTGCCAGAACTTTCCAGTCATATGCTTGTTGAATTGTCCATTTACAAAGCAACGTTTCAGCCCAAATGTGCACCTTCCCCGACTTGGGAATGAGCTGCACCATACCATACAGCAATTCCAAGGCATTTGCAAAATAATTACCCCTCTTTCATCCTGGAGGCTTGTTATCTGAATAAATGTTTCCCTGATAAAGCTTGCAGCTGGGTTGAATTTGAGAAATACAACAATTAAGAGTCATGGGACAAGAGCTCAAAAAAGGGTTCTCTTTACACACCAGCGTTTGCTTCCTACATCTCTGATTAGGAGGAACAGGGCCTGCGTGTGCCTGCCAACACAGCGCTGATTGCTAATCAAGTGGCCATGGTCTACACCAGCCAAAGAAAATGAGAAAACAAACGGACATGCTGATTAGTTTTCTCCAAACATCTTGAGAGAAGCACTGGGGGCCCAAGGTGAGCAGGTAAGATGCACCCAGCTCCCTCTGTTTGCCAACTACACCTGAAGAAAATCTGATATTGAAAAAGCAGCTGTGGGCTAAGTCACCAAATGGAAGGCGGCCCCCACGCAGCCTTTGAGAGAAATATTGCTGGCATAGAATAATTACTACAATCACAACTGCTAAGGGTCACCTTTATCTTGACCTCTGCGCAGGGACAGTGATGTTCATTGCCTCAGTCCCAAAATGGCACCGTGTGATGACTGATGACTGGCTATCACAGTGTCTCCACTGTGTAGCTGTAAAGCCCGAGATTCAACAATAGGGTAATTTGCACAAAACAAAGTGTGTGTGTGTGTGTGTGTGTGTGTGTGTGTGCGCGCGTGCGTGCACGTGTGGGCATATATGTGTGGATACTTGTGGATGTCAGAGGACAATCTCAGGTGTCATTTTTTAGGACACATTCAACCATGTTTTTTTGAGACAGGGTCTCTCAGTGGCCTGTAACTCGGAGATGCTAGCCAGCTGTCTAACAATCTCCAGGGACCCACCTGTCTGCCTTCCTTTGTACTTTCTTGTATACCTTTAGGTGAACACCACCCCACCAGCTTTTGTTTTTATATGGGTTTGGGGAATCAAACTCTGATTCTTATGCTTCCAAAGCACTTTATTGACTGAGATGTCTCCTTGGCTCAGCAAAGCAACACATTTAAGTGACAGAATAAGGATTTATTCTGATATCCTCATCTCTGAACTTTAGGCTTGATAGTTGGCTTTTATCCCCATGAAACTCAAGGAATTGCACATGCTACTTGCAGCACCCACAACAACAGCATCAGGAGAGTAGGGTACAATATTTAGCAATGCAGGGACTCATGGGCCTGGTAGGGAGGAGAAGGTATTTTTGAAAACACTACTTCTGGAAGAAACCAAAACACTCACAGTGAAGCAGAATCCACATCTACTAGGATGAAGCAGCCAGTTCCGTACTTGAAGGCGTGGCACCAAGAATGCCACCTGCACTTCTAGTTTATGTGTGCGAGCATTGTGCTTCTTGTCCTGTTACTTGGAACTCACAGGGAATATTCACTATGACATTTTTTGGGGGGATATTCAAGAAGAAACACAAGTCTCTCTCCTCTTGGGAACAGTATACTGTCATTATGACACAGGTGTGCGGAAGCTAACTTATTCCAACTTCTGAGAACAAACTGTGCCTAACCCTTCCCCAACCCTAGTAAAGAGATACCCTGTGGGCAGCTTGGCACACAACACAGCAGGAGGATTTACACTGCAGAAACAGGTACACACTATCAGTCGTGATGTACTTTGTTCCCTGGAAGTCTAGTCCTTAAATATAACAAGCACTTCACTAGGTCTACTTGTGGTCATTAGCTTTTATTCAGTGCATTGACTTTCATTCTTTTTATTGAAGTATATTTATCTGAAGAGGGCCCACACTACTTCTGCGGATGGCGAACAATGTTGAGATATATATATATATATATATGTGTGTGTGTGTGTGTGTGTGTGTGTGTGTGTGTGTGTGTTAAAATAAACCCCAGTGGAGATAGAACAATGTCTGGGGATTCCTCACTAGATGATGGTACTCACAGGCAGTAAAGATCTTGAGGCTGACTTTCACTGTTGTGAAAACAGAACAAAAAAACAAAACCTAAGCAAAAAGGATTAGCACGAGTGGAGGGTCTACAGACGCTACATACTGACTTTATATGAACGATAAGAGAAAGGGTGCAGGCACATCTCTGTGACTGAACTGATTCTGAAGACCAATACTTTGATCAGAATTGACCTAATGCGTTGACCCTTGGTTTTCAGTGCATCTTACAGCACAGGAGAAGGTGCCAGGGCAGATTAACAGTGGCTTTCTGTGACTAAATCCCTGATGAAAGCAACTTTGGGAAGGAGCAGGCTTGTTTTAGCTCACAGTTCAAGGGTATCATCCTTTAAGACCAGCAAGGCACGGAGGCAGGAGGGAGAGGCAGCTGGTCACCATTCATCCACAGTTAGGAAGCAGAGGGAGAACAACGCTAGGGCTTTGTCAGCTCTTTACATTTTATTGAGTCTGAGACCCTGGCACATGAAATGTTGCCACCCACATTAGGGTGGTCAATCACCTATTTTATAATCCCCGCATAGGCTCTTCTCCTCAGTGATCCTGGATCCGGTCAAGCTCACAATATTAACCACCACACAGAGTCCTGGCCTCATCCTCAGACCCCATCCCATCCTATCTCACTTTGATCTAGATAATTTCCCACTACAAAGGTCTGCAGCTTTGTGCCTGAGGGCTTTCCCTAGAACCACAAGAGACTACTCATCAGAAGCATGTTCCAGCTCACGCACAGGGAGGTCTCCATTCCATCAAACCAAGAGCATTGGCCTAAACTCTCATTCTATGCCTTTTAAGTGCCAGTGGTACCTAGGAAGACTCTGGGACTTTCTGAGAGTGAGATAGTTGGAGACTAATGGTGATGTCTAACTCTGAGATAATCAGCCTGTAGGTATCAGTCCACTGTTGTGGGAAGAACTCTGGAATTAACACCCTTTCTGGGGGTTAGCCCTCAACCAGGAGAGCAGGAATGGGTGTCTCTGTGGGTGCTTAGTGTGCCAACAGATATCCAGTTCCTCCTCAGGTGAGAGAACTCTGTGCTACCTACATTATTTCATCGTTGTCTGAAGAACGTGTGTTTATTCTTGAGTGCCCCCAAAATGTCACAGTGAGCAAGCATGGGAGAAGGAGGTAATGATGGCGCTCGGTACCCTGTGTGCTGGAGTTACTCATCCTAACTTTGCTAGCTGTAGCTTAAAGCTGCCCATTCCTATATCAAAGCATCTTTTGTCCATGACTGGGTGTGCCCCATGTCTTCTAAATAAGCCACATGCACTCAGCCTGGTGTCTTCTTGAAGTTTCCAATTAACGCAGCCAGCCATAAGCTCAGGGGTCCCCACAAGCCTAGGATATCAGGCTTTGAACAATGACAAGCTCACAGAAGGCCAGTGGTGACTCCAGGCTGTGAAAGGTTGGAGTTGACTTATCTCTCCCACACCACACTCTTTTCAGGCTCTGAAAAGCTTAATATTGAAATTATCTTATTATCTCATCTTAGGCTTGTGGAGACCACTGATATCTGAGATGGCTAATCTAAGAGAGCCATTGATCACTTAATCCTCTCAGCTCTCAGAGCTCTATTCCTGAATCAGCCAGACCACTGGGAAGCTAAACTCTCTGTAGGCCTGCATTCACTTCCTCTGCATTCCTTTCTGCGTCTTCACTGAGGTAAGACTTACAAAGGAACCAGGCTGTTTTTATATCTCTGGAAAAATAGCTGCTGGAAAAGCTATTCCTCCTGTGGCTCAGTGCCCCTTCCATACGGGCTCTTGCATTTCTGCCAGAAACAAATGCCAAGGGTGTGTGTGTGGGGGGGGGTGACATTCTCTTCCCATTTGTCACCAGGCTGCTTTCCTCCATTGCCTCTGTCTCCTTCTGATCAGCCGAAGGGTGAAAGCCCAGACAGTTCCAGCTCTCCATGGAGACAGGAAAAAAACGAAGTAGATTTGATGCTATGTTTCAATACTAACGTGTAATTATTGCTCTTGTGCATTATATTTGGGGTTTGTTTTTAATCTTAGATTTTTTTTTTTGTAATTGGGACTTTTATAAACTATTTAAGGACATATATGTAACTCAGTGGTAAAGTACATGGGAAGGGCTTCGGGTTGGAGTCCTTAGCACTAAAAAGAAAAAGACGGAAAGGTCAGAGGGAAAGGAAGGAGGGCTGTGTAGAGTTAAGAAGAATGTAGCTATGAGGGGAAACTAAGTTTGATAGAGTAAGAGAGCGAAGGAGTCGGCATAGAAGACCTGAGTCAGGGAATCCCGCCATAGGAAGATGGGATTGAGACAGGCCAAGGCCCTGCAGCCAGCAGGCATTTATTTCAACTCTGGTAGTCAGGCTTCTCCTAGGAAAAGAGTATTAAGTACAGGGTCTATAATCCCAGCACCCAGGAGGCATAGGTAATAATATATATCCCTCCAAGTTTGAGGCCAACCTGGTCTACATTAGT
Source organism: Cricetomys ansorgei (assembly GCA_026225945.1). Lineage (NCBI taxonomy): Eukaryota > Metazoa > Chordata > Mammalia > Rodentia > Nesomyidae > Cricetomys > Cricetomys ansorgei. Next base: position 615,967 of record JAMJFZ010004033.1, read on the forward strand.
AAGTTCCAGGCCAACTGTGGCAACATAGTAAGATGATGTCTCAAACACACACACACACACACACACACACACACACACACACACACGATGTGTTTAAAATAATGAATAAGGAACAAAATCTACAAACCATGACTATATCATCATTGCTAAAAAATAGTTTTCTATGTAGACATGTAGCCGTGACAATGGATGGGTCATACGTGTTTAGTTCACAGAAAAAAACATAGTTCTTGGGTCCAGGGACAACATAAGAAGGGTTAACAGGTAATCTTCATGATTCCCCGTCCACAACCATGCACTTGGTCAAGACCTTTTGTACATTTACTGGGTACGAGCTCCTACTCCATCGTTTGGAATCGGTCTCTTAGTAAACAGTAAGCGGATGATGGCTGTGTACTTGTGGAATCCGTGATTCAGAGAGAAAGTGATTCCATTAAAAGTCCTCCCAACCTGGCCAACAAAAAGAAAGCAACCAATAAGTGGGACACAAATGTAAAAACACAAAACAAAAAATAAGGTCTTCGCTGTCTTTATTGGACACTGGTTGTTATTATTTGTTTTTACAACAGGACTGGGTGTTCTGCAGATCTCATTTGTCCAGTGGTGTGTTTGGGTAAAAGGCACGTCTGAATTCCAGCGCTACCATGTTGGGGTTTTAGCTCAGGCCTGAGAGATCCTAGGAACAGAGTGTCTGAGTGCTTGTCATCATATCACCAAGTGCTTTACAAGAGAACTCTCAGAGGGGCCCAAGAAACTTAGTAGCCAATGGGGCAGATGGTTGGGACAAGCTATGCCATTCTGTTTTTTATAGGTTGACTGTACCTACTCTCGCTGTTTCGGTTCAGGGTACACCTTGGTCACAGACATTTAGAGTTACAGAAGTAACTTTGCAGACGAACTTGGTGTCCAAATGCAGCAATCCCCCTGTTGACCTGTTGACCTTCTGAATTAGAAGCTGTGCTAGTTAGTTTGTGCCAACTGGACACAGACTAGCGTTACGGGGAGGAAGGAGACTCTCAATTGAAGAATAGTTTCCCTAAGATTGGCCTCTGGGCATGTCTGTAGATAACTTCTTAATTGTTAATTAATGTAAGAGAACCCAAACCACAGTCCCTTAGCAGGTGGGCCTCTGATGTATTAGAAAGCAAGCTGAACCAAGGGAAGCGAGCCAGAAAGCAGCATTCCTCCATGGCCTCTGCTTGAGTTCCTGCCTTGAGTTCCTGCCTTGGCTTCCTTCAGTGATGGACTCTGACTGTAAGTCAAATAAACCCTTTCTTTGTTCCTCGAGTTGCTTTTGGCCAGTGTTTCATTACAGCAACAGAGAAGCAAAAGTTCTGAGTGCACCATCTCCTACTATCATAAACCCTGAAAGTGACTCAACCGTCCCCACCAGCCTGAAAACCAAGGTGCTTAAGGTTGAGTTTCTGAGCTGGTTTCCCACTTGACCCTTCTTGCTTTCTTCTTTGACCACTCAATGCATAAACAAATTTATGCTGGATAGCACCATGTCCCATTTATCCAACAGCACATGGGTTTTGAGCTCCAACCATTTGCTGCAAAGAGATTTACAGAAAAGAGTTGGGAACTATTTTACCACACAGCTCTAAACAGGAGTCATTTGGTAAAGCTGTCCTAAGTCATTCAAAGGTACACAGCAAAAATATAGAAGAGAACAAAGGGGTAATAAAATGTCCTGATCTTACATTAAATTAAAGCACCAACTCTTGCTTTCATAAATGCATGCATGTGCTCTCCCCACTGGCCAAAGAATCGACAAGAGCAGTTCATTGTTTAGACAAATGCAGGATTTCATGTCTTCATTACATTAATACAAACAACTCAGCAGCTCATGCAAGTTTATCAAACTGCTCTTGATTCTTGAGCCAGGTATGAGAAGTATCAGTCAGAACTCTGGAAACACATCCCAACAAGATCTTTATCAAAACTAGTTATAAAACAGGAAGGTCTATGCTGAGGGATAAGTACCTAGCTTGGTACCATGAATTTCTCTCCGTTGACACTGTCTCATGAAAAAAAAAAAAAACCCAACAACACTTTCAGTATAAAGGTTACTGAGAAATCTGGATTGACGCCATGGCCATTTGGATGATAGTCTCTGCCTGTAAGTCCTGTCTGGGGACAGTACTATGAGTTCTTTAATAGTACATTACCCTCTATTTTGATGTAGAAACTGGTGAACAAAGATTTTTTTTTTTTTACTCATAGATTATCTAGAAAAAGCCAAGTTCATGTGTCTCCAGGAAAATAACCCTTTTACCTCTTTAGGAACGATTATTCAGAAAGCTACATGTTATAAAAATGAGCTTAGTGGGACTGAGCTGGTTTCATAAAAGACACAAAATTCCCAGTTGAATCTGAATTTCAAATAGAGAAATCGTTTTAGTATAAATGTATGTCAGATATTGAACAGGATATCATTGCACTGAAACATATAAACATTTAAAAATGATCTGCCTACATTTATTTACAGGACCCAGAGGTGCGTGTCTGATCACAGGTGTGGAATATCTTTCTAGAAAGTGACCTCAACTAGGAATCCCACATCTGCCTGTGCTCGGATAGCTGCAGTCATCTCAGACTGTTGTGCGGTTCCCCTTGTGTGAGTCGTACCTGGCTCAGGCATCAGGTCCTATGGTCCCCTCTTGATTCAGTTGAAACCTCCACATTCATATACAACAAGTTCTGTAATGGCTACAGAGCATGTGGAAGCACTTCCTGTCCCATGGAACTTGTAAGATTATCTTAATTCCTAGCAAAGAATGAAAGAAAAAGAAAGAAAGAAAGAAAGAAAGAAGGAAAGAAGGAAGAAGGAAGGAAGGAAGGAAGGAAGGAAGGAAGGAAGGAAGGAAGGAAGGAAGGAAGGAAAGAAAGAAAGAAAGAAAGAAAGAAAGAAAGAAAAAGAAAGAAAGAAAGAAAGAAAGAAAAAGAAAGAAAGAAAGAAGAAAGAAAGAAAGAAAGAAAGAAAGAAAGGAAGAAAGAAAGAAATTCCCGAGATCCAGTCCAGGTTTCCCAATTGTTTACAAAACCACCAACCATGTGTTAAGGCCCAGGACCATTTCGTGTAGTGTGGCCTGAGTTCGAATATTTGCAAAGCAGAAATGACGTGCGTGTTTAGTGGTGAAGAAAAGAGCTCAATTCTCCCAGTGATGTCGTCACTTGTGTTTCAGGTTGGTTTCCTTGTGAACAGGTTTGGTTTCAGAGGAGAGAGTACTGTTATTGTAGTGATAAGAAAATGGGGGGTAGTAAGTTAAATGAGGTTGGGCACACTCTGATACATTGTGAGGGAGGCTGAAAGTCGGGTTTTACAAGAGTCATGTGTGTAATTGTTACCCCATCCCCCTTCTGTGGTTCCTTAGGGAATTACTAGCATGAGAAGATAGGGTGCACTGAGCTGAGAACCTACTGAAGAGAGGGTGCACACTCTTCGGTAATAGAACCAGAATTCCTCTGTTCCGTGGATGCCATCAAAAGCTGCCCTCAAGGAGAGGTATTGCAGCCATGACTCTAATATGAGAGTCCCCAGCAAAGTGGAGCTTAAACCTCAGAACTGTAATGTAATTGGGAGCAGAGGTGATTTACATTCCCCTGCAGAGCTCATCATTTCCGGAAAAGGAAATGAATGAGCTGGGCATTAAATCCCTACTGCCCATCACTCCCTGGACTAACTCAGATCTTGGTTTACCAAGACACTATGATGGCTCTGTACTGTTGGTCAGAAGTGCTTAGTCCATGCTGGCGATTTGGAGACTCTCTGCTCAGGGTCCTCAGAAAGTCTTATTAGAGACTCATTACCACCCTCAAGCAAAGAGACGGGATGGAGAGCTCTCTTTGCAATTGTGGTTTGAAGAGGCTCCTAGTTTTAATAAATTATTTATAAAAAAGGGAAATATGAAAAATACATGTTGAAAAGGGAACTATGTGTCCCTGACATCCCAATGCAAGCTGTAGTGTTATTTCAAAGTAAAAATTAAAGCAGCTACACCTGATCCATAGTTAACGCACGGGGTTTAATCTAATGAGCATAGAGTGCTCAGAAAAGTATCCGGCACGGCCTGTTTGTTCAGTGCTAGCTATTGATCTATTATGGTATTTCAAAAGACAGAGTGTCAGGCAGACACAAAAGACGATCCTCTGAATGGCTCCATTTACATAAAACACAAAAGAAAAAAACTAACCTGTATTATTAAAGTCAGAATGCTGGGTACCCTAGTGGAATACTGAGAGAGAACAGGCAGGCAGCAGAATTCTGAAGGCTGGCCATACACTGCTTTTCCATCTTGGCACTGACTGTGTGGTGTGTGTGTGTGTGTGGATTCAGTTGGTGAAACTCATCAAGTTATAGATTAGGGTTGCCTGTACTTCTGTCTTGATCCATTTGGAGTGCTATAATAGGGTACTATAGACTCGGTTAAAGCACACAAGCAAGCAAGCAAGCAAACAAAAACTCAGAAAGGACTCAGAACATTGCTCAGTGCTTACGAATCCAAAATGCTCTTGCAATGGACCAGGGTATTTTTCCCAGCACCTACTTTAGAGGTTTCGTAAGTGTCTTAAGTCCAGCTCCACAGGATCTGATGCCCTCTTCTGGCTAGTTCGAGCACCTTGCAGGCACACGCATATGCATATGCATATGCATACACATAATTAAAAATAAAATACATCTAAAATATTCCAGAAATTTCTTAAGAGTTTTGAAGTCTGTATATCCAAGAACAAGGAATTCTTGTCTTCTATGTCTAACAAGGGCCACTGCTTGGCTCATAAACATCCATCTTTATATTGTGTCTTCACGTGGTCAGTATTGGCACAGACGATATCCAGGGTCACTCTTTTATAAGGGCAGGAACCCTCTTTATTATGATACCACCCTCCTAAGTTCATTATCCCACACAGGACCCCACTTCTAAACACCATCACCACAGGGATTATATTTACTCGTAATCAAACACTGATACCCAACCTGCAGCAGAAGCTACATTTTCATAAACAGAAACCTTGAATGTCAATATGATCTAAAGTACAGCGTAAATATTTGTAGAATATGATCCAATAACTTAAAAATAGAAAGGATGCTTGCAAAATAGATATTGAAAGCTATCTACCAAGGCAGACATCTCCAAGAGAGAAAGAGACAGCACCCTGCAAACAGCAAGCATGGTGCGGAGCTCCCGAAATGGGAAGCCCTGAACCAAGTGGGGTGACACAAAGCAACTCCTCCCATCGAAAGTTAGAAAAATCAGACTCAGTGAACATACAGGAGAGTGAGCATGTGCAGAGGCGTGGGTGAGAGATGTCACTCCCCTCTGCGGCCTTCCTGGTGATTCCTCATGACTGCCCAGGTGTCTGAAGAAGGGTGAGCTCTCTATAAATATCCTGACACTTCGGCATTTAGGAGCCATGAGAGTACAACCGCTCACACTTGTGAATCACTGAAACCAGCAGTGGTTTGGAGGAAGCTGTAAATCTTGTGTCTTGGCCATCCTACCTTATGTTGGGAGAAGTTATTTCATAAGTTCTTAGAAGAAATTCAAATAAAGAGCAACACTGAAATCTTCTGTTGCCCCAGAGACCAACTGCCAGCGAGGGTGATAGCGTCCAAAGCTGACGACAGCATGAGCTGGCATTTAGGAAGGAAGTTTGTTGGGCCTGGCCAACATCGTACACGGGCCTTCTTTGGTATAGTCTCTAGAATCATCCTACATTCAATCAGTTGTGTGAATACGTGTCATTATACAGTGCTTAAGGAAGTTAAGAACCAGAGGCAACACAGGTATCCTTCAACTACTGAAGTGAGCAAATAAATGGTGAGAACAGTACATAGGCACCAAGAAGCCCTATATAGAACACACAAAGACACACAGACACATACACACACATACACATACATACACATACATACATATACACAGATACACACACATACACAGACACACACACACAGACCCACACACACATACACAGACACACTACACACACACACACACATACACACACACGCTAATGTAGAGATTATATACTATTGACATTGAATGAAGTAACCGGCAGGATCTTACAATAGCATGTATTTTTATTTTCTGTTTTGCTTTTGTAGATCAAAGACAAGAGCTCATGTGTGTACACAAGCCTTCTACCACTAAGCCACACCCTGAGGCCAGTATCATTTCTCTGAGAAAATAATGTGGTACTCTTGAGAAAAAGGATGGCAGGGTGTGTGTGTGTGTGGGAGAGAGAGAGAGAGAGAGAGAGAGAGAGAGAGTGTGTGTGTGTGTGTGTGTGTGTGTGTGTGTGTGTGTGAAGGTCCTTGGCACAGTGCCCAGAATGCAGTAATGAATAAGAAATACAAAATGTCATTAACCCCCCAGCTAGACAGGAGTCCGTATTGCTGATAATTCCTGTACCTAACACAATGACCACTCTTTTACAAGTGTTCAAAAACCACTTAAGGGCATTCAGCACTCCCGGTGCCCACTGCCCTGCTGCTGCACTCACAGGCGTGGAGTGACCCTGCTCATGGGAGTGCCCCATGCCTTCCGCATGGACGTTACCGAAGGGCTTGGTGAACGAGGCAGGGAGTGTGTGCCGAGGGCTGGGTGGTAGACAACACAGCAGGGCATCTTACCTGCTAACACTCATGACTGGACAGGGCTCAGAGATGTACTCAGATGGTGACAGGCAGCGAGACAAGGCATGATGGGAAAACAGAGTTCTATGAAAGCGCTAGGGAGAATTGTTTGGATATGTCTAACCTAAGCCTTAAAACCAAATCAGGAGTTCCCCAAAGGAGGCAGCAGGAGGGGGAACAAAGAGACAGTGATGCCTGTGTGAAGATGCTCTCAGCTATCTGTACCTTCTCAACACCTCGTCTCTTACCTGCATCAAGAATCTTTATTTCACTTCAGTTGTTAAGGGGCTTACGCAGATGGTCAAATATTGACTGAAAACAGCCCAAAGTAGGTCCTTCTCAGGAGACCGACTTCCCCAGCACAGCTGCCTCCACAGAGCATCTCAGGTGCTCTTCATGCAGGGTGAGGTGAAGGAGACAGGCCGCTCATCGGGAAGTGGGACCGGAGTTCCATACCCTTGACCTCAGTGTCACGTCTGACTGCCTCAGACACTACGGATCATGTGAAAGTGGTGCTCAGAAGCTGACGCTAAACAATATCAAAATTTTTAAATTTATCTTTTGTTTTGCACTTTTGAGACAGAGTTGCATCTAGCACAAGCTGGCCTTGAACTCACTATGGAACCCAAACCCCCAATCCCTGATCCTCCTGCTGCCACTTCCCAAATGCTGGGATTACAGCGGTATCCCACCACCCCTGGCTACCCTCATGCTTTTCTCCTAGGTTCTCCTGGGATGCCCACTCTTGGCACTGGATACCACTCTGTGAGGATGCACGTCGGCCACAGGGAGAAGCTGTGTGCAGATGCTCTGGCCAAGAGTCAGGATCAGCCAGAAGTTTAGTTCCAAGTCCCAAGTCTTCCCTGTTGACTTACAAGGGCCTTTAGGCTAGCTGCCTCAACTGACATTGTGAAAAAGAGATGTCTGGTCTCCCGGTGGGGCCTCAGAAATCACACATTCATGATGAAAGCTAATGCCTGTTTCTGCCTTACACCAGGAGGTTTGTGACAGTTCTCCATGACTTCGTGAGCATACAGAGGAATCAAACACACAGCCAAGAATGACAGCTTGGCTTGGTCACTAGGGGCCTGGTGACAGCCCTTGACAACCATGGATGAATTAAGCCCTGCTCAGTGGGCGTCCTCCTCCCCAATGTTTCAGATGGCTCAGAAGTGTCGAGTACATAGCCCCAGCCAGACAGTAGAGCAGCACAGCCAGGGTTCCATCTCAGAGAGTCAGTCTTCAGGCCTGCAGTTGAAGAGTTAAGAAAGTGAAGCTTTCCTGGGCAAGAGGCAGGGCCCAAGCAGAGAGTGAGCTCTAAAGAAGAGGGGAAGGGAGACATCATTTCTAATAATGTTATTGAGATCCAGAGTCTGGAAATGAGGTGATCAGGACAGACTGTGACTCAAGTCAGTGCCCCATCAGGACCTTTGGAGTTTCAGGAAAGCCCAGTGACGCAACTGTTTTAATGCCTTGAAAGCCTCATGAAAGGATTAACAAAGTCCACTGGCCAAATGGTGACAAATATCTTTGCTAATAAAGCTTTACTGGAACACAACCATGCTGCTTCATTTACTTATGTACAGGTGTGGATGGGTCTGTTTTTTGTACTGCTAGCAACAAAACAAAAAGCCCAAAACACAACAACAAGAAACATGGCCAGCCAAACCCACAATATTTAATACCTGATCTGTTAGAAAAAAAGTAAAAAAACTTGTGACCTTATGCAAAGTATCCACTCACCCCACATACATCTGCAGAGTAATTAACATGATTCATTCTTTGTGTCTTAGCTTTTGTTCCTGTCTATCTTCTGGAACTGCATCACCTCCCTGCTGGTCACCTGTGCCCCCTCAGAGGCTCTGGGAGCTACTTCTGCAGGTCTCTGTTAAATGTTTCAAAATAGTTAAAACTCAGACCTAACAAAAGGGCCTTTGCAAACAGAAGGCTTCAGCAGGGTATCATGGAGAAAAACAACAACAGAGGAAGAGGAAGACAAGCCTGGCTATTGGGAGTTTGAATCTGCTACAGTGGCGCCCTGGAGTGAAAGTCAGAGAGAGGACAGGAGCCAGCTGGGGCTGGTCAGCAGAGGTCATACACTCAGGACTCAGGCCGGGGCTGGCTCCTCGGCGGGTTTTATTTCCTCTAATATAGAGCAAGTATAATGTCTACATGTTGGAAGGCAGTTCTGAGTAGCTGGCCAAACACCCAGTCCTAAATTCCTCCTCCCAACCTGCTATCCCCACAATGACCAGGGAAGTAAATACAGTTCCAGCCTCAAGTGCAGTCAAAGAAACCATGTGACTTGTCTGACCAATAAGAGTCAAGCAGATGCCTGGTGTGTGTGTGTGTGTGTGTGTGTGTGTGTGTGTGTGTGTGTGTGTGTGTGTGTGTGTATGGGAGGGGGTGTTCCAGGGCAAATGTTGGCTGGTAAAATGCTGACATTGGCCTCTGTCCTTGAATACAGACATCAGCTAATGTTCAGCTTTTTCTGATAAACAACTAGACCTAGCAGGTTGAACCTATACCCCACTGGCAGTTATTCTCAGGAACAATGTCACCCCGGCTTTTGTGTGACCTCCACTGGGCATGCTCTGAGTAGCCCCTGGTGTTCTGGGCTCTTTCTCTATTCCCTCTGTCTCTTCTGAGAAGGTTGGGAGCTGATGCTACTGGGTGCTACTGGAGGAACTTGCCCACATGTTCTAGTTTGCCTCTCTGCTGCTGTAATTAAAGCATCGATCAAAACAACTTGGGGAGGAACGCATTTGTTTGGGTTACAGGTTAAAGCCCGCCTTCATGGGAAGCCAAAGCAGAGACTCAAAGCAGGAACCTGGAGGCAGGAACTGAAGCAAAGACCATGGAGTAATGCTGTTTAATGACTTGTTTCCTCTGGCTTGCTCAGTTACTTTTCTCATCCAGCCAAGGCTCGCCTGCTAAAGATAGGTCTGCCTGCAGTGGGATGGACCCTTCCACAATTAGTAATCGTGAAAATGCCCCACAGACATGCCCACAGGCCAATTGGACGGAGGCGATTCCTCAGTTGAGGTTCCCTCTTTCTAGGCGTGTCAAAGCGACAAATGAAGCCAATCATAACACCACAGAGGGCCAAGGTCTCTTGGTGGGCTCTGCTCTCTCTAGAAGGGGAATCACATAGTACTCAGCCTATACTTCACGGTGAGGAAAGGCTGGGTTTCTCAAGCTGCTTAAGGGATAGGAAAGGCTGGGATCCCCCCAACTTGAATGATCAGAGCATTGTGCTCTGAGCTTTTGGGCTTCCAAAAGTCTCCTGGGAAGAATTTTAGGGAGAAAAGAAACCTCTATTATTTCTTTCTTTTTCTGTCAGGCATATATCAATGACCAGAGTGCTTTAGAAAAGGATTATCACCTTATCGAGGGGGTTACTAAGTCACAGAGGGCATCTAAGACACTTCGTCCCTAATAAAAGTCTCAACCCTAGCCACACACATTACGCGAGGTTTCCACTCCGTACTATAGTATTTATGATTTGGCCCTGTTTTCTGAGAAATGTTGGCCACAGTGACATAGAAGAGGCACTGCCACCGGGCAGGAGACCTCATGTTCCGCTCCGGTAATGGTAACACATCCGCTTTCCTGTGCTCGCTTAGCTTATCTTAAAAGCACTAAAAGCAGATAGACAGGCTTTTCTTATGGGGCTAGAATAACCTCAGGACCCAAATGGACAATACAGCTAGGAAACCATGGCCCTAAGTAATAAGACGGCATCGCAGAAATGGGAATCACAAATGCTGAGCAGCATAGAAAGTTCTAGAATGCCACAACCACCGCCTGATTACAAACATTCTGTTCTAATTTTTCCCTTTAAAATCTTGGGATTAGTGGATGGGTTTTATCCTAAATCTAAACTTCTGTTTTGCTTCTAAGTGATGTTGACTTTTAAGATTTGGGGGAGGGGAAGCCTCTAGGAGAGGGGTCTTTATACTGGCTATCTTAGTTAGGGTTTCTATTGCTGCAACGAAACATCAGGACCAAAAGCAAGCTTGGGAGGAAAAGGTTTATTTGGCTTACACTTCCACATCTAAGGCTATCATTGAAGGAAGTCAGAACAGAAGCTCAAGCAGGGCTGGAATCTGGAGACAGGAGTCAGTGCAGAGGCCAAGGAGGGGTGCCGCTTATTGGCTTGCTTCCCATGGCTTGCTCAGCCTGCTTTCTTATAGAATCTAGAACCACCAGTCCAGAGATGGGACCACTCACAATGAGCTGGGCCCTCCCCCCTCATCAATCACTAATTAAGAAAATGCCCTACAGTTGGATCTTATGGAAGCATTTTCTCAATTAAGGGTCTCTCCTTTCAGATAAGGCTAGTTTGTGTGTCAGGTTGACCTGAGACTAGCCAGCGCATTGACTGAGGAACAATGCGTATGGTGATCTACCACCTAGAAACGAATCCTTTAGATTGCTGTCTTCTCTTGCTAACATCTGCCTTCTAGGTTCTCATTCACCACAGTATCGGTTACTTTTCCCACCGCTGTGGTAAAATATCTGACAAAAGCAACTTGAGGAAGGAAGGGTTTGTTTGGGCTTGCGACTGAAGGGTGGAGTCCACCATGGCAGGGGAGGAATGGTGGCGGGAACGTGAGGCAGCCTGTAATTATGGCATCTGTGCTCAGGAAACAGAGAGAGACGGATGCTGGGGCTCAGCTTGCTTTCTCCTTTTTATTCAGCCCAGGATCCACTCATGTTCAGGGAGGGTCTTCCCTCCTGAGGTCAGTCTTTCTGAAAGTACCCTCGCAGAAACACACAGAGATACAGAAGGGTGTTTCCATGGTGATTTTAGATCACATGAAGTTGGCGATGGAGATGAGCCATCACAAGCATCTTGTTACAAAAAAATATGGCATCTAATAATTTTCCCTAGAAATAAGTTATTGGATTGGTTACCCGCCATCAAGTTTGATTGTATATACGAAACTCAGGTTCCTGACTCATTTGCCCATGAAAGGTTTTCAGAAGTTCTGAGAAAAAGGGTTCCTACATCCACACACGCATTGAGTCCTCTGTAGTGAAACTCTGCCTGTGGAACTCACAGTACAGTGCTGTGACCACTTGCAGAACGGACGAGGGGGCTGTAGAAACGTATCTCTGACCCAAGGATTTGTTTCTTAAATACTAACAAGCAACCGTGTCTAACGCAATTGATATAGGCTAGTGTGCGTGTACTGCGGGAGGAAACTAACAAAGGAAACAAGGCAGGCAGAAGAAGGGAGTGGGTAGCTTCCGGAAACCAGCAGTGCCCACATACAGGTTTTGCTCTGCGGTTGCTTTTGCCTTCTCTCCCTGAATTTCCACGGCAGCCCTGTGGAAGTTCTTGTGGTTGAGGATACAGTCTTGGCTCGCTCCAAGAGTCCGGACAGCGAGAGCAACTGCTGTTGGTTCCATGGCCCACAGTCACGAAGCCTCCTACTACAAGCCAGGGCAGGACTCCTCTAGGTCACCTCCCTACGAGGCAACTTTTGCCTGAAGACTTCAAGAGACGGTGTCGTCCTTCTTCAAACTTGAGCTGAAAATAGCCTGGCCTAGCTTTATTCCATCCTAAAGTCTCCAGGGCATCAACGGCAGCAGCCATTCCTACGCAACCAACTTTTAGGATCAGCCAAATGCTGTTCTGAACATAGCACACATGGGTCCTTAAGTCCACTTCATATGTAACAGTCACTGAACCCCCAACTGTACCAGATACTGAGGAGACTGGGGGCCCTCCTTCTTTGGGATAGACGTCATTATCTTCCATTTAGACCCAATGAAACAGAAACTGTGGTGCGGGGGGGGGGGGGGGGCTAATTGAAGCTTGGGTATATACCCCAGTGGTAGAGAGCACACTTGCCCAGCATATGTTAGACACTGGTTTGATGCCCAGAATCCTGAATATCTTGTGACTTGCCAGAGATCTTCTTACCCTCTTAGGCACATGGTGAGGCTATAGTACCGCCTCCTATAGGTCTGGTCCTTGGCTTGTGCACAGGTACGACACTCAAACTTGCAGACCAGAATCACGAAGTCTGTTCTCCATGGGAGGGTCTCTCAAGAGCAAGCATCAAGCACGACACAATTAGCTATGTGTTGGAGGCTCACCTCTTACTTCAGCATACATAACTATGTGCGTGTAGCACAAGGTAAAGCCAGGATTTGGGTCCAGATTTGACTGATTCTAAAACCCAGGTACCCGTCAAGGGACAACACCATGTGTTTTTGCTTGTGGGTGCTACCCTCCAGCAAAATGAATTTGTTCATTTTTCCCTTGGTCCTGAGACACTCCACTCTCAGGAACCTTCTTTGCCTTTTTCGGTTGCTTATGTGACACAGCTGCTCAGCCTGATATAATTTAATTTGTCAGTGTCTTCTTTAAAGTGAGGTGTAAGAGAGCAATAGAGGAAATCAATCAATCCCAAAATTGGTTCTTTGAAACTATCAGCAAGATTGACAAATTTTAGCTAGACTGACCAAGATGGAGGGGAGGGATGTAGATCATCAATTAATGGCTGCAAACAGGTCTGATCAAGATGATGGGGAAGGGCCTAGATCATCAAATTCATAACTGCAAACAGGAAGCACTACTGCTAGTCTTACAGAAATGGAAAGGATGGTGAGGGAATATTATGAATAATTACATGCTAGCAAACGAGACAGTTCACAGGAACCAGATAAATTGCTACAGAGACACAAACTTCCAAACTGACTCAAGAAGAAACTAAAATTCTTACTTGCCCAAAACAACAAAGAAACGGAACATTCTCAAATAACAACAAGTCAGTAATTAAAAATAAAATCCAGACCAGTAGAGTTTCCCTGGGGAATTTTATCAAGATTATCAGGGTAATCTTTTTTTTTTTTTTTTTTTTAGTATTTTTACTAAATTTTAAACAAAAACACTAATATTTTACAAATTATTCTCCCCTCCCCAATAGTGTCTACTTCCCAATATGGTCTATAAGACCACTGTTATTAAAGCCATATAAAGCTATCTAAAGAGAGCTGGGTGTAACTCCAGTATTTGGGAGGCTCAAGCCCCCCAGGCTTCACAGAGTGTCCAGAGTCCAGCCAGACTAGACTATGTAGTAAGAGTTGTCTCATATAAGGAAGAAAGACTTGTCTCACACAATTAAAAAGAAAAAAAATGAAGACAGGTAACAACACAACCCGAAAGCTGACTGTTCCCTCTCAATTGTGTAAACAAATATTGCTAGCAACAGATTGGTCAACTAAACTCAGCCTAGGTAGGAGGCTGGTGACAGACCACACACACAGACACACACCACAATCATAATCCCACAACCAGCAAATGTTACCTTACATGGGAAAAATAAAGTTTGTACTTATGTGATCAAATTAAAGATTGTCTCCGGGAACATCTTCCTGGATAATCCAGGTGGGTTTGAAGTGTCCTTACTGTTCCCTTAGAAGACTGAGCCAGGGGGAGATGTGATGAGACACAGGGAAAGGCCACAGCAAGATAGAATAGAAAAACACTTGAATGAGGCCTCAGGGAGGGTAAGTGATGTAAACAGCAGCCAAAGAATCCTGAACTCCACCAGAAGCTACAAGAAGAGAGGAGTGACTCTTCTCTAGAGCCCCAGGTAAGACTCTGCTAATACATTTGCTATAATTCGTTAGCTCCAGTTTGGACTTTTGACCTTTAAAACATGAACAGAATACATTTGTTTGTTTTTAAAGATTATGCTATTGTTTTTAAGAGTGTGCATGTGGGGAGTTTTCGGGTGCATGTGTAAATGAGCCCTGATTCCCAAAGGAGGGACTTCCTGGAGCTGGAGTTACAGGTGGTTGGTTGTAAGTTGTTTGACATTGGTTTTGGGAACTGGGCTCAGGTCCGTTGCAAGAGCAGTGTGTGCTCTTAGTGCTGAGCCTTGTCTCTGTCCTTTAACTTTATCCTAAGCAAACAGATTTGTGGTGACGTGCTACAGCAGCCATGAGATAGAATACAACAGATAACATGATTTTCAGGCTTTAAAAATGTGGCCAAGCGTGCTTTGTCACAGGAATGCAAGGTTGGTTTGATTTTTTAAAGTAAATTAATGTAATGAAGACTATTAATAGACTAAAGGACAAGGGGAAATACATAGCCATCTCAGTAGATGTAGAAAGTCTTTGATAAAATCTAACACACTGGTTCATGGAAGACAAAAACAAAAACAAACAAACAAAAAAAACCAAAAAACTTCTCAAACTTGGAATTAAAGGAAACTGTCTCAAGTGATTAAAAGTGCATATGAAAACCCTGTGGCTGACACCACACTTAATGGCATGAAGGTTTAATAGTGGGGATGGTTTCTCAATACACTCTCACCATTGTGGAGCGCTGTTGTATTAGAGGCTCCAGCCAATGCAATCAGATAACAAAAGAAGGAAGGAAGGAAGGAAGGAAGAAGGAAGGAAGGAAGGAAGGAAAGGAAGGAAGGGAGGGAAGAAAGGAATAAAGTAGGAACAAAGAAGGAACAAAATAATTAAGGTCTTGGATACAAAGCATGTTCTGAAGCCTCCGTGTCCTCTCTGCAGCAGACAACACAGACACGGTGACAATGAAGACCTTGCTCTGCCCACTCAGTCTCTTTCCCTGCCTTTGGGGGTGAAGTCTGACCTAACGGGCTCTCGGTCCACATCAGCCCACAGATAGGTGAGCTGGTTGCAGAAGGAGCATTTGACCTGGACCCCTGACATTCCCAATTGTCTCTCTGATCTTCATTGGTCCCATAGCCGTTTCAGGGTGGTGTGTAGCACACATGGTCATAAAAGTGGACTCTGCTTTGTACTTTCATTTGAGCTGGGGGAAGAATATGAACCCCTTCCTGTGAAGACTGAGTGTGTTAGTCGATGTCATCAGTCTTGCAGAATTGAGAGACTGCTAGGAAAGGAATGAGACGAGGAGTGGCACTAACACAGATGAGAACCAAGCAGCAGACGGAGTCCTGAGAGAAGGCAGCATCTGGGTTTTTACCTCCAGCCAGACACAACACCCGGCTCTTCCTGACCCTTCTCACTTCAAGCATCTATTGACTTCAGTCATTTAAACTGGACGTGTGTCCCTAGCAATGACAGACACCTTCAGTAACACTGGGATCCTGACACTCTCCTCCCGTCTTCCGTGCACGCTTTTACCCTCTTAGAATCCTAAACCACACTCCGTCTATTTGATTCTACCTTGCATTCGGGCAGAAACTCTCTCTGTCTTGTTTCCTGGTCTATTTCTGGAGTCTAGCACACAGTATTTGCTGAGTGAGGAGAGACGCCTGGACAAACCAGTGGGCAAATTAGGAAGAATGGCTACATGTTCTCAGAAATGAGTTGAGGCTGGGGATTGGCTTCATTGGCCTGCAGTTTCCAGAAAACGCCTTCTCTATGTTTAAAAAATAAAATTAAAAAGGCAGTCATGCCCATCTTCTTCCTCACACCTCTCTTCTTCACGATGCCTCGTGAATCACAGACACTGTTGCTGGATCCCAAGCACAGGTTTCTCAGTGTCCCCGTGAGAAGTAATTCGTCTGTCCCTATTAGGGGCATTCTCTTCAATCAATAGCACGTACTTGTGTCATCTTCTTAACTATCTCAGGCTCCAATTTTCTCCTATTGATATTTGTTTGAGCCTTTTACAGGGAGATGATTATTTCCTTTGATCATAGAAATGGAAGCTCCCTGAGCCTACCTAGGCAGGCATTCAGTCTACCACTTCCGCCAGGACGCTGTCTGCTGGACAGCGGGCCTGCCTGCAGTTGCTCTCACAAGCCTCTCTCCACTTTCTTCGCATCCTTTGAAATCTGCTGTTGTCAGGAAACTTTAGGAGCCTGTATGATCATGATGGCTTATGGCCCTTACAGATACGCCTGTTTATTTTACATGATCTTTCCCACTGAGTTTATTAGAGAAATTCACTCTTGTCACAATATGCTTCTCAGAGCCTCTCTCTCTCTTTCTCTTCCTCCCTCTCTCTCTTTCTTCCTTCCCTCCTCTCTCCCTCTTCTTTCCTCCTCTTTCTTCCCTCCTCTTCCCTACTCCCCTCCCTCTCCCTTCCCCCTTTCTCAACTCTTACAGATTTTCTAAATCACATACCTAGGCTTCCCCCTTTAGGATCTTTGCTGGGATTTTGTTTGTTTATATGCTCATTTTCATAACTCTACATAATTGATCTGGAATTCTCTTTCCTCCAAACGAAGACACAAATCTGGCTATACACACAAGCACCTCTGTTAAAGTCCCTCATGGAGACCAGCAAAGTCGTTCTGCCCATCACACCCACAGATCTACAGGGAACTTTGACCCCTTGCTTAGGCCACCAGTGTGGCCTGCTCCGCCCTCTCACCTGTGATCACTGTCCTGCCATTTCCCTTCTCCGAGGGCAGCAGCACTTTCAGCTTTCCTTCCCCCTAGACCCCATTTCCCATAAGCCTTTGTAAAATGTCAGTTCAAAAACCAAACACTTATATCTTTATCTCTTCTCTTCAGTTTGCCAGTAATCACCTTACAATGTGTGTGTATTTGAGTCTAGACTTAGGGATATGCTCCTTTGTTATGGCTTCAAGGACTCCTACATAACGTAACTGACCAACTTGATTTTATTTAAGAACATCTTAAATGTGCCATATAAATGCGCAGAAGTATAAATTCTGAATGTTCTGCAGTCTTCTCGTGGGGAACATTCTTCAGATCTTGATTCCTTACTTTCAAACTGAAATTACAATATATGATACTAGAGTCGGTGTAACAGGACTCATCTGTAATCTCAGCACTCTGCAAGCTGGGGCAGGGTATCCTGAGTTTGAGGCAATCCTGGGCTACATAGAGAGTTCTAGGCCAGCCTAGGATACGTAGTTAGTTTCTGTCTGAAAAGAATAAAATAATGAACATTTTCAATGGGTAGGTGAAAGTGTTGTCAGCATCCTGGTGCCCAGACATGCTGTAGGCTGTGTATATATAAAAACCATCTGGGACACTCAATAAACTCTTCCCAATATATGAATTACAAATACACCTAAAACTCATACTGCAATGGGTTCCCAAAGCCTGTGGGACAACTCGTCCCTACATCCCATTTTGTGCCTTTCATTCTGTCTTGCCTATGGAACATAACACGTAAGGCTTGCTCTGTGGAAATGAACGCTGGACTCCGGGCATTTATTGTCCACGGGGTGATTAGGTGTGTCATGTAGCAATGTTGGAGTGAGTTTCATATTTTAAATACGAACATTTTAAACTACTTATTAAAGCAGAGCCGAAAGCCTTCTGTTTAACAATGCTCCCAACACGTTCATCAAAGAGTAGACAGTTCTTCCCTACAATTAACTAGCAGTCAGGTGGCTGCCACGAACCTATGGTAACTACATTCCCCTGTGCTAACTCGCATGCTAGGAAACAGAACAAGACATGCTGATTTTTCAGAGATTTGCTGTTATTATTTTTTAATGTGTGTACGTGTCTTCATGTGAGTGCAAGTGCACACACAAGGCCAGAGACTTCAGATCCCCTGGAGACGCACTTGCAGACGTTCTGGGCCACTCTATCTAGGCACCAAGAGCCAAAGTCAACTCAAGTCCTCTGTAGAAGTAGTACGTGTTCTTAATGGCTGAATCATTTCTCCAGTCCCCAGTTATCTCTAAGCCCACTTGCTTTCTTTGAGACAAGGTCTCCTGCTGGCTTGCAGCTCATCAAGTAGGCTAGACTGATTGGCCACTGAGCTTCAAGGATGATCTACTTATCTCTACTTCCACTGTGCTAGGACTTCAAACATGCACCACCTCACCTGGCTTTTCCCCCTGCATTTGTTCTACAGATTGAACAAGAGATCCTCATGCTTATACTGCAAGGTCTTTACCAGCCAAGCTGTCTCCCAAGCATAGGAACTGCATAGCCATTACATCTGGGGTGTACATCTTTCAAACCTTGCACCCATGGAAGAGTCACCTTGGAGCATATGGTAGACTGGGCTGCAGTTCCCAAGACCCGGGAAGGCTCTCTGGTTGGGCAGGATACTTTAGATGCTGGACACGCTTCCTCCCTGCCCATGGTCTGGCGTGGGAGATTATTCACCAATGACTACTGCTCCCTCAGGCCCCAGTATTTCAGCCAAGATTCAAACGACCTGTGTATATCACTTTGATAAGTTTGTAAAGCACTCTGGCGTGTTTGGGCGGGAAGCTGCTAAAGAAAGATATCTTCGTTACAGTTTACAAAACAATTTCCACAATATGTTGGTTCAGCCCTGTGAGTCAAGTTCAAAAGCAGAAGTGGATAAAACATACTGGGAATCGGTGTCTCAAGCGGACATCCTCCCTGTAATCGGAGGGCATGCTTCAGTCTGTTACGTTAGACAACTCTGATGTTAAATCTGTATCCTAAGACTATCTTAATTGACCATAAAAAGAACAATTGAAAACACAGGGTTTGATCCGTACCTACACAATACTGCCGCCATCACCACCAAATTAGGCCATTTTGCATGGAGCGTCCTGGCAGAGTTCTGCTTAAGTTGTCTCAGGGTGACATTTCGCCATCCCATTTCCAAAAAGCAACAGGCTATTAAGTGAATCAGGATTCAGCATGTAAGTCTCAAGCCCTGCATAGAATAAAAATCTAGCATATGCTTCTGTTTGTCATCCCTGAGAAGTGCTGAGCGGGGTGCTTGTATGCATTTTTCAGAAGAATCCAACCAGACCCGCTGAAGCTCACGGTGAAGCCTCTTGACGTCACCTAATTTAATGGTATTATGAATAACCGGTTAAGCAAAATCGGAGAGCCTGACAAGTGGTGCAGGGAAGACTCTGGAGAGAAGCCCATGACTCAGCAGGCCCAAGACTCCTCCCCTCCACTCCCCTTTCTCAGAGCTACAGTCACAGGGTGTGGGGTTCACCCCCTGAGCTAGCAGCCAGGCCTAGAAGCCTGCCTGCTGAGCACTGTTCAAGAGACGGTTCATCTTTTTTTTGGGACACTTTATGATTTTCTTATGTTGATTTATAATTTTTTTAGCATTTAATAGTACTACAGATATTATGAATTTTTCTGGTTTGGGGGCTTGTTCATATACTGTTATTTGTATGTATATTATTTTAGGGGTAACCACTCGGTATTGAATAACAAGTTTGGGGGCTCTTCCCTGGAGAGGACTATTGCTCTCAGTCTCAGCATTCCTTAGTTGCCTGTCGATCCTTGTCTAGGATGGAGGGGGCATGAGATTTCCCTCTCCCATGTTAACATGTCTACTGGTTGTCTCTGTTCAGGTCTTCTATAGGCAGCCACATTGACAAGACTTCAGGGGTGCAGTTTCTCTGTTTCTAGAAGATGAGTTCTCACAGAAAACCTCCTGCTCCTTGACTCTTACAATCTCTCTGCTGCCTCATTCACTGTGGTCCCTGAGCCTTAGGCACAGGAGTTGGCAACCATCGGGGCTAGTGAGCTCCTGGATCTCGGAGCAGAACCCTCAACCACCACTAACCACATTCTAAATATCTATCCTGTTCCCGCAGGGGATAGATCTCACCCCTCATCAAAGAGAAAGTGTCCTTGCTGCCGATACCTCCCATTCTGATGCAGTCTCACAGCTCCAGCAGCTTTTCCTTGGCTACCTTAAACTTCCTCTGGCTGAGGAATTGCAGCTGGATAGGGGTCTTGGGAAAGCAGTATCAGTCAGAACCACAGCGAGGACATTTGTGGGCAGGTGGGCTGAGGGTAAAATGACCGTTGCTGAATTTCACGGACTGGCCACAGTGGACTAACTGCTTCAACATGTGGCCTCCCATTCTGCGACCCCTAGAAAGCGGACGTAATAACACTATAAAGCTAAAGGTAGATAGTCAGACCTGAGATTGCATATGGGCACTGGGGTGCCCACTGAATGTTGGAAACTCTCCCTGTTAGCAGCGCGTGGTCCGTGGCTGGGGACCTGATGCGGGACACTTGTGCCGTGTGGAAGCCAGCTCTAGAATGCAATGGAATCTAAGTCCTGGCAGTAAGGAAGCAATGGCCTCCTCTTTCACAGCTCCTCATCCTGGCCAACCGACACCATCCTCACAAACTCTGCCTTGATTCTCTGAGGTCTGATTTTCTAGACTTTGAACTAGTACTGACAGTGATGGCGTCTACTACATGCCTGACCCATGACCCCTGGCTGGAATGACTCTGAACTTGGTCCTTAGTGGTTCCTGAGGGGTTAAACTCTGGCTGCCTCAGTGCTTGCCACCTCATTGCTACTAGCTTGGCTAGCTGGTTCATTTTCTTTCCCCTACAACCCTGTCATCAGCCTATACACCCCCACATAGCTCGCAGATACCTGACGGTCTCCGGACCACTGTCTCAGGATCTGACTGTGTCAACCAGACCCTTCTTCATTCTGACAAACAACTGACAGGTCAAATTAAAAGAAAGAGAGATTGAGTTTTGGCTCATCATTTCCATCTGTGGCCAGCTGACTCTGTTGTTTCTAGGCCATGGGGTGTTTGTGTTGTGTCACAGGAGAAGGATGTAGTGGACCGTATCCACTTATCTCACAGTGACCAGGAAGCACAGAGCATTAAAGGAAGAGCCTTTACAGGATACAGTCAGTCCCAAGAGGTCTGTATTAGGTGAACTGAAGGGCAAAGGTCCACCTTAAATGTGAGTGGCACCATCCCATGGGCTGAGGCCCCAGATGGATTTGAAAGAAGACAGCAAGCTGAGCACCAGTGTTCTTCCATCCAGTCTGTGATTGTGGATACAATGTGACCAGATGCCTTGTATTCCTGCTCCCGTGACTCTCCCGCATCATGGACGGTACCCTCATGAGTGAGTCAGACTGTGTCCTTGCTCAGATTTCCTTGTCAAGTATTATGTCACGGCAGCAACGAGAGAAGTAACAACACACCGGGTGGTCAACTTTCTTCTGAGAGTTTCTAAAATCACTGGCGAATTATGGATCGCTATTGAATAAAATCATGAATTTATCAATGGATAGATCCCAATTCATTTCTACTCAAGAATTAGACCATTTTGGGATTCCTGAAAGTCCCACATCATAATGCTGCTGCATTGTGGACCAACAGTTAACCTTTGAGGATGGACTCTTCAAATTGACATCAC
Organism: Cricetomys ansorgei; assembly: GCA_026225945.1. NCBI lineage: Eukaryota > Metazoa > Chordata > Mammalia > Rodentia > Nesomyidae > Cricetomys > Cricetomys ansorgei. The sequence goes on from JAMJFZ010004033.1 coordinate 637,703, forward strand.
ATCAGGGACCCAAACTAAGAGAGCCCTTCCTTATCATACACACCCAAGGGCCACCACCTCATCATACCACCCAGAAGCCTGTATCTTGATTTACCCACCCATGGCCTCTGTGGCATTCACCTCAATTCTGTTCCCCCAGTCAGCCTCACGCATGCCCTCTGATCCACGTGAAGAGCCAGTCTATAGACAGCATTCACAACAGGCTCCAGTACCCATGCTTTGGCAGGATATATTCTTTCATCCATTACAGCCTTAGATTGGGCTAGAGAGTCAGACAGCAACGCAGATCTGGGAAAGAGAAGATCTCAACCCCAAACTTGTGGCTGAAATTACACAGGCACCTCTGTGCATGCCCACACCTGCTCTAGGTAGCCAGCTGCTCCTGGAGCCCAGTACGCTCCCACATGGAATTCCTCCCATCTGTAGGTGTGCCTCCTGCCCTTTGGAATAGCATCTAAAACTCTAATTCAGAAAACACTATTTTGACTCCATTCAACAGTCTTTAAAATTCTGAGTTCTATTTCTATCTACTTTCTACAAATTTTAAATTTTTGATTAAATCAACATTGACTCTGCCTTACTTCTCCGTGCAGATGACGAGAGTGCCAATCTCGTGTGTTTGAATTAGGGCTAAATACAGACTTTATAATGTTGAGACAACAAACATGAGGAGAGGTAGCTCCTAGACAGCACTCTCTTTAAATGCAATAATAGAAGGCACAAATTACCTTTTTCCTCTTCCCAGGGGTCAGTGGAGTAAACTCAGCTAACAGTATTTTAATCAAATTATTTTAGGTGCATCCCTGTCTTTCTTATTAATTATTCATTTTCTTAAATAATGTTTTGACCGAGAAGAGCATTTTATTCTACAGCAAAGGACCCTACTTGTTTAAGAAGATGTTGGCTTATCTATATTCACTTGTGCATAATTGAATAAATGTCTGGGCTTCATTTTATACATTGTAGAGACCTATTCATGTTTTAGGGTGGAATAGGCTAGGGAAATTTAGTTGGGTCAAATATTGTCTCTGTAAAGCGGGATGAAAAGCTTCCATAATGTCAAGTTCAACTAGTCATTTAAAAGAATAAAACAGACAAACCAACAGAAAGCAACTCCTTGTCATAAAGGGGCTATGTTTGGATAAGGCTCAGGGGGGTACAGGGAAGAGACAGAAGGGAACGTTGGGTGCTGCTTCCACATGTGTCCACACTGACAGCACGACAGACCTCAAGAAAGAGCAGACACAGCTTCAGAGCTCATGGCAGAAAGAAGTGGGCCTGTGACACTGCACTGGGCTGGGGTGGGGGGCTGGGCGGACCAGGGTTGAGCCATTTATTGTGAGCATATTGTGAGGAATGAAGTCTGTCTGTGCAGGGAGCCCCAGCCAGACGGTAGTCCCACAGCTCCTGCAGAGGGAGCATTTCATGGGGTTGTTGGGAGTATTTAGAACCCATAGTCAAGATTCCAAGCCAAAAGCTGGACTACAGGTCTGAGGAGAAATGGGTTGTTAAAGGAACTGTCACCCCTGGAAGTCCGTATCACAGGGGTCTGTCTACATCAGGGGTTGTAAGTGACGCTATATGATTCTTCAAACATTCGCACCTCTGTAGCTCATTCATTTCCAGCCATCATCTTTCAGGACAGGCAGAGCAGGCTCTGGACCTCTTTCCATTTTACAGATGGAGACAAAGTCAAAATGGAGAGGGGCACCTTTAGGACCACATGACAAGCAGTTCAAGACTCAGCCCTGCAGAGCCATTGCCCAGGGTCACTGTGTCCTCGAACAGTTGGAGATAGGATGCTTTGGACACTGTTGGACAATGGCAGCTCGAGGTGAGGAAGGACATAGGGTGAAAGGAACGTGATGATAAAGTGGTTGTAACGGGCCGGAGAGATAGACGCTTCCTGTATTTTACTGTGTGCTCCTGTCCGCTTCTTTGGACAGGAGATGCGTTTCCACACAGAGCACATTATGCTCTATGCCCCAGTGAGAGTTCTGAATGGAGGGACGTTGGATGGAATGTCAGCCTTCAAAGAAACTATGGAACTGAGTTATAGATGTATTGATGTGTCTGTGTGCTTCCCACTCACACAGGGCCTTCTCACCACGCCGGGAGCTGCAGGCCAGGAGTCAGAGAGTAGCTTTCTGCAGAGGAGATGATCCCTGAGTCCTCATCCACCTCTGCATCTTTACCCTGCTCCTGACTTCTGGGGGAGGGCATTGGCCACCGGAGCAAACCCACTCACTGCCTTACTTGATGGAGATCAGGGTTGGCAAGCTCATTAGCTCTCAGTCTTGAGTCTTGTGGCATCCTTAGCCTTCTGGGTAGGGCTGGACAATTAATTGCTCCTTGAAGGAGATAGTGGGGTTTTCAAAATCTCATTCTCTTATTTTGGATCTCCCAAATCGCCTTTCACACAGAGTGAGTCATGCTGGAAATGCACAGAGGGTAGGACCAATGTCACATGGTCACCAATGTCATGTGGCCACCAATAAGCACCACTAAACAGCGGGACAACCTGATTAGTGGTTTGAGACTCAGAGCCTGGGAGAATTTTATAAGACAGAACAAATTTTCCAGCAGGGATTATCCTTCAGTTTGGAGTTTAATGAAACAATCTCTAACACTAGAGGCTTACACAGAAGAACTGGCAGACTCCAGGGAGGCCCAGGCTTGTCTGGGGAAGATATTTACCTAATAAACCATGAATAAATAATAGCATCCAAGTGAAGAGATGCAGAGGACAAAGGTGGGGGCTGGGTGAGGCTTTAAAAGCTATTTTATGTCTTGATGTTGTGATCTATTTCCATTATTATAGAGGCGCAGTCACAGTTGCAGGCAAAAGCATACACGAAGCTGCTCACACTCTCAGGATGAGCCACGTTAGACCAGACTATGGAATGACAGCAACAACCTCAGTCTGTGATATCAACCAAAGAAGAATCATTTCTGCTCTCTTGCCCATGTCCCCTGCCGTGTGTGTGTGTGTGTGTGTGTGTGTGTGTGTAAGTGTGTGTGTGTGTAAGTGTGTGTGTGTGTGTATAAGTGTGTGTGTGCATGTGTAAGTGTGTGTGTGTGTGCATGTGTAAGTGTGTGTGTGTGTAAGTGTGTGTGTGTAAGTGTGTGTATAAGTGTGTGTGCGCACGTGTGTAAGTGCGTGTGTGTGCATGTGTGTGTGTGCATGTGTAAGTGTGTGTGTGTAAGTGTGTGTACATTGTATATATGTCATTGTCTTCCTCAGTTGTATGTGTGTGTGCACATGTGTGTGTAAGTGCGTGTGTGTAAGTGTGTGTACATTGTATATATGTCATTGTCTTTCTCAGTTGTATAAGTGTGTGTGTGTGTGTGTGTGTAAGTGTGTGTATATTGTATATATGTCATTGTCTTCCTCAGTTGTATAAGTGTGTGTGTGTGTAAGTGCGTGTGTGTGTGTGTGTGTAAGTGTGTGTACATTGTATATATGTCATTGTCTTCCTCAGTTGTTCTCAACCTTATTCCTTTAGAACAGATCCTAACTGAACTTGGGACTCTGGAAATTCTTAGCTTTGCCTTCCCTGGATTAGAATTAAAGCCGTGTACTGTATCCAGCTTGGCTTTTTTAATGTAATTGTTGGTGACCTGAATTCAGGTCCTCATGCTTATGTGGGAAGCTCTTTAATGACTGAGTCATCTTTCTATCTCCAAAGGATTCAATTCTTGCCTATGCTTCATGCCCCAGCATGTTACCACCAGAGCTGTGACTCTTACAAACACCCAGGGGACACAGATGACATAAATGTCAGCATCTTCTCAGATGGGAAGAGAGGGCTGGAGAACTGAGCCTAGAATTTCTTAGAAGTGACACATGCTACTTGCCTATACATGTCCAAAGTTGGCCCCGGGGCAGTGGCATGGCCAGCATCAAGAAGGTAGGAATTGTAGGCCCCTGTGATCAGTGGAAGGAAAAGACCTGTTATAAGTTTAACATTACTGTGCTAGTTAGCTGTTGTCAAGTCAGAGTCACATGGGAAGAAGAAACCATTGAGATAAATATTATATATATATATTATTACTTCCATAATATTTGCTTATAGGGCATTTTCTTGATTACTGATTGATGTAGGGGGCAGCCCACTGGGGATAGAGCCCCTCCTGGGCAAGTGGTCCTGGGACATACGATGAGGCAAGCTGAGAAACAAAGGGGAGCAAGCCAGTAAACAGCGTTCCTCTATGGCCTCTGCTTCAGTTCCTAACTCTAGATTCCTGCCCTGAGTTCCTGCTTGATTTCCCTTCATGATGGACTCTAATGTGGAAGTTTAAGCCCAATAAACCCTTCTCCAAGATGGCTTTGGTTAGTAGTTTATCACAGAACAGAATACAAGGACAGTGAGTAACGTCACCGCACACACAATTGCAAAACCTAGGGAGAAGTAGCCATCACTTTACCTACGTGACACATGTAAGTGAATTCATGAGAAGTGAGCCAAACAACTTAAAAACAACGGTCACACATACAATTAGAAATACGCACACAGTAGTAGCCATGTTATATATGGTTAACACACCCCTATCACAAGATTCTCTGTCAGTGGACAACTGTACACAGAGATCACCCTCACCTTATGGAATGTCTTTTAAGATCCACCATGGCTGTCAAAACTGTGAGTACTCCTGAAGTCCCAGAAGAAAGCTTGTTCCGGTGTCACTGGGCTCCCGTTGCATGCTGCGGCCATAAGGTCTCCAGTGTGAGGAGGGGCAGCAAAGCCCTCCCAGACTCCGTTCTTCATCTTCATCATTTCACAGGTAGATTTATTTTTGCTGTAGACATGAGCAACCTCAGCAAAGGATGCTTCTGTTGTCTATTAAGTAAGACTTTTTCCCTCTTTCTCTCTCTCTCTCTCTCTCCTCATTTAAAGGAAAGCATGAAAAATCAAGGTGTAATATGGAACCCACACCTCTTAGGGAAGGAAGACAGTCTGGATAGAGCTAGCTTGCTTTGCATTGCTGTGATAAAGCACTAATCACGATAAACCTGGGGACGAAAGGGCTTTTTTGTTTGTTTGTTCGTTTGTTTGTTTACAGGTCACAATCTATTATTCAGGGAAGTCAGAGTAGGAACGCAGAGCAGGAACTGAAGCAGAGACCGTGGAGGAAGACTGCTTACAAGCTTCCTCTCCATGACTTGCTCAATCTGCTTTCCTAAACAGCTCAGAACTGCCTGCCCAGAGCTGGCACCACCCGCAGTGGGCTGAACCCTCCCATCAATCAGTAATCAAGGAAATGCCCCACAGACAGACACAGGCCAACCTGATGGAGATCCTTTCTAAACATGTGGTCGACTACAGTTAGTGTTAAGGTGACAAAAATCTACCCAGAAAAAAACACATATTAGAAGAATCCATGTGCACGGACACTCTGGAGAAGAACTATGGAGATAACATATGGTTGCTAGGAGTGGAGAGGAGACCTGAGCACAGGGTGAAACTGTTTAGGGCAATTAATGAGTCTCTGACATGATCATGGGTACCAGGAGTATAAGTGACTTTTCTCACTGCTGTGATCAAATCCTGAGAGAAAGAAAGTCATGGAAGGAAGAGGGTGTGTGGCTCGCAGCGTGAGGGGACACTCCCTCACCATCGCAGTGGGAAAGGCACCGTGGCAGCAGTGTGAGGTGGCTGGTCACATCGGGATCTCAATCACGAAGCAGAAATGAAGGCTGGCACTCAGCTCTCTTCCTTCTGGTTCTGCAGTCCAGGACCTCATCCCATGAGATAGTGTCACTCACATTCAGGCTGACTCTTCCCATCTCAGTCTATAAACTTCCTCATAGAAATGCCCAGAGGTGTGTTTCCAAGGTGATGCTAAATCCCACCAAGATGGCAACCAAGATTAACCACACATGGTGTGCATTTGTCAAAACACATAGCCCTGTAAAGCATAGCATGATCCCTAACATGAGCTATGGATTTTAGTCAGTAGTTGTCCACACACAGTGGCTCATCAACTGTGACGGAAGCATCACGTTAATGATTGATGCTGGTAGCAGAGTGGGCTGTGCAAAGGGGAGCTGGAAGGCATAGGCACCCCACTGCACTCCATTTCCCTGACCCTTGACCTGCTCTGACAAACGAAAGCAGTTTGTTTAAAGGAAATATGGAGGGAATCTAAGTTAAATAAGAATAGCTTGAAGAGTGCAGATCATGGTTTGCATTCAAAGGCACACTCTCTTTACTGCAAGGGAGAAATGCTCAAGATCTTCATGAACGGCATTCCAGAGACATGCACAGTGCTTGTTTGCCAAGAAGGCACACTTAGCAGTGACCACGTCAGGAATCAGTCAGAGCAGACCTTGATATGGCTGACTCCTTCCTCACACACTTGACTCAAAAGTGGCTCTTCTGGAGGCTCTTCCTCTGGTTGAAAACAGAAAATCAACCTGAGGTAACATGACTTTAACCTCACCTTGAACGTTTCTTCATGGTTGTGTACAATGAAGGTCGGGGGAAAAACACTGGTAAGCATAGAATGTTTTCTTTTTTCTTTTTTCCAAGTTAAAGTATAGTCATCACTGCAGAGAGATGTCAGTGTGGACATGGGACATAGAAAGAAGGCTCAGGTTCTGGTGAGATTTTTGACAGAAGAATCTTCTGTGTCAAAAATATTGGTTTTTGGCCAATACAATAGGTAGATGTGGCTAAACAGGAGCTTCTGGAGTGTCTGGAATGCTCTCCAAGGAATCTAGTAGAGAACAGGATGAGGAGTGCAGGGAGTCACTGCAGACCACACCATCTTCCTTCAAACCATTTCCTGCACATGGCTCTGTCCCTTTCTGACTCGTTATTCAACTTCAAGTCTAAGACAAATAGTCCACGGAACGAGGTGATCGCCGTGGTTACTAAGTACGCATATCCAAACTAGGATACAATGAAAGTACAAAAAGACAGACAAGCAGGCACATTCACACGCACAAAAATAAAAATACACCTTAAAAGGTAGGGTTGACGTGTAAGAGAGAACACATGACTTTGTGAGTCTGGGTCACCTAGCTTAAAACGATATTAATGTTTTCCAGATTCATCCATTTTCCCACTAATGTCATAATTTTATTTTTCTTTATAGCTAAATAAAAGTGCATTGCGTATCCGTTTCCCATTTTCATTAGCCATTCATTCACTGTTGGCCATCTAGGCTGGTTCTGTTCCCTTGCTTACTGTGAATAGAGCAGCAGTGGGCATGGCTGCACTGACGTCTTTATGATAGGATAGCGTGTCCATTACATGTACACACAGAAGTAGAACAGTTGAGTGATATGGTTTTGAGATGGGGTCTCATGCCTCTAAGGCCTTTCTTGACCTCATCATAAAGTCAAGGATAATCGTGAAGTCCTGATCCTCCTGCCCCACCCTCCCAAGTGCTGGGATAACGGGAGTGTCCTCCACCTTACTATTATGATACATGGTATTGAACACAGTACCAGCCACCCCTCAGATGAAGCTGGTGCAGACAATGTGTGTGGTGGAAGTCTCCACCTGTGAGTCCCACCATACACTGGATGTTTACAGAAACTGCAGAGGCTTGCAGCTCGCCGGAAGAATTGTTGGCATGAGTTTCAAGGACTCAGGAAGAAATTCCTAAGCAGGAGTCAAAGTGCAGTAATTAGTGTCAGAGCTTACAGAACACTGGAGCTGCGGACAAAGCCAAGTTCATCGAGTTCTAGAGCTGCCCTGTCCTCATGGGAAATTACAGTGCAGATGGAACAGTGACCTGCTAGGCGAGTTGTCCAGCTGGTATGAGCAGAAAGCAGCTCTGGTCAACACAGACTCCCAGTTAAACGTGCTTCCTGCTGCATCATGCCCTGATGGGAAAGGAGGCCTGAGCACCAGAGACACAGGGCAAAGACCATGCTGTATGTCTACGAACCTGTGACCGCACAGGACTGTGATTGCTCACCTGGGCAACATCTGCCTCTTCCCATAAATATTCTGCCCTTCCATTTTATAATTTGTGACACAGAACAACAGGGCTGAAGATTCGTGGGGTGGGAATTAATGGCAGCAATCAGGAGAAGATTCAACATCTCCAGACCAAAATAGAAAGCCACCACTTTAACCTCTCTTTGAAGATAATATTAGAAGCTAAACATAAAGCCACTCGTAATGGCTTTAGATGCCAACGTGTCTCAAAGTACTAGCCTTTTAAAAAGCCATTTACATTATGTTTAGGCCTAACATGTATTGGGGTTAGATAAAGTTATGATTGACAAAGGTTTATAGTTACCATGAAAGATGCCAAGTTATATTAAGGTGTTTTTTTTTTTTAAATCTCACTCTAATTGCTTGTCACCTTTGAAAATATCATAATTAACACAAGTTAATTTGTGTGCTTAAATATTTTAGTGGCAGGTTATAATTTTAATAGAAAATGAAGGTTGGAAGAAGATTACAGGATTCTATAACATCCAGGGGAAGAGAGAGCATTATGTGTGTTTATGGGGATGGGGATAATAAAAAAGACAAACAGAAGATAAATAAAATATAGACCATAAGTATATAAATGAAGGATGGATTATTGATTGGTAGATGATATAGATGATAGATAGATAAATAGATAGATGAAAAATGGCTGATAGATAAATGATAGGCTGATAGAAGATAGAAAGAAAGAAAGAAAGAAAGAAAGAAAGAAAGAAAGAAAGAAAGAAAGAAGAAAAAAGAAAGGTGCAGTGCTAGTAGATATGTAGATATATAGGTAGATGGATGGTGGATGGTAGGTGTTAGATAGATGGTATATAGGTGTATAGATAGATAGAATATGAAATAAAGTTCGGGAGAAAATCAGGGATTCTATAACACACACACACACACACACTGGAGGGGAGGAGGAGAGAGAAAGAGACCAGGACAGGCAGATGGATGGATGCTGGGCTTAGGAACTGGTCCTAGCTATCAGGATTTCAAAATTCCACATCATCTCTTCAAGCCTAGGTGTTGGTGTTTATGAAACAGGGATTCTAAAGCTTACATTACTATCTTAGTTGTGATAAAAAAAAAAAAAATTCGGCAAAAACAACCTAGGGGAAAAGGAGTTTAATTTAGCTCACAAAAAAAAAAAAAAAAAAAGTTATGGCCTACCATTGTCAAGGAATTGGCAACCTGAAATAGATGACACCCACAGTTAGGAGCAGAGAGAAATTAATGTGCATGTCTCTACTCAGTTTCTCTACTCCTATATACTCTAGGACCTGAGCCCAAGGAATAGTACCACCCACAGTGAACTGGGTCTCTCCATTTCAATGAACACAATCAAGACCATCCTCCATAGACACACCCACAGTCCAAGCATATCTAAACCATCCTGCATTGAGTTTCTCTTCACCAGTGATTCTTGACTGTGTCAAGTCAACAATTAAAACCAACTGTCACACTTAATGTACTCTGATGATCATTCTGACTTGTTTTTCTAAAGCTCCTGCACATGTGAGACACACAAACAAACGTGCTTTTCCCTTTCTATGTCTGCAGTGCCCTTGAAGAGAGAGAAAACATGTGACAGCCTGGGTTCCCAGTAGAAAGTTCCCAGGGCAGAAGTATCTTCCATTAACCCAGAAGAACAAAATGAGGAAAGAGCCAGGAGGGAAGAATTCTGAGACCATGAGGCAGTGCTCCTAAGTGGACAGGTCTGCTGAGGACAGTCTCTTGTAGGGCCAAATCCCCACTAACTGATTTCTGTCCCAGGGAAGGCAGGCTGTGCTGGATGAGCTCAGCTCTCAAAAGCTCTTGACTCAGTGGGTAGGTTTGGAAACCAGGGAATCTGGGTCAGAGAGCATTCACTGCAGGTTCACAGGTGGTGGCCTTGGATGGCTGTGCAAGGCTGTGCCCGGGGTTATCCAGTGAGCCAGTCAATGGAGATTTACAGCTCTGACTTTCGGTTTCTAAGGCTAAGCTTTCATTACTCTTTATAGGTTGTTGCAGGATTGATAAGAAGCAGCCTAAGAAAGATTTAGACAGTGTTTAGATTGTAGAAAGGACTCAACAGTTGACAGCCGTAAAGGCAAAGAGGGTGGCATTGATTCCATCTGTCTTTGCTTTGCCAGGAGCCTTCCAATTTATCCAAACTCCAGCCTCTCACTGATGGATTCTTCCAACCCACTAGTAATAACTCAGAGTGAATGCACTCTCTCCCTGCCAAACTACCCAGGGTCAGAATCCTCCTGCGTCTTTTCTCCCCTTCTCTCTCCTCTCCCTTGCTTTCCCATCTGCTTCCCTCACTTCCAATTTTCCCTCCCTCCTTTCTTCCCTTTCCCTTTCCATCCCTTCTCTTCCCCTCCCCAACTCCTTCCTCCTTTCTCTCTTGGTTTGTTTTGACAGGGTCTCCCTATGTAGCCCCACTGGCCTTGGGTTCACAAGGCTGGAATCCCCAGTGCTACCATTACAGCTGGGTGCCACTGGATCCAGCACCACTGCCTTTTAAGAGAACATCTGGAGGATGTGAAGATGGGTTTAGATAGAGAAGCCTGCCATGGATGACTCAAGGGAAGAGGAGTGAGTGGGTTCTGCACAGTAGATATTTCATGAGCGTGGTGCTGATTAATGGCTGGTACAGTTGCAAGGGTCCAAGCACAGACACTTGAGAGAGAAGGGTAGAAGTGAAGGAGCCACACACATCCCAGGTGAGATGAGTAAATAAATCCCAAGGAAAGAATGAAAATGAGAATTAATCAGGAGTGTGCTGAGCCGTGGTGCTGCCAGGCACAATCAGAGGGCTTCCTAATTGCTTGTCAGAGACCAGTGCATCTTGGCAAAATGTTCTTCAACTAATGCTCAGAGAGTTTCCCCTCTCTTAACCTGGCTTCATTTATCATGATTAGAAAACAAGTCAAAATTGATTTCTGTTTATTTTATGTGGCAAACCCCTAGGGAGCTTTTCTTCCCAGTAGATTTGACAATTTTGAGCTTGGTAGGGGAACCCCTCCAAGCATAAAGACCCGCTTCAGGGTTGCTTCAAGCAGGTGCGTGAAGTCCTTGGGTCTTACAGAATATGTCAGTCTCTTAAGCTTTTACAGCCTACCTCCCACACACGCCTTTTAGGGAGTGCTTTCCCACTTTAAAATGAATACATTAAGGGCAATTTGATAGGAAAATGGCTCAAGGTTTGAGTTTAGACCTGTGTTTCATTTTTCTTAGCTCTGCCATCTCACAGCCCTGTGACCTTGGGTAAGTCACTGAAAGTAGTCGCTGAGATTTAACTCCGGGAAGACAGAGTTCCTAAAAACCTAACCTGAGGCCCTTAGAGGTCATCGGTGAATGATGTTGGCATAGCAACCCTGCGCTCCTGGTGGAAGTGAAGGCAACTTAGCTGTGCCAGTTCAAAGATACCATCCTTGGGTTCTGAGTTGCACAAGGCAGCACCTACACCTGCTCTGCTTTGAGGTATACCTGGCAGTTGGCAAAGTCTGGCATATAGTCGGTACCCACTTGGTCTATTCCAGGGCACCTAGTACACACCAAGATGTTATCTGTGACTATCAGATATAAGTTTGTGTGGTCCAGCAAACACATATGTGCTACTTGTCATCTGTTTCTGAAGGGAACAGGCACTAAGCACATATTAAGCACATATTGTGTCCCAAGTTGTGTGGCTTTCTCTGCAGAAGGCACACCCATGTACCCTATGTCTAAATCCACCACCCTCATCTGAGGCAGGAAGACTGAGGGTCAGCCAGCCTGGACTACATATAGCCTGGACTACTACAGCCTGGAGATTCTTATTTACTTGCTTGTTTACCAAATACTTGTATCATAATTCTATGCTGTGATTATGATCAGACCTGTTAGATAAAATATAAGGTCAACTCGCTCATACTCATTCTTGCTCCCTAGTTATGTTCAAACCCCCCCCCCTCTCTCTCTCTCTCTCTATATATATATATATATATATATATATATATATATATATCACACACACACACACACACACTTAGACAAATACTCCACTGCACCAAGATTTTCTTAATCAGGTAAAGGGTGTCTTTAGGACTGAAGGAGATTCCTAATTTGGGTCCCCACGTTGCCTGCAAATAAGAATGGGAAGATGAGAAGGCAATGCCAACAGAAGGTAACAACATCTTTCTTTCCTGCTCAGACACTTTATCCCCAAACAGATTCTAGGAGATCATGTCGTCTTTCTGGAAATGTAATCACAACCAGGACAAAGATAATCAGTACACATCTTGGCCAGGTCGGAGCCTTTAGGGGAGTGTGCATGAGCTCACTGGAAGCATCCTCCGTGCTCTGGGCTCCTGGTCTAATCTCAGGAACATTTCATCCTCAGGATCAGAGGATCCTGAGTCTTCAGGATCTGTTCCTGGTATTCAGGGCTCAGGGCTTCACCATCCCTTTCAGTTTCTGCTCAAGCCTGATAACTAATTCCAAACCTGCCTGGGGGAGTCTCTGCTCTAGGATTGCTTAGAATCTACTCTGCCAAGGAAGAAATGATTAATGCTTCATTCACTGTTCCACACAAAACCTGAGGGCTAGACGGATATATGGCCGGCCTGGGTGCTCAGTGTCCACTTCTCCCATAGTCTCTTCTTGACCCTCGTTCCTGTTTCATCCCATTGCCTCAAGGAAACTGATTTCTCTCCCTTCCCCGCCCCTCCTCCACCCCTTCTCTCTCACTCTCTTCTTTAACCTCTTCCTCTCCACTGGCCAATTCCTAGAAGCTTACAAACATGTTTAAGGCTTATTTACCCTGGAAATAAGAAAATTACAAGTCTCCTCATTTTTGAAAGTCTCGCCTTCTCAAGGCTGCTCAGCTTCTGCAGCACCCACTTCCTGACTGGCTCCTCTGTATCCTGTCTAGGTACTCCCCAGGCCTTGGCAAAGGAGCTAGGTACCTATCCACTTTCAGAAAATCTTATAGTAAAGACCATCAATAGTGAAATAAAACTCAACCAGGGTTGGGTCTGTGTGGCTTGTCTATGGTATGCTATTTATTCATTCACATTCCCTATGTAGGAGGCCCTGAGCCATGGTTTGGATAAGACACCCTGTACCCCACAACCTGTGGGCTTTCTGTCCATGAGAGGAAAGATAGGAGCGCTGGGGAGATGGTTCAGACAATAAAGTACTTGCAACATAAGCATAAAGATTTGAGTTTGGGTCTTCAGAACCCATGTAAAACACTGGGCATGATAACACGTGCCTGGAATCCCCTGGCTGTGGACACAGAGACAGGAGGCTTCCTGGAGTTTGCTAGCCAGTCAGTATAGCCAGCTGCTGAGCTCTTAGTTCAGTGAGAGACCTTGAAGGCAAGATGGAGAAATAACTAAGATACTTGACATTGATCTGTGGCCTCTAAGTATATATACACCTGTGCACATGCACACGCACATGTGCGTGCGCGCGTGCGCGCACACACACACACGCGCGCGCACACACACAAACACACCAAATGCACACCAGATAGGATCTAAAGAGGCCTCAAGAAAAAGTATGTCCAGGAAAGTGAAAATCATGTACAGACACCCTGGGGTGGAAATGACCATGGCATGTTCAGTAACGTTATAATAGAGCCACATCTCTGGGCTCTGAAGAATGCGAGTAAGAGCCGCCCAAGATAGAGCAAGACAAAGATGCAGGCTGGACCTCGTGTTTGCACATAGACTTTGGCCTTCATTAGAAGCTATGGGGAGAGAACTGCACCTTCAATCACCTGCACACAAAGAACAAGGAAATGCTGGGATTATTATAGGTGAAGAAGAGGAATAAGAAGTCCGTAAACTTCTCAGTCCTAGCTCTATGGAAACATCCGACAAGTCATTCTGCTTCCCCTGAAGGATGAGTGTGTGGTTCCTCCTCTTGTTGGAAAGGAATGTGGGGGTTCAGATGTGAGGCAAATGTAGATGTGCCCCCACTGCATTGCTGCAAAATGCCCTCAATGAGTGAGAAGGTCAAGTTGAATGCAGTGTACAATACACACACATGTGTTATATACATACATACATGTTTGTACATGTACACACACAAACACATACACACAAACACACACACACACACACACACACACCACCCACCTGTAATCATGGCCTCGTTTATTTCAGCTCTTAAATTAGAGCTTACACTGGATGATAAAGGAGACAGGATATTCGTTATCAACAAACAGATATGAAGCTAGGCTTTAGACAACCTAAGGATTCCAAGAGCTAAGTGCTATTTTATGAGACCTTTCAATTTGAAAGTGCATTGCAGATAAAACACAACTTCGGTATAAACCACTGATGTATCGTGTTGTTAAGGACAATGAATTATTAAAAGGATAATCTTTTAAACACCAAGAAATTGTCTTCTAGTGCACTCCAGGGGCGGTGGGTAAATGCATTACGCCTACAAATTCATGCTACCCTGGCTGTAATTTACAAAATCACCATGGCATACACCTGACGTCACAGACTTGTCTTCCTCCCACACACTGGGCTACGGTGGGACCCGGGTGAGTGTGGAAGAGGTAAAATGTCATGCTGCCCTCTATTCCTATGCACAGCTGAGGGGCCCAGCTGAGCTACTTAGACTTTTCCAAAAGGACTGGAAACGCAGACCACCAGGGTGCTCTCCAAGGAGTCTTTGTGGTAATTTACCCTCTTGTCAGTTTTGGATAGCGTCTAGAATCGCCGTGGGAATAAATCTCTATGAGGAAATTTCTGGATTAGAATACTTATTTCAGGAAGACCCACCCTAAAAAAGGGCAGAACCACGTCATCTCTGGGGACCTGGAGTGAGCTGAGCACCAGGTTCATCTCTCCTTCCTTACATACCAAGAATGCAGGGTGACCAGCTGCCACCCAGGCCTCATGCTGCAACTTCCCTACCATGGGGGAGTCAAAACAAGCCCTTCTTCCCTCTGTCACAGCAACAAGTCAAACAATCAATACAGCCTTTGTGTTGGGTCCCCACAAATCCTCACCCTGTGGAGCTTTTATACCAAGCCTTATTATGTAAGGCAACCGACAGCCAAAACCTGAATGAGGCCAGTGGTTCCCTTCAGTCGGGAAGTCTGGTACTAGTTTGAGATGCAAAGCTCCAGCTCTGAGTTTGGTTCCCAAGCCTAAGAGTGCCTCAGTCTGAACTCCAGTCCCAGACAAGTGGGTACAGCCTCTCTCCACATACGCCGTTACCCACGGCACTGCCATTCCCCCAAGCAGCTGTGGACAAAGTCCTGTGGCTACACACTTCCTCAATAGCCGCCTGGTCACAGCTCTGCGTTCTCAGAGTCCTTTGCTCCCACAGTACTCTGCTCTCTGTTCAGATTAGAGCTGTGCAGGAGAGTTCTAAAACACACCACATCACGTGAATGTTTGAATTATCTAAGAGGGTCATTAAAAAGTGAAATCAAACATTTTCAATAATGATAGAATTCATCTTAATAATGTATCTTATTTAACTTTGTATAGTCAAAAATAATTATTTTATATAATATAGAAACTATTCATGAGATTTAAAAAATACTCTTTTCTATACTATATCTTTGAAACCTGGTATGTATTTTATATTCACACCACGCTCAGGATAGCAGCCATACTTCATGGACTCAGGAGCCCCAGGTGCCTCACTGGGTGGGACAGTGTAGACAACTCTTTTACTTACCTTTCTGTTGCTATGATGACACATACTGACCAAAACCAGCTTAGGAGAAAAAAGGCTTATTTGGCTTACACTTCCAGGTTCCATCATTTTGAGGCGGTCAAGGTAGGAACTCAAACAGTCACCTCACAATACAGTCAAGAGCAAAGAGAATAGATGCACCCTTTGCCTGACTGCTAGCTGTTGCTCAGCTAGATTTCTCTGCTCATTCTCATTAATTGCAGGCCAGCGATACACGATGTGGTCCACACTCAGTGTGGGTGTCTCCCTACCTCAATTAGCAGCCAAGATTGCCCTTTACAGACATGCCCACAGGCCAACCTGATCTAGGCAATTCCTCTGTAGAACACTCAAAGTAAATCTAGGTTGTGCCAAGTTGACAGTTAAGTGAGTCATGGTTGAAACCAACCAAGGGAACAACAAAGACCTCAGGGGTGGGAAGATGAACAGTTCTTCCATGGACTGGCAGGCATACAAAAGGTGTTTGACCTGTGTGCACTGAATGTGTGACCGGTGATGAAGGAAGGAAGGATGAAGGATGCAAAGTCATGATGTTCATCTTGGTTACCTGAGCCCAGATGAACTCCCTCATCCCTGCCCCCGGCTACTTCTGAGGACCCTGAACTGTAGGGCACTGAGTGTGTCTATTGATAGGTCAGGTCACTAGCTGCTGGGCATGCGCCAATCTGCTTAGCTTCAGTGAAGCCTTGTTTTGTTTTGCTTTTTAATCTAAGACAGAGTTGGACAACAATGGTACCTGGGAATGCCGTGAGAACAAAGGAGGCATGGCAGGTAAGTCACCTGGCCTGTAACAGATGCTCAATGCAAAGGAAGCTAACTAAATGTGAACTTGAAAACCCAGAGTAAGAGCCAGGTTGTAACACGAAGGGCAGCTCATTCACTTATTCATTCAGTCATTCACCCGTTTCACCCCACTGACACACTGAACGAGCGTTTCTCACCTCCCCTTGTGGTGTACGCAAGAATGTGCTTCTAGATCTCTAACTTGAGTGTGAACCACAGACTCAGCTGTTGTACACCATGATCGATTCTTGCCACGATTCCTGCAATGTCCTGTTTCTCACAGCCCACTCCCAGGTAACTGCTCAGTGAAACATGTCCACCCAGACAGACTCAGTCCTAGGAGATTCAGAACTCTTTGATGGGTAACTGTGTTTCGGGGCTCTGACGATATGGCTGGAGTTCCTGGGAAGGGCAGAGGCCTGATACCATCCTGCTTCATCCTGATACCTACCCTCCCGCCTCTTTTACTGGGAATCACAGCTCTCCCAGCTCCTCTGGGCTCCCTCCTCACCCTCTCATAAACCCCATGCTATTCATTGCTGTCTTGAGTCTGTTTCTAAGAAGGATTTCCCAGCAAGTAAAACGGTGCCTGCCACCAAGCCCAACAGCCTGAGTTCGATCCTCAGGACCCACATGGTGACAAGAGAACACTGCCCCCCACTAGTTGTCCTCTGACTTCCACACATGCGTAGTATAAAGCACGTGTGTGTGCGCTCACCTTCACAATACAGAAATGTATGTAAGTCGCCCAATTTATAACTCAGTTGACACAGTTATAGAAGGGGGTGACAATCTATCTGAGAACAAAGAAGATCAGGTTGTCGCTACCCCCAAAGCCTGCTTTATATGAAGGAGAGACATGAAGTGAATAAAGCATCAGACCGTAAAGCAGGACCCATGGCAATAAAAAGGAACAGTACTCGATAGTAGATGAGGTCACCCATTGGAGTAGCAGGAGGCCTCAGGCCTAGATGACAAGAAAGCAGCAGCCAATCAGAGACCTGGAGCAGGAGAGGTACATAAAGGTCCTGAGGTAGCAACATACTCGGAGTGCATAAAGAACAGAGTCGCTGTCTTCTTCTTAGGCTGCGTTTGACATGGTGACACAACCTGAGTCTGTGCTAGGAAACTTTGGAATGTCTTTCAGTTTGAAGGTTCACAGACAGCTCGTGAACATACTGAATATACAGGGAGTTAACGTTATAGTTTGCACTGGGCACGGACACTCGGAGGACGCTCTGCAAAGAAGTGGGTCTCCAGTTCTTCAGAGCATCGCATTCACTCTGGCTTCTCTATTCTCTCCCGAGCTCCAGCGATTACACAGCGGAGACCTTCCTCTCACCATTTCTATCTTGGGCATTCCTCTTGAACAGTTCATGAAGTCAGAATGGGAGAGAGTGGATGGGTGGGAATGGGCCTGGTGATTGGGAATGATGAGTTAGAGTTGGTCCTGTGGGTGCTGGGAATGAGGGGCAGGGCTCTAAGCTAGGGAACGGCATGACTGAATGTGTGTCCCTTCAGTGTCCAGAAAGGGTGACTCCGAAGACACAGAGACAGGACTGCTGACGCCAGGGCTGGCAGCGGACAGAGGGTGAGAGACTTCTGATGGGGATGGGGATCCCTTTTTGGGTGACAAACATGTTTCGAAAGAGACAGAAGGAGTGGTCACAGAATATTCTGAAACCACTAAATGTTACTGTACATCCCAATACGGGTAATTTTATGTCATATCAATTTCACCTTGATGGAGAAATGACTGATGTAATCCCTACTTCTTAATGGCCTCGTGGATGGCTACCTCCGGGTCTACCTTCCCTGGTCCCTTTGGTCACTACGGTCACCATTCCCAGCTTTATGGGTCTTGGTTCTCATACACTCCAAGGCCCCATGCCACTCTCCGCTCTGCTTAGAACATGCTCCCAGCAGGTGTAGCATGTTCTAAACCTCACTCTGGCTTGATTCCAGTCCCCATCAGACATGACCAGTGTTGTAAAACAAATAAAGCACATCCCAACCCAGCTTCCTGGTTTGCAAGGTACTGCCTGAATCAACAGGGGCTCCCAGGGCGGGGAAGCTGTGTGTATGTGTATGTGGGTGGGGGTGAGGGGGTGGGGGGTGGACACAGCGTGTTCTTACTGCATAACCATCTGCTCCCAGATGGGAGACCTGTGAGCCTGCAAGAGTGACCTGGATTCTCTCCAGTGTTGTCAGTGGACCATCTCGGTTTATTGGAGCAAGGGTGATTTCATATACAGGATAAAGGCAAGGGAGGGTCTTTGGTACCCAGGGACGGGAGACATTGGTTAAGACAGGGTTACTGGAATAGCCCTGTCTGTATGGGGAGCTCAAGTCTAAAGGTCAAAGCCCTGCAAGGGCACTTCTGCATGAGGTTGTGGTCCCACAGGGAAAAGAGGAAACACTTTATCACAGTAAATGGGCTCAGCACTAGGCTCTCAGCTATAGCCTAGATAAGCACTAACCAAGCCACATTCCTTTGCTAATGACCTTCTGTGAAGCAGGCAGTATTTAGAATTTAGCTGGGTTTTGCCAGGGCTAAGAAAGTGGGGAGCAACCAAACTCCTGCTGCTCTCCGGTTGAGAAATCTGGGGTTTAAGGCATGCATGCTTCCACCCACTCTTAGCTCTAGGACAGCCCACAGCCAGGAGGAAAGGCTTGCTACAACCAGTACTCCCAAAGCTCAGTCACTTTCCAGCTTGTCCTTGTTCCTTCTTGAACTTTCCCTTGTGGCTGCCCTCACTGTGGTCACCTGGACTGTATTACATTTTGTGACTCTATAGCTTTCTCACTGAACACCAGCTGCCCTGGGGCCTGCACTGCTCCCACCTAACCACCCAGCATGTAGAAACAAGGCCTCTTGAATCTCATACTCATCCTTGGATGAAGGGACAGAGGAGAGGGGCCTCTGGTTAAAGGGGTGTGCTATGTCCTAACACAGTGCCTGAGGTACAGGAGAGACCAATCAATGTCTATTAAAGATCGGACAGCGGAGTGAGGGCCGGCTTCTCCGGAGTCCAGAGTATGAGAGAGTTCAAGGTGATTGAATTGGTGCCACTGCGGGAGAAGCTGCAGGAAGGAAGGTTAGTGTTTTCACCATGAGCATGGCTGCGGTCCACAAAGAGGCCACGCTGGTCCGAGCACATGAGTGACACGAGACAGCCCGATGCTCAAAGGCCAGCTGCAGAGATGTCCAGGGAACTCATGCTCTGGCCTTAGAAGCTCTTGCCCAGCAGAAGGGCCTGGTCCAGACATTGAAAAAATACCCAGCCCAATCCTATGCTAAAGAGGCTGGTCTTCCTGTGTGATAGATAGCCACCACATCACTTCAAAGCGCGTGTATCACCTCGAGCAACAACCCGAGGTGGAAATTGGACTTTGTATTACACTGATCCAATTTATACACTAGTGATAATTAAAGTCCACGTCTCAGACCAGGCCACGTTTCCCACTTTGGTTACTCTGCATAGGCACTCCCTTTCAGAGTCAAAATAACAGCATGTAGTTAACACTTCCTTCCACGGCTGAGGCCCTATTAAAATTGCCCCTATCCATTTATGCATTTCTCCTATTTTAAGCAGTGTCTGTCAAAACTGCTGAGACCAACACATGTGATCCATATGCTTTCTGAAACCCATCAAAGATGGAGATCTTTGATTGGCTCTGAAGACTGTGAGGAGTCTCTCTCTCTCTCTCTTTCTCTCTCTCTCTCTCTTCTTGCTTATTTGTTTCCATCTGTGATGAATAATTCGCACAAACCTCAGAGCTTGGGCTGGCCATGTATAAACTCACGGTGACTTTACTGTGTGTTGTCTGGATCCATCTTACTCCCCTCTCATTCATTGATAACACATTTCTTAGACAATCCTCAGGAAAAGCAGTCAGAGAAACCACATGTCCCCAGCTTGCAGACTTCCTCAGCTTTGTCTGGGAGAGCCAAATGTGGAAATCTGTTCAGCAATTACTCTATTAAGCTCAATATCTGTGAAAAATAATTATCATATTTGACACTGGTATAAAATGCCAACATTCTAAATAAAAGGAGCTGAAGGGTTACCAGATTCAAATTCCCAGATCCGCCTGAGTGCTTTTAGTAATTTGGAAAATTCAATCAACATATTGCTGCACAGGAAAAATAAAAATAAAAAAAGAGGTGAACTGAGTATTTCAATTAGGGTTTTTTTCTTTTCTAGCTGTTTTTAATTCAATGCTAAATGACAGAAAACCTTGCAGGGATTTCCTTATATATTTTAGATTTCTTGCCCCAAACTCCTTTCTGGTAGGTAATAGAATAACAGAACAATAGTTTGTATACTGAAATGACTCTTTCACCTTTTAAGTCAGAACATGTAGTGGCATGACTCACTCTTCTCACCAGAAAATGTCACTTACCAAAAAAATACTTTTGTTCTTCCCCACGAGAGCTGTACTTAGGGCAGAAAACACACCCCTCGGAAAACGCTTATGAGGGAACTCTTTGTTTTGGGAACGTGGATTGGGTTTTAGAAACAGGCAAATGTCAGCCAGAACTAATCCCTGTGAATAAGCCGGGTGAGGCGAGGGCGTAGGGGTGTGCAGGCACACAAGGCATACGTATGTAAGGGAACATTAATAGTAGCCAGGGCTAATTCTTACAGTGTTTGCTGTCTTACCCTGCTTGGGCATCACGAGTAACGACTGCAGTCCGGAGGACTTCAGGAGAGAGGGATCCCACCACCTCTAATTCTCAGATGAAAAGACTAGAGCACAGAGAGGTTCAGCAGCTTGCCCACAGCCACAAGCTCACACGGGAAGAGATGAGCTTGGTAGGAGCAGTGGGACCACATTATTTGAGTCTTAGTCTCATGTTCTGAGTTAGCTGCATCCACAGCTGCAGAAAGGGATCAAAACCACTCTGAGCTGCAGTAAGTCCCTAAAGCCATACTGTTCTCCATCTATACCATAGAGAGAAGCAGGGGCTAAGTAAGTCTTAAGTCATGGTGAGGCTTTGAGATGTGCTTGTGTTTACAGGTGCACACAACCATGCTTGCAAGAGCATACAGCCATGCTTGTGGGTGCACACAGCCATGCTTGTGGGTGCACACACCCTTGCTTGTGGGTGCACACAGCCATGCTTGTGGGTACACACCCATGCTTGAGGGTGTACACACCCTCGCTTGTGGGTGCACACAGTCATGCTTACACATAAAGGCCTGGTGGTCCAAAGTGTCCCATCCTCAGACACCCTATCATGCTGCTGAATCACAAGTGACCAAAAGCCTGTTCTTTAGGTCAAAGCTACAGGAGTAACATGACTAATGGTCTGCTGGATGTCATGGTCAGGGTCAGGGACATTCACAAAGATAGCATAGGAACTTTCTAAAGCATGAATACTTCCTAGTTCTACTGAAAGGTCTGCCTCTTCCCGTCACCCTCTCTCCTCCTTCCTGCTCTCTCTGGAATAGGAATTCTTGCATTGAAGCTCAGGCTGGCTTTGAACTTATGATCCCACCTTTGTCTCCAATGAACTGGGATTTCAGCTATATGCTACTGTGCCTGGCTGAGAGGAAACTTTCTCATTCTGAAATACAAATCACATCTGAATTGTACATGATCAACTAGAACCACAATGGAACAGGTTCCTTGACATGCCTTCTAGAAGACCCAAGGCCTTGAGCAGTGGGTCTAGTATTTCCCTCAGTGTGGCTTCCTTCAGTGCTCAATGCAGGGAATCAGAGACAAGGATGCAACAATCCTCAAGTCTCAGCCTTGAGACACCAAGGCTCTACAATGAAATTCTCTAAAAGCTTCTAAAAGGCACCAAAAGATGTTTGGTTTGACAAATGTTGGCCTTCACAAAAGCCACTACTCTCTTGGAGGAACATTATCCATATCCAAGAAGTATTTAAGAGAGAGAACAGGGATCCTCCAAATAAGTTCCAGCTTGGAATGCATCTCATCCAGAAACTCAGAGAAGCTAAGCTACGTATTACTGCCATGGGGTTTGTGATAGTAGCAAGCAAGTCCCCAACATTAAAAGCAACTTAACAGCAAACAAAGCATGTCATGAGAAGCCATCTCCTTACAATTTAACACCATAGTGATTTCCCCTTCTGGATCTCAAATGCCTAATTTTCTTATATATAGATGTGCATCTAGCCCATGCTTCGCTAAAGATGAGGCAGGATATACAGATCCTGTACCCCACAGGTTCCTTTTAAGGATGCTATCAATTTCACTGTTTGTAATGGTATAATTGCATCTTGTTGATGGTCCCATGACTGAGACCAGAGATTCCAAAGAAGGAATAGAAGATCTTTCTTCAGGGACCCTCCCTTAGCCACTTAGTATAACTTCACAAGGATACTAAAAGAAAGAAGCCTTAGCCGGGCATGGTAATTCAAGCCTGTTACCCTAACATTCTGTATACAAAGGCAAGAGAATCAGGAGTGCAAGATCATCTTCAGCTATGTGGTAGTTGAGGGGTTACAGGCTTGGCTATACAAGAATCTGTCTCAAAAAACTAGAGATGAGAGCCTTCAGTTGACCCTGTAATCTAGGATCTCATAAGGAGACTGGGGCTACAAACAGTGGTAAGTGACCAAACATTCAACACTCCAAAGATGTGGGGCTTTTCACTTGTATACAGCATAGCCCATCCCTGGTGATCCAAGCTCTGAAAAGTCCACGGACAAGGTCTCCTGTCCTGAGCATCTTTGTGAGATCAGATGTCAACCTTACCCCTTGATATGATAACTCTTGGTCTACGTGAACTGGAAATCTGGGCAATGACTCGCTGCTGTGTCCTGATTTTCTTCTAGTTTGATCATGTAAAACTGAGTTGCCTTAACTCATCTGTGAAGCAGAAAAACTGATGATAGACAAACAGACAGATGATTGATTAGTTGACTGATTGATATAATGAGAGATGATTAATAGATAGATGGATAGCTAGACAAATGATAAACACATATAGAGAGAAAGATGACAGAATGATAAATAATAAATAGATAAATGTTATTGAAATATGAAAAAGAGAAATAGGGAGATAAGAGAGAGTATACTGAGAAAAATAGATAATATATAGGTAGGTAGATGGATCACAGATAGACAGACAGACAGATGACAAATATACAGAGAGATGGCAGATTATAGAAAGTTAGATACATGGATGGACGATAATTTCCTCAAGAGTGTTATAGTTAACTTCACAGATAAATTGATTCAAAATTACTCAAGTTTGAGAAGATGATGTCATTTAGGTACCCAAGGATGTTTCTGAAGAATAGAAGATTCTGTGTGAGAGTTACTGTCTGTGGTTGAAAACAAGGTTAAGCAGAAGGTGAGGCTGCAGGAGTACTCTCATTTGTAAAGAATTTTTCTCAGTGCAGCTTATCACCATAGTCAGCCTTGGTAATGATTACAGCCTGAGGGAGTAAACAAGGCAAACAATTAGCTCAAGAGAGCCGGGAAAGACACAGGAGCTTCAAATCCTCAGGCAATACAACACCCACAGACTGGAATGTCTGGAGAGCTGGCCACCTCCTCCCCAACTTGCTCAAGACGTCCGATAACCAGGCTACAAGATAGACTATAAAAAGCTATCACACACAGTGTCTACATTAGCAATGGTCTGCTCCCTTGGCGTGATGGCTAATCCTCATGGTCTCCTTGATGGGATTCAGAACCACCATGGAAACACATCTCTGAGGGTGTCAACAGGGGTGTTCCCTGAGAGATTTAACAGAGGAGAGAAGACCATGAATGTCAGCAATGCCACCCCATGGAGTAGGGTCCCAGACTGAGTAAAAGGGAGAAAGTAAGTGAGCACCTGTATCCCCCCTTCCTCTCCCTCTCCATCTCCCTCCGACCCTCTGTGTGTGTGTGTGTGTGTGTGTGTGTGTGTGTGTATGTGTGTGTGTCTCTCCCCCCTTTCTCTCTGTCTCTCTCTCTGTCTCTCTGTCTCTCTCTCTTATCTCTCATCTTCCTGACTGCAGAGGCAGTGTGACCAGCTGCCTCACACTACTGTTGCCATGACTGCCAGCATGATGCATTGCACCCTCAGACTAAGAGCTAAAACAAAACAAACTCTTCTTTAAGTTGCTTTTGCCAGGTAACTTTGTCACAGCAATGAGAGTGAGTTTTAAATATCAAGTAAGTTAACTACTCTTGGGGACTATTCATAAAATGGTCTGAGTTGCTGTCTGAAGGGATGACCTGCTTCTGTTCAGGAATGGGGTATGTTTGATTGTCACACATGCTCCAGGGAGGCCTGCCTCACTGGTCACTGCCAGGTTTTCCTGGCCCCAGCATCCCTGTGTGTGGTACATGCCTGCTAAGTAACAAATCTGGCAGAAGGAAGGGCCAGCCATGGTTGCCAGAAGCAACAGAGATGGACCCATCCATGGGCTGCTCATATGGTAGCTGCCATTCCATTTCTAGTCCAACACCTTCACTTTTTAAAAACTCTTTTTTTAAAATAATTTATTATTTTTTAAATTCTTATGTACACTGGTGTTTTGTTTATGTGTATAAGGGTGTCAGATCCCCTGGACAGGGGTTACAGAGAGTTGTGAGTTGCCATGTGGGTGCTGGGAATTGAACCCAGGTCCTCTAGAAGAGCAACTGGTGCTTCTAATTGCTGAACCATCTCTCCAGCCCCTCATTTGACAGAGAAGAAATTGAGTCATTCAGAGAGAAGGGAATTTGATTCACATCACATGTTCCTGTGACCACCTTAGTCAGTTTCTGATATCCTAGCTATGGCTGGCTATATATTCTGGCTCTATAATAGCAATGCTGTGTTATCTTTTTCTTCTAGACATCATGAAGTTCTCTGTAAGTCATTGCAGTCCTTCATGAGGCTTCATAAAGCTCGGGCGCAAGGACACGGGGGGTCACAGACAAGCAGCACCCATATCACATGCATGCTGTTTCCAAAAGATTATTTGGAACTTGGAACTGAGAAAAATAATGTCTTGGGGCTAAACAAAACCAAACGAACTCCAGCCAGACCAGCAAGAAAAATACCTGATACAACTCTGCACCTGAGACTATACTCCCAGAATCAGCACTTAGAGGCCAGGACTGAGGCTGCCCGCAGTTGGGCGCCACATTCTCTGTGACTTCCCACAGTTCTGCCTCATAATCATTTTTAGCTTTCTCAGCTCGGGATGCTACAGGTAGCTGGCAGGCCTGCTGGATTAGCATTCCTAGATTTGCCTCATTCCAGAAGGCTCTTATCTTGTAGGGAATCATACTCAAACCCAGAGCACACAGAAATTCAAGGCTCTTTGCTAGCCAGGCATGGTGGCTTATGTAACTGATGTCTCCACTCTTGAGAGGAAGAGGCAAGGGGATCAAGAATGGAGTGTCAGCCTCTGTTACATTAAGACCTTGTCTCGTAAAATAAGCAAACGACAACACCCCACCCCCAAAGATCTGCCTGTTGACAAGAACTTATTAAATATCCATCTTGTACCCTCATTACCATTACTTCCCCATCCTGCTCTGTTACCCTCTGTTATTTTCACCAGCGGTCAGCCAGACCATAACCAAACTAAATGACTGCCTGCCTTTGTGGACTTACTATACCTGGTCGATGTGCACCATGTTCCCCTTTACAGAGACGTTTTCTAACCTCTTCATTAGACCATTAGCGGAGGTGACTCTTAGGACACAGAGTCTAAAGCCGTTTTCTCCTGGCATTAAAGGCAATTCTTTGGGTGGCTTCTTTACTGCATTTAAAAGGGAGGCTTCTAGAGTGAGAAGCTTCCCAGAGGTAGTTATATAGAAACCCATCTAATAAGCACGGGTTTAAAAGAAGCACAAAGAAAGGGATGTGCACACAAGAAGAGGGACTTAAAAGGTGCTGTAAAGGAGCCCTTACCTGCTATTATTCCATACTATTTTTCTGCAGTGAACAGAATGAACTTGAAATTTAGGACAAGGGGCATCCCACGGTGACAATGAGGTTCTTTACGAGGTGGGAGGCAAGCATCATCAGAGCATTTAGGGAGTGGTGGGAGACCATCTGTGCTTATCTCGGTGTCCGACCAGCCAGTCAGCAAACCTCAGACAAACACAGAGAACACAGATGAAGATTCTTCACACTGCACACAGCCTGTGGCCGACTTCAGAAATTGAAAAAGAGCAAATTCCAACAAATGTCTCATTAGAAAGTCAAATGTTTAAGTCCCAGTAGGACCACTGAGAAAAGGACAAGGGTCCCCCGGGGGGTGTGTGTCTGTGTGTGTGTGCGTGTGTGCGTGCAGCAAATATTTATGATAACTGGACAATTCTAAGAAATGAGAGCAAATAGTGTCAAAATATGTATGATCAGTTCAACATGTTGCTAAGTAAGTTAACACAAGTTAATAAAATGAAAGGAGACTCCAGTGTTTTGTCTACATGGGTAGCAAGTGTTTACAGAGATGATCCTAGACTGCCAAGCAAGCAGGCATTCTGCTGCTACATCCATATGCAGAAGCAGAAAGAACAGCTTTGCTGGGCACCGTGGCCACATCATTAAGCTTTACAGCATGGGCACCCTCTAGCTAGTACCTTTCTGGGAATTTAGTCTAAGGAATGAACTAGAATGCCCATCACAATATTATTTACAACAGTGGAAATCTGACACAACCTAGACGAATAGCTGTAATAGTTTTGTTGTGAATATTTACACACAGAATATTCTATTCGCCACATAAAATATTTTTTCAGCCGTTAAAATGCCATTTACAGATGCATTTAAGAAAAGGACTCCAGTAACATAAAAACCCACGTATGTATTTACGACCACATTTATAATTATAATAACTATATACAGAATTAAGTATTTCTACATTTTTTTCATCCGGTCTTGACAACTCTATTAAGTAAGTAAGAACATAGTGGTAAGGTAGCTAGGGCTTCCTGAGAGCATCTTCCATTCCAGGCATTTTGCCAAATATCTTATGTGGATGGTATTATTAAATCTTGTCAGAATCACATGAGGTAGGCATGATTGTTAACTCTTTTTGTATAAGTGCAAAGAGAGAAAGCATGAAAACCCAACCAGGGTTAAGAAGAGAGCAAGCGGTACAGGAATTTGCATGTACAAAAACGGTTCACTGAAGAGCTGGTGTTTTACCCACTGCAATCTTACGGTACTAGTGTGTCTCCTGGTGTGAATAGATGAGAAAGAATAGATGGAGAGGGGAGGGAGGAAGCAGAGAAGGAGGGAAAGGTTTTAGAGGAAGGGAAAAGAGAGGGAGGGAAGGAGACAGGAAGGAAGGAAGGCAGGAAGCAGGGAGGAAGGGGAGAAAAGATTAGAAAAAGGGAGGGAAGGAGAGGGGGTGGACAGGAACAGAAAGGAGGGAGAGAGAGAAATGTACATGGTTGTGTGTATCAGATGGAAGGAATGTTAAAATGCTTTTCATTTTTAACCGATTCTTTTCTTTCTTTGTGTTTTTTCAGGAATAGCAAAATTTCTACAATTTCTAACATTTGCTTTTATAATCAGGCTACAAAAAAAATGTGTTTAACGTTGATTAAAACGCAAAGCAAAAATAGTGGTCAAAATACTATGGCCTTTGTATCCATCCCGTGCAAAAGTAACTTAGCAACAAGGGGAGCAAGAACTTAGCACCCCTCTTCCGCAGCAGCGTGTAGCCTAAGACCTAGACAACATCTGCCTTCTGCTGCATGCAGCTAGCTGCCCCAGCTGATGAGCTCCTGCACCCAGCCAAGGCCCCAGGCAGCCTCCTGAACGCCACCCAGGAATCCGTAGAGGAGTCCAGCAGCAAGTGAGGATGTGTGAATGGGATTTTCTCTTGCAAGGAGAGAGCTTTAGACTAAAGCCTTTGCTGGCTAGGAAATAGGGACTTGGAATTCTTCCCTTTTTTCTCACAGCTTTGTCTTCATCTTGTAAATTGATGACTGGAGGAAAAATAACTTGGCCACAGCATTTTTGAAGGACTTTCACCCAAAAATTGGACAAAGCTTGAAGTATTTGAAAAAGGGGAAGGGAAGGGAAGGGAAGGGAAGGGAAGGGAGGGGAGGGGAGGGGAGGGGGGGGGGAGGGGAGGGGAGGGGAGGGGAGGGGAGGGGAGGGGAGGGGAGGGGAGGGGAGGGGGAAGGGAAGGGAAGGGAAGGGAAGGGAAGGGAAGGGAAGGGAAGGGAAGGGAAGGGAAGGGCAGAGCCTAAATCTGTCTGGCTTAATGGTAGGCATGCTTTTTTGGAGGTCATCACATAACAGATGATCAGGGGCAACATTTAAGTCTTAACTTTGTTTGTTTCAGTGATGACTTTTCCCAACAAATGTTCTACGAGTGTTAACTTTAGGTACCTCAATCAGACACCTGCAGCAGGGAGCTGGGGCTCCTCCCCCTCTTCTCCCACTTCCCCTCCTCTGTCCCTTGTCCCCAAAGGCTTGGAAACTATAGTCACCCAGCGGCTACTGTTAACTAATCCTGCATTGTCTGCTCCCTCAAATGAAGGAGTCCTATTTTCTTACCTGTCAGTTCTCCCAAACAGAAGAACTAAAATCGTAATCTCACCCCTACACACCCACCCCAAGGAGTCTCTGTTTCACACAGCAGGCCTCTGCTGCCTGCCAGGCCCAACTGATACCCAAAACACTGGGAGTCTGGACTATTAAAAGTGACCTCTGCCTTCAGGCTGTTGGCTAAGGTGATAAACCTGCACAACCTTAGAAAGAAGAGGAAGGAAGGGATTTGTGGGTGACATAGGCTTGTACTCATTCCAGTGTCTGTGTTCTTTTCCTCAGCAAACATTTACACGGGATGGGATAAAACTAGCCCTTTATTCTAGTCAATAAAATTAATAAATAATAGACAATAATATAAATAATAAATAAAATAAAAATAAAATAATTAAAAGATAAATAATAAATAAAAAACAAACAAAACTAGAGTTTTATTCTAATTTATTAAATTTAGTCAATTGTGGTGGTTTGAGTGAGCAATGTCCTCTCGGGTTCTGGTATTTGAACATTTCTTTCCCAGTTGTAGGTATCGTTTGAGGAGGTTCGGGTGGTGCGAACTTGCTGAGGAAGTACGACACTGGGGATCAATTTTGAGACTAAAAATCTCACACCACCTCTAGGGCGCTCTCGGTTTCATGCTTGTGGTTGAAAGGTGGGCTCTCCGCTTTCTGCTCCTGCCAGCGTGACTGCTCTCTGCTGCTCTTCTTCCCCACCGTTGCCGGGTGATGGACTCTTAACTCTCTCAAGTGAGAACTATAAGCCAAAGTAAACTATCTCTTCCTTAAGGTGCCTTCGGTCATGGTGTTTTATCATAGAGACCAAAAACTAATACGCACTCCAAACCCTTTCAAGTATGTGTCTAAGAGTGATCACTTGACGATAAAGAGACAAAAATTGCCTTGCCCAGCATGGAACAACAATTTGTAGAGTCAGGATTCTGATCCTCATGGTCAGGCTCTGGAGGGAACTTTGTAGCATGTTGTACTCCTTAATTCCCAACACTAGCCCAGGCACAGACTTGGGATGTGTGAGGACCAAGATAATTGCTACTACTGTTATTGGGATAACACAATCAACTTAAGGGTCTGCACCATGCTTGATATGCTCTCTATCCTCCTGTCTGTTTATTGTCATCTATCTGTAATCTATCTGTCTGTCTGTCTGTCTGCCTGACTGCCTGCCTGTCATCCATTCATATTCCATTTTCTATCTATCTATCATCTATTTATGTGTGTGTTTATTCATGTTCTAATAAACAGGGACATATGCTGGCCACAGGGCACCTGGGTTAGTCCTCATCTCCCACTTCGAGGCAGGTCTTTTTGTTGTTTGTCGCACAGCGCACCAGGCTAGCTGGCCCACAGTTTCTAGGGATTCTTCTGTCAGTGCTCTCAATCTCCCCGTAAGAATGCTGCAATTACAGATGTGCACTGCCATGTCTGGCTTTCATGTGGGCCCTGAAGATTGAGCTGAGCTCCTTGTGTTTACACAGCAAACACTTTGTTCACTGAGATATCTTCAAAGCCCTGGTCTGTCATTTAGCCATCACAATGATCCTATGAGCAAAGTATATGTTTATGAGCCCCTTTTACAGAGGACCAAAGGACACTTATGACACAGTCAAGAAGTGACTAGGAGGTCCATAGCTATTTCTGATTAGCTTTATAGGTTGGTTTTCTCAGGATCCTCCTCACAACCCTGGCATCAGAATTAGCTAGGACATCTGACTGACTGAACAATACAGGTCTTCCTCTCCCACCCAGACAAGGTTTAATCAGAACCCTGGACAAAAGGCCTGGCAACCTGCATTTCACAAAACTCCTTGGGTGCTTAAGTTTGAAAACTTTGCATGTACCATGCTGAATGCTTTGTCCCAAACCCTTGCACTGATAGAATTAGGAGGGATGAAGAAGATGATAATGTGATGATGATGGTAGTGGTGATGGTGGTGATGATGATGGTGGTGGTGATGATGGTGGTGATGGTGATGATGATGATGATGGTGATGATGATGATGATGATGATGGTGATGATGATGGTGATGGTGATGATGATGGTGATGGTGATGATGGTGGTGATGGTGATGATGATGGTGATGGTGATGATGATGGTGATGGTGATGATGAGGGTGATGGTGATGATGATGATGATGATGATGGTGGTGATGATGATGGTGGTGGTGATGATGGTGATGGTGATGGTGATGATGATGATGATGATGATGATGATGATGATGATGATAACATGAAGAATGTTTGTGATGATGATAAGGATAATGATGGTGAGGATGATGGTGATGATGATGATAACTATGAAGACAGCAATGGCAGTGATGAAGATGGTGATAATGAAGACTCTGGTGGTAATGATGACTTAACACAGAAAGTCCTTTATATACATAGGCCAGACAATGCAAGAGGACATTCTTACCTTGCGTGTTTTGTAGGTCAGATTTTCCACAATGAAACTGCTATATACTTCAAGTCTTCTCATCCTTTAACCCTCCTCTTATGCTTTCTGAATTTAATGGTGTGAAACTCCATTGTCACAGCCTCAGGTGATAACATTCTATGAAACTCTGCCTCTTCGACCCTTAGAAAGTGATCATAAAGCCCAGATAATTGAAATTACTGAACTTTCACAGGCCAGATATCTGTGCTCCTTCATATATGAGTTAGAGGCAAATTCTAGGACTAACTGAATCACTGTGTTAAAGGAGAAGGCTTACATACACTTCCCATATTCAAACAACTCCATCTAAAATAAAATGAAAAGATTCCTTTCCCTATTAACAGTCCAAAAAGTCTCAGTGTTGTTTGCCTTAGAGCAAAAAGGAAACAACAGGATTTGGTAAAAACTTTCCTGGGAAGGCTGAGCTAACTCAGTGGCAGAATGCAAACTCAGGATGTTAGAGGCACTGGGTTCAAGCCCCAACACAGGAAATAAACAAAACCCTACTTAGAATGTAAATGGTTGGGTTTTTGCTTTGTTTCTCAATTAAAAAACAACAACAACAGAGTTTGTGTTTCATTTTGACTTGTTTTTCACATAACAGGGTAGTGAGGAAGAGCAGAAACCAAAACAAGCAAAAATACCCTAGAATGGCTGCACATATTTCTCCAGCCTTTGTGAGGAATAAGAGCACAACAGCTGCCCTGCCCCCATCACTGAAGAGATGACCCAAGTTTACAATCCAATTGCCTTCCACTGTCTGCACTGGATCCGGTTTGCTGGTGGCTAGGCTGAGCAAAGGCTGCTAAGGTGACTCTTCCAGATCCCCTGCAATGGACTTGTGGGGGGCAGTGACTCAGGGTACTTGGTCTCTAGGCAGCTGTTGGCGCCTGGCTGGTGAGTTTCTGGTGTGGTGCAGCGGTGGGAACCTTATCTGCCCTCCAGTCAGGTCCACTGTGAAGACTGGCACCTATTCTTATGATAATGTTTCCGTAAGGCGTGTGTGTACTATATTTCACACCACGCAGAGACTCAGAAGCGAGAAGTGCAAATTGAATCACAATTCACACGCTCTAAAAAATCCCTGCTGTTTATTTCAGAAAGGCTCCAATGTGAATTTTATATATATATATGAATCCCCTTTGTGTACATACGTATGCTGTGTGTTCAGACTGGATAAAGCAGGCTTGCTGAACTCAGTATGTTGTTCCACAACTTTCTGTTTGACACAGGGTCTTAAAAAAATGTAACATTGTTTTCTATAAAATTAAAATGACAGAGCTTCTATTTAAAAAGAGATAAAAAGTAAGTCAAAGAACAAAGCAATATATTGCCTTCATTCAGTCACCTGGAAATAACTCCTACTAATATTTTGACACACTGCTTTTCAGTCTCCTGTATCCTTCTGATGTATATGATGTGACTGTTGCGAGGAAAACTGCCAGATACCAATCCGGGATGTCTATCTAGGAAATTGCTCAGGCGAGGTGACTTCTCACAGCCAGTGTTCATAGCCATCGGTTGTTCTTTGACAAAGCACATGTCTCCTAAAAACCAATTGATTAATGAAGCCCACACAGCAAACTCAAGCCTTGTTAGTAAGTCATGGCCATTTGTGTGTGTGTGTACATGTGTGTGTGTCTGTATGTATGTATTCATGTACATGTGTGTGTACATGTGTGTCTATGTATTCATGTACATGTGTGTATGTGTGTATTTATGTATGTATTCATGTACATGTGTATGTATGTGTGTGTATGTATGTATTCATGTACATGTGTGTGTATGTGTACGTGTGTGTATGCATGTATGTATTCATGTAAGTGTGTGTGTATGTGGGTGTGTGTGAGTGTGCATGCACATGTACACATACACACACACGGGCATGCACCAGAGAACTACCTTGGGTACTGCTCCTGAGGAACTGTCAACCTCACTCTTTGAGACTAGATCTCTCAGTAGCCTGGTGATCACCCAGCAGGCTAGGATGACTGTCCCGTGATTTCCAGGGATCCATCTGTCCCCAAGTACCCAGTATTGGGATTACAAGTATGTACTACCACACTCCATTTTATTTTTACAAGGATTCTGGGATTAAACTCAGGTCTTCATGGCTGCATGGCGAGCACTTCGCTAACTGAGCTGTGTCACCAGCTTCACCATTTATTTTTCTGAATGGCTTTAGTATGGAACACAACAACTTCATGCTTCTGGTGCAAGCGAAGCATACTTTGGAGAAGATGCCCCTGTGGAATGAAACTGGGAAAGAGGAAGGAGGTCCACAGATGGCGGGGGGGGGGGGGGGGGGGGGGGGGGGGGTAGGGCGGGTAGGGGAGCTAAGCAGCTAAGCAGTACTCCAGTACCCAGTAGCTAAGCAGTACCCCAGTTTCCCAGTTACTTCAGCTGCTCCCAAGTCTGGTAAAGGGCTGTGTGGCAAAGAGGCTAAAAGACCCATTGGAAATTTATCCCTGCTTATCACTTCTTGACTTCAAAACCCAGCGGGTAATAGCTGACAGTGCTTATGGCGATACTAGTAGACATGTATTGAGCACTTAGTGTTTACTCCACTTGTGTTCTTTCCTTGAGCAAATTCCTTCATTTAACATTTACTAGGCAAGTAGAAACCAGGCTGCTCATTTTATGGTACAACCAAGATGCAGGCAAGTGAGCCAACCGCCCCAGACCAGTCCTTTCGTATTCAGAATGTAGGCTGCACGGACCCAGCGTGGTCAGGCAGGACACGCAGCCGCTCAGAAAGGGCTCCACTTAAGAGGAGATACCAGCCCTGGAAAACTCTAGATACTTTGTGGTTATTTAAAAATATTTAAATAAGAGCAATGGCAAGATGCTCTAGGGGTAAAGGTGCTCGCTGTCAACCCTGATGACCCGAGTTCTGTCTCCTGATCCACATGCAGAGAGAGGACCGATGCCCACAAGCTGTCCTCTGGATTCCCTGTGCACAATGTGGTGCACATGCAAACACAAGTGAACATGCAAACGCAGCAAAAAATGAAAATGTGAAACTAAAACTAAGATACATAACTAAATAACATTTGAGAAGCCCGATATTCATGTTGAGAATTTGTCAGGGAAGCATTTTCCAGCAGAACTTTTAAAGATAAATATAGCATTTAATTTTTATCTGCTTATTGAAGTGAACATTTGGTCATGATATTTGACATATTCTCAGAAGCTGTAAACACTACAACATATAAACACACCTGAATTCATATAGCCTTCATGATTTGTTCCTGGATTTTTTTTTTTTGATCACCTGTCATGCTCTGAGTAACAGACTAGTATTCAAAAACTGTATAGATCCACTGTCATTTTGAAAGATCAGCATGGAGCCTGTATCCACAGGCACGTCACCAAAGACGGCCAAGCAACACCGAGCACACTTCACAAGAGAAGCAGTGTTTCCAGGTGCCGGGAGATGTTAAGTCGGATTTCTTTCCTCCTTTGCAAAGGTTCTTTCTCTATGTCTGCATTTACTCTTCTTAAAGAGCTCACGTGGAATAGAGTACACCAGGAGCCAGGGGAAGGGTGTGCGAGCAGAGGAAATACTTCGTAAATATTTCCCAAAGGATGCAGCACCTTGTTTTTTCAAGTTTCAAAATAGCCTGTCACACCTGAAATAGAATTCACTCCATCAGAGACAGGTTCATCCCCAAGTTCAACTTCTGGAGATGGGATCTGCCTTCACTGTCAATAGCACGGGCGGATGGACTGACACAAGTGCATTATGAGCTCAGCTTTCCATGAACTTGTTTTCTCTTAGAGCACTCTGATCTCCCTTAAAAGACAAAAAATATCAGAATGGTGACCTTTTGCTTAGGACATATCTCTGTGTTGTCTTACTAAACCGTATCTGCCTCGAAACACTTCCAAGATTTTTACTCAAGATGGTACGTGGAGAAGGAGTCTCCTCGGAGTACAGGTTACCATGGAGGGCACGTGAGCAGATACACACATCCTCATCTGAGAGGGCTGATGAGAGGACCCTTGAGAGGCGGGTTTCCTTGAAAGGCAGGAATTGGATGGCTTACAGATCGACAGCAAAGCAACACGGCACAGGGCCGAGGAACTCAGCATACCACAGGGATGCTTGCACATTACGTTGATGGCAACAGTGTCACAGAAGCTGAGCTATGGAACCAGCCCACGTGACCATTCACCAACCAGGTAGCAGGCAAAATATAATACATACATGCGTTCGGATATATGGATGTATGTGTTCATATATATATGCAGTGGAGTTTCATTCAGTTACAAAGAAGAATGACATGGTGTCATTTGCAAGGAAATGATAGAACTGGAGACTTTTACGTTCACTGAAATAAACCAGGCACAGAGAGACAACTACTACACTCTTCCATGCAGGACCTGTCTTTAACATACAGCAGAACAGTATATAAGTAGACTAACATGCACAAAACATGAAAGAAGAGTGCAGACTAGGTCATGTGAAGAGGGACTTAGAAAAGGGAAAGCAAGAAGGTGGGGAAAATATGAAATCTCACATGTTTGTGTTTGCATATGGGATCCAGATATGAATACATACATGCACACACGCATGTAAAACTAATGATGATAGAGGTAGAAGGGGAGGCAGGCGACTAAGTTAAGAGGGAAGTGGGCTAGGGAACACCAGTGGTAGGGGTGAATGTGAGTAATGCCGTAAGAACTTAATGAAGAGTCAAAGGAGCTGAAGAGGTGGCTCAGTGGTTAGGGGCACTGGCTGCGCTTGAAGACCACACGGGGCATGTCCCAGCACCACACGGTAGCTCACAACTCTCTGTAACTCCAGTTTCAGAAGATCCAACGTCCTCGTCTGGCTTCCATGGCGCTGCGTGCATGTGATGTGTGTGTGTGTGTCACACACACACATCACACGCACACACATATAATATGTATGTAGGCAAAACACTCACACACACAAAATGAAAATGAACAAATCTTTTTTAAAAAAAAGTCTTAAAAAAGTTAAAAATTAAAGTAGTGATCAGAAGGGGTGAAGGTTCTAACATACAGAATTTAGAAGGTGTAGGGACTCCAGATCACAAGCCATATGTTCCTCTGCTACCATGTGTGGGAGGGTGAGGCCGGCAGCCGACTCTGCCCGACTGACATATCATATTCAGCACTGAATACATGGGCATCTCTAAGGCAATGGCCACTATGGAAGCTAGTTCAGTGGGCACCAGATATCTTGCTTCCTACCTACCTGTGGGGGATTCTGTAAGCCACCTGCCCTATTCCTCTCCAGCTCTGTAGGGCCATGCTGATGCCTCTCCATCTTATATAGACTTAACCAAGAGATCCTTCCTCTACAGATCCCTTTCCTACAGAGTACAGCCATGAATGATCAACATACTGTTATGAAGCCCTGGCTTGCTTACTGTGGTTAGTGCCATCCCTGGGCACAATGTCCTGGATGGCTAAGAAAGCAGGCAGAGCCAGCCACGAGAAATAAGCCAGTCTGCAAGCATCCCTCCAAGGCCTCTGCATCAGCTCCTGCCTCCATGTTCCTGCTGTGTTTGAGCTCCTGCCCTGACTTCTCTCAGTGATGGACTGCGATGAAGAATCATAAGCTGAAACAAACCCTCTCCTCTCCAAGCTGCTTTTTATAACGGTGTTTTATTACTGCGATAGAAACCCTAGCTGACACCCTCTCTACAGAAGCTGACATTCCCGGGGCAGACTCTAATCAACTTCCAGCATATCACTCTCCACCTGTGGGCTGGCTTTCTGGAGACCTGACTCTTGACACACCTAAGCGTGCTATGAAGCCATCACAGACTCAACACTTATATGAAGTCACGGATAAGCTTTGACAGCATGCCTTTTCCCAACACGCTGCAACAGAATGAAGAAAAACAGCAGACCCCTGAAAACAGATGTTAGGAAAAATAAGGGCAGCCCCACATTCCCATATGAAAGGTCAATACAAACACAGAGAGCAATCCTCGGGAGACAGTGGACACCAGAGGGCAAGGCTAAAGGCTTGACAATGCTCTCACAGACTTGGCCTCGTTGCATTTCCCCAGTCCTGGGTGTAGCCATGATTCAGTCTGCTTTACTGAGGTCCGGGGCATAAGCTAGCTCACTCAAGGCAAGAGTACCATCCGTGGCTTCCAGAGGATGTTCTTTGCTTGGTTTCATACAAATAGAATTGACCTTCCTACCAATGTTGGTTTGATCCTCTTATAAAGCATGCCATCGTATCAACACATGATAAGAAAGACACTGATTCACAACTATAGGATGCCTTTAATGAACTACAGCGAGTATAGCATGCTGGGCAAGCTGAGCCCTGGTGGCTGTTAATTTAAGTGATTAGAGCAGCATCTGGCCTTCCTATATCATCCTAGCCTTATCTACAACCAACGCGGACCTGGAGAAACTCCCAAACTAAGCAATTTGATACTTTCATTTCCGTAAATCCATCAACAAAATAACGGAGCAAGCCCTCCCATTCAAATGCCTTTTCTATACGCTCAGCCTGAACCAGAGGAAAGCCCTTGCGTACAAATGTTAATCATCCACTTGAGTGCTATCGATGCACCAAACAGTTAACCTAGCCTGGTACCATGTAAATGTAATCACAAATATTTACTGGTAAGCTTCAAAAATGTTCAGCTCCCCTTAGGCAGGTGCCTTGCTGAGCTGGAAAAGGGGAGGGGGCCACTGGTCCCTCAGGTGGGCGGAGTCAGACTGCTGCTGTGCTTTAGAAGCAAGAACCTCCATCGAAGAGGGGAAGACATCTAGGGTGCTGTGAGGAGGCTGTGAGGACGTACAGCGGTATGAGCAGTAGCATTTGCTCACAGGGCCCAAGGAGAGGTTGGGGTTCTAGCACCACATCACTATAGCCGCTAGCATAGCCATCATCTAAGCAGTGGCTACATGTCAGCCCCGGGTTTGCCGTTAGTGCCTTGTTCCTGCAGATGACCTGAGTTCAATTCCCAGCATCCATATCAGGTGTGTCACAACCTGCCATGCTAGTTCAGAGTGCCTGACGTCCTCACCTACCCTCCGCAGGAACCTGAGTGCACATGGTATACATAAAGTTAGGCAGGAACACACACGCACAGAGAGAGAGAGAGAGAGAGAGACAGAGACAGAGGGAGAGAGGGAGAAAGAGAGGGAGAGAGGGGGGCAGGTAAGCAGGCACACAAACGCACACACAAATAAAAATTCAAACAAAGTCATCTTCCACAGATCATGAAAAATAACTAAAATTCAGCCCATTTTCAAGGTACACACTTGTAATCCCAGAATTTAGAAGGCATAACTGAGCGTCGCATGGCCTGGAACAAGCAAGACCCAGGACAGCCTAGGCTACAGAATGAGCCTTGTCTCAAAACTTAATATAAATGAAAGAAAGAAATAATAGCAAACTGAATTAAAAACTAAAAACTGAAACTGGGAAATGGCACGGAGGTTATAGAGCTGGTGAGGACTCAAGCCAACGCATGCAGAAGAAGGATAGTGGGGGGGATGGAGGGGAATGAGTTATAACGATATATGTGTATGAAAAGTCACACTGAAACCCACTGTTTTGTATACTAACTAAAAAAAAAAAAAAAAAAAAAAGACTAATTAAAACACCATCTCAAATCCAGGCCCCAGGCCCCAGCGTCTAAGTGTTTTCCTGAATTCACCAGGCCAGAGCTGAATGTTAATAAGCAGGTGTCCAGGTTGCCAAGTTCCAGCTGGTGCTCACGCCTTCTGCTGGAATATTCTTGAGCATGTGGAGCTGACTTATGTGCAGGAGAGCCTCACTGGAAGTATAGATGTGGACCCAGGGTGGAGCTAGTATGGTGGTTTGGAAGGGAAGGGATTTGAGGAAACAGAAAGCCCCAGGCCCAGAGAAGCTCAGCGGCTACTGTGACACTGGTGAGCCCAGTTCCTACCTCCTGAAACGCTCAGGAAACCAGACTCGACTTCCTGATGTCAAATGTCCACGTGATAAGAGAACTACAACTGCTGCTTCCAGGGTCTTGGCCTTTTGGAGTAACGAAAGCTAAGCCCATCTAGAGATCTGCCTTTCATTCATCAATAGCTCAATAGAGTTTATGATCCTCCCTGGTTCTCTGGTATGCCTGGCTTCCAGATGCTGGTCAGCATCTGCATCTTGCATTCTACTCAAAGCCAAACAGACCCTGAGAAACTTCTACAACAGGCAGAGCTCAGTTTCTCCAAAATACTTGTGGCCTCTGGGCTATACACCCACTTTCGTCAACTCCTGTGACTTTACACGGTGCACCCTTCCATCCAGGAAGCCTGTTCAGTCTCTCGGGGGAAATGGTACCCAAATGACTGTGTGCCTTCCCTTTCTGCTTGCCTAGCAGACATGGAATTCAGGGACTGTATACTTGCCTCTGAATCTTACTTGTTCTGAGTTCCTTCTATAGACACCAAGCCTCTGCTTATGAAACTTAGCTCTAGACCAAAGGGCTTAGACTTCCTGCTTCTCTCTCAGGACTCTGTGCAGAAACTTATGACACTCACAGGGATCTGAGCTAAGCTATTCCTTCCAACTATCCCAAGACCAATAGGTGGTTCACAGACCACACCCAAATGCTTAAGAACCCAAGACAGTAATGGGAATCAAAGCAACAAGATACTGTCATAGACACAACAAGTTTCATTTTGAATGCTTGCAATTATGAGACTTTGGCTCCTGATTATTTTTATTGTAATCATTTTATCACATCATTATGAAACAGTATTTGAATTGTGAGAACAGGAGAGAAAGGTGTGTGCTGTGTCCTGTAAATGTCGCATATGGGGCGTTAACGTATCTCTTACAGATTATTTAATACTCTAGGAAAATACGAGCTGAACCCTCATTGTCGACAAGTCGCTAAAGGTTGCAGACTTGGCAAAATTACATGTTAATTTGGGGTAGAGATGAAAGTCATGTGCATTCAAGAGATAATTCTGAAGGTAATAGGATGTTAACCAGCTTTGAACGTGGCCTAGCACAGTTGCTTTAACCCATCTTCCTTTATTATTTAATTGCTTGCAAGCATCTGACTCCTCCAGTGTATTTGTACCTTCCCATCCTTACCTCGTTTTGCCTTTAAAACAGAGTCTAGACATGCTGCACATATTTGTCCAGAGATCCTGCTACCTCAGCTTCCTGAGTACTGGGGTGACAGATGTGCATCACCACAGCTGTTTCTAACTTTATTAAAATCACATATATATGTGTATATGTATATACACACACACATATATACATACAAGTACACACATACACATAAATATACACATATATATGTATAAATATATAAATATAACTTATCTTGACTTTTTGAAATAATTATATTTCTTTTTATTTATGGGTTTGTTTGTTTATAAAAGTATCTGTCTGCTCTAGTTTAAGTCCTGAGTTCTTTTTGCTTAGAAACCCTTGAAGCTCTAGCCCCATACTGTCTCAGGTCTTCTTGTTTACATATTTGAGTGAATTTGTGAGCTACATAATTTCCTCTCCCTCTACTTAATTAAATGTCTTCCTTCAAAGTCTAGAGTTAGTTAGGGTTTATGAGAACTTTACTGAGTCACCAAGTTGCAATTACTTCTGGAATATACTTTGTACCAGAGAATACCCTGTCTCCTTAAGAATACAGCCAGACTGTACCTACCCTGAATTGCTAAAAATGAACATGAGGGGAGCAGGAGGCTTGGATGGAGCTGTCTTAAAAACCAAGAAGGTGGCTAGTGAAAAAATAAAAATCTTTTATCTATCTTATCATGCAACAGATAGCTACTGGGTAGCTCAGCAACTAAGACAAGGAGACATTTTCAAAGATGCAAATCCTGCCAGACCTCAGCAGAAGGAATCACCTGTCTGAACTCAGGTGTTCTTATTAGCGCAGAAGCTCCTCAGGTGTTTCACTGGTACAAAAACTCTTTCCCTTCATGGCTCTGCCAGAGAGCAGTGAGCACGTGCAGATCATGAGGAAGCAAGCATCTTTTACATAAAGCCAATACCTGTAGACAATATAAAATTTCAAGACTTAGGCAGCCCTTCCCCTCAATGATGCATAAAACAACCATTTTAAACAGAACTAGAAATAAACTCCTACAACAGTATCAGGCCTCACTAGCACTAGTACTATCTCAATCTGCCCCTCAGGAAGAAAGCCCTGGAAGGGGAACCAGAGCTGCTACCATGAGATCCCATGCCTTAGTACAGAAGCCATGGCTTCTCTCCCTCCCTTGACTGTGCACCAGGCTGTGGTTCTGGTCCATGCCTCCCTGCCCCTCTGAGCACTGGCCACACACTCTCTGAGCACTCACCTGTGCTGATCGACCTGCCCCCTGGCTCAGGTCTGTCCTCGGTTTCACCCCTCTTCTTAAGCACCTAGAATAGGCTGCACAATCTGTCCACAGAGGGATCTCTATCCACTTGTCCCTACTCTCTGCTCTCAATTCATGGAACTTCCTTCCACTGAAACAAAATACAGTGTTCACCACATGGAGGGTGTGACTCATATTCTCAACTGTTTTCCAAGCATTAATTACTTTTTCCATGTTATTCAGAATCAGTGTTTCCTCGTTTGGAATCCCCTTTCCCTCTGTCAAATTTAATATACACATATGGAAATTATAACCAGTTTAAGTTAAAAATAGACCCTCTGGGAGGTCTCCCGAATCAGCTGACATGTGCAGTTCACAGGAACCTGGACGGCTGACAACTGTTCTGGCTTCGGATAGGAAAGAAATCAGCTGGTGTGGCAGTTGGCCACTTTTCAGGAGTGGCTTGCCAAGATGCCTTTAACAAGTTGCGAACCAGTAGGAAAATGGCAGGAGGGTAGAGTGAGCCACTGGCTGAGGGGAGAAGCGGCTGGCGGTGGGGAGACCAGATGAACGTCTTCTTGCAAGGATGCTCTCTTAAATAGTAGCAGTCTGTGATTTCCCAAAATCCGGGGGGCTCAGCCTATGTCGTAAATCATCAGCAGCAAAGCCCAAACTAAACTGGCGTGATACTATCTGGTTAAGTGATACTATCACTTAACCTGAATCAGAGTAAATATTTGCACTTCCTACTACTGCAGCAGCAGGCTGCTCCAGCCCCCACTGGTGGGATAGTGCAATAGTTCTTTGATGAACCCTAATACCTTTTAAAATTCCAAAACACATCGGGACTGATAGGAAGAAATGTGTCTTAAACATTCGTAACCTTTAGTCTAGAGATCAAGAATGAGGGCAGATTTGAGTCAGGGGAAGGAGAGTCAGTACTCCAGAACTTGAAAGTGCCTACACAGAAGCCACAGAGGGGAGCTTGGGAAACAGCTCAGGCAGGAAAGAGCTATCCCACAGAACCATGTCAAAAGCTGGGATTGGTGGTTCGTGTTTAGAATCCTGCTATGGGGAGGATGAGGTTGATGGATCTTAGGAGTTCCTCCTGGCAGCCAGCCTTGCTGAGCTGTTTCAGGCCAGCGCCAGGTCTCCTCTCAAAAAGCAAGGTGGGCAGCGTCCTGAGGAAAGACGATGATCTCTGTCTGCGCTCACAGGCAAACGCTCTTGCAAAGGCGCTTTTTCAGAACTCACATCGTGACTGTGTCTGTCCTCCAGGCTTGAGAGGTTTCAGAAGCTAGCACACATGGGCATACATAAGTCTTAGGTGGCTGGGAAAGAGAGACCATGAACTTGGCCAAGTGAAAGAATGCTTGAGAACCCTTCGGCGGCTGGCAAGTATTTGCAATGCCTCCCCTTCCTGCTCTCTAGCCATCAGGAAATTTCCATGAAAATGAAGGTGAAAGGGACAGACCAAGGGCACTAAGCCGTTATTAGGATGTGTGTGCATTCGTTCCATTCCGGGGATAATAAGATCCTCCTCGGCCTCCTCAGACTATTTAAAGCCATGCTTAATCTTCCCCAATTTACATCTCGCTGCCTCACTCATTAAGCAGCCTGATCCACGTGGCTCTAATGCCTTCAATTAGGAGATACTCCTGTAAATCCGTATGTTCCTGTATTCCTAAGCCCTTGAAGAAAAGCAGAAACAAAAGAGATTTACGACAGTTGCAGGACCATGTGAATGAAGACACTCAACAGGTTGAAGAGCCGGGCCAGATGGCAGCACTTAGACTCTGATGTTCTTAATTAAGCAATCTGCTCACCGGCATCGCCAGCAAGAAGCCTGGCATGACATGATGGCTGTCCTCGTCCCCAGCCACCTAAGACATTTCCATTTCCATGTGTGCTAGGGTCTAAAAATCCGTAGGCTTTGCGTACAGCCTGCAGTCGTATGATGTGAGTTCTGAAAGGGGATCTTAGTGGGAGAGCAGGGTACTTCTTATGTGGCAGACTCTCCTGCTTGTACCAGCCCAGCATAATTTCTTCTTTGAGGTATTT
Source organism: Cricetomys ansorgei (assembly GCA_026225945.1). Lineage (NCBI taxonomy): Eukaryota > Metazoa > Chordata > Mammalia > Rodentia > Nesomyidae > Cricetomys > Cricetomys ansorgei. Next base: position 681,431 of record JAMJFZ010004033.1, read on the forward strand.
AGAATCGCCATTTCCCAAGGCCAACAAGAACACCAAATCTTCTTGGACACCACGTCTGGTTGAGATACGGTACATATTCCCAGTGATATCCCATGCAGTTAGTCTTGAGATGCTTGCTGGAATGCCCGGGAAAGGCTCTAGACAGAAGAGGTCACAGTGGCCGTCTGGGAATTCTCTGGGAGTGGAGATTGTGACTGATATTTTAGAAAACAGAGTTGAGGGATGAGGGAGCATATTGTGATGTCGTTAAACCATCCAAACCCAGGTTTTTTTCCAAAGCCACCTTAAACCTGGAACTTCTCATTGCGGGAGATGGTAACTGTACTGGTTACTATGAACTTTCAACTTGACACAACCCAGAGTCATCTAGAAAGACAGTCTTTATGAGGAATTATCTAGATCACATTAACCTGTAGGGGCATGTCTGCAGGGAACTGTCCTAGTTGTGAATTAATAGAGGAAGAGCCAGACCACTGTGAGAGCATTATTCCCTATCCAAGGGGTCCTGAACAATGTGGAAGAGGGAAAAGCTAACTGAGATGGAGGAGAGGTGCATTTATTAACTCTTTGCTTTTTACTGTGGGTGTGATGTGACCAGCCTCTTGCGTCCCTGGTGTGACTTCTTCCAAACTGATGGCCTTAGGATTCTAAGCCAAATAAACCCTTTCCTATCCTAAGTTACTGTCTGTCAGGGTATTTGTCATAGCAGCAGAAATGAAACTAGGGCAGTAACTTTACATGTTTTTGATGGACCTGTGTAGAGGTGAGGTACCATTGATTACACACAGCCCTGACTAACACGCCCTTATTACAGGAATCGGGCAGAGTTCCAAAGACTCAACCATGTTTCAACCAGGAAGCTGGCAGCAGTGATTCTGTCTTTCATGAGATATCTCCCTCTCCACCCCTCTCTCGTGTCCCCTCCCCCCTCTCCATCTCCTTCTCCCTCTGGCTCTGATCCCGACCTTATCCTACACGCAGCTGTTCCCCAATCACATGGCCATCTCCCCCATCCGATTCGGGTTCTGATACGTCTCAATCATCCCCATCTTTCAACTTCTGAAATGGCGCCAGGCCAGCCTGAGCTCCACTACTTTTCCTTTCCATCTGCCTCTTGTTCTGAACTCCCAGAACTCCAGCCTCGCTGGCTCTCACACGTGGCCCCTGCTGGTACTCCACCTGCACTGACAATTCAAAGTCTTAGCAATAGAGCCCCAAGTCTTTTGTCAACTGCAAGTATACCCATGGGAGTGCACATGCTGAGTTATGTGGTAGCTGTTCCCTTCTCTAATAACTGTCCAGCATGCTTGTCGAAGTGACTGCACCTTTTTCTTCCCACCAACAGCCTAAGGGCTCTGACGTCTCTAACATCCCACCATTGCAGCAGTTCTCAACCTGTGGGCCATGACCCCTTTGGGGGTCAAACAACCTTTTCACAGGGGTCGCCTAAGACCATCTGCATATCAGATATTTAACATTACAATTCATAGCAGTAGAGACATTACAGTTATGGCGTAGCAATGGAAACGATTTTGTGGTTGGCGGTCACCACAGCATGAGGAGATGTATTAAAGGGTTAGTCACAGAATTAGGAAGGTTGAGAACCACTGCTCTACTGTAACTAGGATATGAGGGATATGAGGTGTGTCTCTTTTAGTTTTGATGTGCGTATCCTTGGTAACCGATGACGAATGTTACTAACCCAGGCCTTTCATCTCCTAACACTGCCTTGCTTTCTTGACCAGGAATAATGGCTCTTGTCCATCACGGCAGTCACATGACAGAAGCTCATGGGCTTTATCTAGGGCACACTGCTTGCATCCCAGGTGAGTTTGGAGAGCAGTGGTGACTTCATGCCGGTGAACTGAAAGACCCGTGAGTCGCAGGCGGTATAAAGAAAGTAGACCAAAGAGAAGGCAGGGCCCCAGGGAAGGCTTCGGCTACCATTGTTCCAGTACAGTTTCTGGAAGCTAAGATGTCAGGGCTTACTAAAGACCAGCTGCTGTTCAAAGTCCTTCCCAAAGATTAACAGTTAATCTTCTGAGCAACCTGTTGCGCATCTTCCATTATCAGACTCTTTTCTCAAAAGGAAAGGGAAGCATAGAGAGGTGGGGTTTTTTTTTTTTTTTTTGTGTGTGTGTGTGTATGTGTGTGTTTTTCTGTTTTCTATTTTCCATTGTCAAATAATGAGTTGACCTTAGATTATTTTTAAAACTTTTACATTACCTTTCTCCCTCGCCCTCGCCCTCCTCCCACCTTTCTCTGGGCAGGGGTGGATGCACAGGTACCATGGCAAATGTCATAAGAGGACAGGTGGGGGTCAGTCCCCTCTTCCCATCGTGTGGGATCTGCGGTCCCAGGTTTGGCAGCAAATGTCTTTATTCACTGAACCATCTTGTCGACCCTGACCTTGAATATGTGAACCCATGAAGCCTGTTTGTGGATGGGAGGGGCATCTATGGTTAGAAGCGGGGTCTGCTTAGAAGTCAGAGATTTAAAAAAAAATAACATTTCCAATCCTGGTGACAAATGTCTTATTTAATACTCCAGATCGCAGCACGCTGCCAAACAAGACACACAGAAGGGGCAGTTAGCGGAGGGGCGACCAGTGGGGCACAGTGGCCTCTGTATTTTATTCCTTCTGCTCCCCCTGCTTCAATGTCCTGTACATGGCATGGCCTCTTCTGTTGATTTGTGTATTTCTTGTCCTCTGTAGTAAAGCTGAGGAACTGTGTCCACTGGACGGGTCTAAAAGTCTTTCTCCACAGCTCGTCCTGTGTGCGAATGTGAGTTCATTCCTTGGCCTACAGTCATTTGGTTATGATTTCATATTTATAATGCAGTTAGTAATAATGCATCTACCAGGATCTTGATAAACATCAATTGGCTGATTACAAGATCTCTGTAAATACATTGCTGGGAAGGAGGTGAAGGCAGAAGTAAATGCCATTCTTACAGAGCACCGTTGAAACCCGAATAAATACTCTTAACATGGAGAGATTCACACACCACCCCCAAAATAACACTCAATGGTACAATGACGGACAGATTTGAGCACCTCCGGAGTAACTTCCCTTGATGTATTATGACAGCCGAAAACAAAGAAGACTCTTGAAACTTTGATCTTTCTCAGCTCTGCCCACACTGCAGACTAGGCGCCATTCAATAATCTCCCTCGTCAGTCAGCCTCTCAGTAATTAAGTGTAACGTGGGAACATGGGGGATGACTGTATAGCGAAAGCCTTGGAAGTGCTCTGGGAGTTTCTGCTGTCCGGCATAAAAGAATACAGACAGACAGAAGCCGGTGCCAGCTCAGCCTCAGCAAGGAGACGCTTCCCACTGGCCAGGTTAGACAGTTCATTTATTCGTCACCATCCCACTGAAAATTTTACAGCCGGGTCAAAGGGGCCCCTGTCTGGACATTCGGTTCACTGACTTATGCTCCCCAAATTAGGATGCAAAACACCTCTCGCATCATTTTTTCATTAATTGCCTTCATTTTTCAAGCTCCCTATTTGATTTATAGTCAATTAAAAACACACTGAAAAGCCATGACTCGTGTGCGTTAAGTACAAATGTGATTAATGCCACACCACTGGCTCCCTGGATGACCTGGCAGCTGGCCAAGGTCAGCGCTCTGGTGGCATGACCAGGCAGCATCTGGGTGAAGGGTCCATACAGGGACAGCGGGAAGTCAGGGACAGAGGGATCATGGGAAGCGTCCTGGCATTGGTCCAAAACCAAGAAAGAGTGATTTTTTTTCTATAGTATTGAGGAAAGTTGATTGAGCTGTAAATGCTAGAAGGGAAAAAGCGCTGAGGGAGCTCTTTGTTTCACCCAGGTTGACGGAAACAGGAGAAGAATGAAATTGCAACATTTCTTACCATTTCACTATCAACATCAATCAAAACAATGAGACTCCAGACATAGGGATCTGAGAGCCAATGCCTTAGAGTCTTGAATTCAAATCTTGATGCTAGCAACTACCAGAGTTGCTTGAGTAAACTCCTTCACCTAGCTCAGCACCTGGGGTTCTCATCTGGCATCCAAGAATATCTTTCCTCTACAGGTTGTTGCTTTTAGGGACTCTCCATAGCGGGGGACTATTAACAGGGCACCGGTAAACTGTTAAACTGGCGAACACGGCCAGTACCCTGGGTCTCCACGTCTGTCTCTAGTGAATGCAACCTGTCACATGTTCAGAATTGGTCTATCGTCCCTTTGTGTCACGTTCTGCATGGCTCCAGGGATCGAGCTAACTGGGGCAACAAGGGAATGAAAGAAGGCAGACAAATCCCTGCATAGAGAAGCTGAGATTCTGGGTTCACTCTGATGGAGGTACCAGCTTAGTACCCGGAAACTCAGCAGGTCTATTTTCTATATCTGAAGTGAAGAGGCGGGTTTATCGCGTAAACTGGAGGAGGAGGTAGGTTGGCTAGTCTCGGTAGGATTTCTCTACAGAGGAACAGTCTCAGGGTGTAGTCATCACAGAGGAAGAAGCTGTGACTGGCAGTTCTGCACACACTGTTGATGATGTTCACCTTGGACCTGGGGAGGCTTTGCCACTCCCACGGGGCCAAGGCAGTGGGGTCCTTGACGTGGCTGAGCTCACGTCAACAGCGCCACTTTATTTGCTCCTCACACTGGTGTGGGGATCTTTGTAAAGAAACCTCTAAGAGTTATCCCTGCTTTCCCAGAAAAATTAGCATGTTGAACTTCCGAAGAATAGCAGAAAAGCCAAGAACAAATAGGGATCTACTTCTAACATTAACGAACAGCGATTTCTCTTAAAACATGATCCCTGAAGGAGTTTAGTGTATTTATCAAAGCGTGATTTATCCAAAGACTGAATGTCTTCTCCTTAGTAATTAGTCCCCTTCCCTCCATCTTCCTTCCCTAATTTGAATACAAAATGACCTTTTAAAAGAAAATTCTGGGTACCGCTTCTTCGTTTATGTTTTGTCAATCCAGGATTAATAAAAATGAAATATGATGCTATTAATATAAGATTAAGAAGACAAGAATTTAACTCCATTACGAAGTTTCAGTGCCCCAGGATGACTACAGATGCTACAGATAGTGCTTCATTTGCTCTGATTTTCAGGGGTGGCCATGAGCTCTCTTTTGTCTTAGATTCCCAGTTTAGAGGCCAATGGTAAGGGTCCTTGGAACTATCTCATCTGTGCATGATGATAAAAAGAACAGCAATGGTGACAGTGGTGTTAACACCAGCCACTGCCTACACACAGCTGTCTAAGGAAATCCCCCACCACTGCCAGGTCAGTTCTGGCTGTGGGATTGTCTGTCCTGTCTATAGAAATGAGCCCATTCACACCTAGAGGATTCAAAGGACTCATTCATGGTGACACAGCTATTTTATGACTACCTGGGCCATTAGTGCATAGTCAGTATGAACTTCAAACTACATGATCTTAACCAGAATATATCCTCAGAACCCATCTCTGTCCCGACCCTCAGAGAGGGAGAACTGTCCCTTGGACACTTCCAGGAGGGGGTGAGGAAGACAGATTGCTAAGTGGAAAGCACTTTCTCCTAAGAACAGCAGACCCATGTCCTTGCTCTACTGCTTAAATGGACCAAATCTTCTCCAGAGACCCTGGTTTCCCCCGAGAAAGTAGCCTCCTCTGTGGTCCATTTCATCAAGAGTTATTGTTTTTTTTCCTTAGTTTTTTTTTTTTTTTGATATAATAAAATCATCTTGTTACCATAGTGATGGTTTCTAGCCTCCCTTGCAGCCAAGTTGGCTACATGACCAAGTCTGCTGCTCCATCAGAGTAGAAATCGCACACATCACTTTCAATCTGAGATAGTTAAGAATCTTGAGTATTATATTTCCCTACCTTCTTTCTTGACATCCAGTCTGAATATCAGATAAGCACCCTGATCCGCATTTATGTGATAGGGTTAGAAATAAAAATTCACTGTGTGAGGTCACTAAGTTGCTTGACAACTCAGCCTTAGAATAGACATTTCTGATAATGCAGGCTCTGGATTAATAGTGTGACTACACATTGTATTTTAGGTACACTCCGGTGTGGTAATAGTTGTGCATCTTTGTGTTTGCTTGTGTGCATACCAGGAGGCATAAACAATAAAGGCTGAAGGTTGAAGCAGAATATAGTCCTGGTAGTGTCTGGGTGAACAACTGGGTGTCCATTCTGGACACTGGATGTTGGATACATCTACTGGCAGAGGCTGTGGGAATCACATGGCTTCCCCTAGGGAACTGAATGACCACAGATCCCTGTGGTGTCAGGAAGATCCATCTTAGCTGATATGAAGTAGGCAGGACATTGCACTTGGTAACTCAGCATTTTCCACCCTGGTCAGCTACCTGGCTCACTTCAGTGACCTGCCTTCTAACTGTGTTCTTCTCGTTCCTTGTACTTCTCATTGAACACTGGGAATAACCCTTAGCTCTTCTTTCAAGACAGATGAAGCCAAAAAAGTTTGGCCAAGTTATGAGTTGGGGGGCCTTGAGTTGTACTCAGAAAGATACAGTAAAAGAATACTACTGGGTACATACAGCAGAGAGTGGGATGCCATGTTTTGATCCCAGCAGCTTGTTGAAAAATGGCCCTTTAAAGAAGAAAGCAAGTCTAGTTAGCAGTAAGGGGAGTAGAATAAAGAGTTATTTGGATGTGAAGGAAATAAAAGGCTTTAGAACAACTGAAGGGAAGACGTATTGGGGTGAACAGTGAATAAAATATTAGGGAAATAAAAGCAGTGAGGTGACCATTAGTAACGGTTAAAGCAGAAAAAGGCAAGTCACTGGGAAGCAAGAGAGAAGATGAAAAAAGATAAAAGGAAACAGTACTGTCAGAACAAAGAAAGCAGGACTCCTGGCACAGAATAAACACTTCTCAGAAACCTGAAAGCTGAGCACACGGAAGTGGTTGAATGCAAGCCACGGATATGAGCAGATATGCTCTACCTGTCAGGTAAAGGGCCAACTCTTTCAGACAACTTTGTAAAATGCTAGTGTGCAATTGATTAATTGACCATGCTGTGACCGTGCCTTTGTAACATAAAGATTCTCAAGGACTTGTAACCAAACCTCTTTAATCTTTAAAACATTTTTATCTATCATCTATCTAGCTCTCTCTCTCTCTCTCCTCTCTCTCTCTCTCTGTCTCTCTCTCTGTAGTGTGTGTGTGTGTGTGTGTTTGTGTGTGTGTATGTACATGGCACGGCACATGTGGAGAAGTCAGAAACAATTTACAGGAGTCAACTCTCTCCTTCCTCTTCCTCACAATTTTTCAGAGATGGACGGGTTTGTGCTCAGTCTTTGAAGATGCAAGATGGGTTTGGAGACATGGTTCAGGGGCTAAGAAAGTACTGGATTCCTTCAGAGGACCTGAGTGTGGTTCTAAGCACCCAGGTCAGGTGGCTCACAAGCACCAGTAACTCCCTCCAGAGGATCTCATATACCTCTGGTGGACATATTCCCTCTCATAATTAATTAAAAATATCTTTATAATTGCACAGAAAAAGAAAAATGATAAGGAGCAAGAAGAAAACAGAGTTGGGGTGGAGGTAGCTGAAAAAATACTAGTAAAAATATTAACATTTTAGACCTTGACTTCCTCTTTATGGGCGGAATAGACTGGGCATTGCTACTCTTGAAGACTCCAGTTTTTCTAAACAATTTTCAACAGGCATTCTCTAGTGTCCAAAAAATTTTCTTCCCTACCTTGAGGCAGTTAATGTCATCCACAGGCTACATTCAGAACAAACTCCATTATCATTGCTGAGATGAACTTACCAATACCTAACCAGCGCCGTTATTCGCATTTTTTCTTAGTAACAGACACGGACAAGCAGTTTCACCAGAGGGGCTGGCTAATCAGATTTTGCTGACCCAACATCTCACAGCCGAACATAAAACTTTGAATTGTGATTGATTCCTGTATAACTGGATTTCCCTCAGCGTGTTGTCATAGATAATAAGTCTAGTTTCGTTTAGCATTTAGCAGCTTACGCAGGAGCACTGGCCATAACCAAGTTAATTACTTGGGGATTAAGAAACACACACACACACACACACACACACACACACACACACCTCTGATATTGGAATGTACAGTATGATGCAGTTTAAATTAAAAAGACTCCCTCAACTATGATTGTTCCCAGCTTCTTGGTGGTGAATTGAAAGCTGTTTGGTGTCATGAAGATTATAGAAGCAATCACATTTATGGGCCTGTTTTGCATACCAGCTCTATTAATTTCCATACTGAGGATGGCTTTGCATTTCCCAACATGTTAACATCTATGCCATTTGGGGTAATCACTTGGAACAAAGAGACCCAAAAGAGAAAAAAAAAGAAAGAAAGAAGAAAGAAATAGAGATAGGGAAAAGGAAGGAAGGAAGGAAGGAAGGAAGGAAGGAAGGAAGGAAGGAAGGAAGGAAGGAAGGAAGAGACAGGCAGGCAGGCAGACCCAGAAATGAGGAAAGAGGAGAGTTCTACTTGAAATATATTGATTCTGATCAGCAGAGACATCAAAGGACAAATGAGAGTTCCCACTTGCCTGACCCCAGAGTCACACTCTGGGATTACCAGGAATTTGTATATCGGGATTGACTTCTTGTGTAGCTCTTGTACCTCGTTCTTAGACTCTAACTGTTCAGATGATCTCATTGGTGCAATTGTGTCAGGGTTTCCCAGGCTCCACCTTGGAGACCCTGATCCTCAGCATCCCAGCTTCGTGACTGTGTTCCTTTCAACTCTTACAGTAGGTACAAGCCTCCCAGAATATTCCAATTAGTCAAGCTATTATTTTTTCTTTACACATATCAGCCATGCACCACAGAGATGAAGGAATCGGGCTAGCACAGAAGGCTACCCTGAGACTATAAGGGCAAACACATATGCGATCAGCCTCTTCGAGGGTGCCCTTGAGCATCTGACCAAATTAGGTCACAGCTTGCATAGCCTTTATCCACAAATATCAAAGAATGGGAGTCTGGAGAGACACTCAGCAGTGAAGAGCACCTCCTGCTCTTGCAGAGGACCAGAGTTCAGTCTCCAGCATCCATACAGGGCAGCTCACAACCGCATGTAACTCCATTCCAGGAGATCCTACGCCTCCTCCCGGCCTTTGCAGGCAACTGCACATACACACATATACAGCCACATGATTAAAAATAAAATAAATCTTTTAAAAAACGTTTAAAAATGGTGCTTAAAAGTCTTTAATTGAAAACTGCACTTGCTAGATATTTAATCCCCATGCTTCTTTTCTCTCACTGTACTATAACATTGGTGTTGAGTACAAGAAGAGATCATAACCAGATCTGAGAGATGCACATTTTTCAGGAAATCAATTGGAATTTGGAGAATTTCAGTTTAATCCACAGAAGCAGAAGAAAAGATTTGAATCTTTTTCAAGACCATTTTATCAGCTTTGAGAACAAGAGCTTTTGATTCCTATGTCTACAAATTCCCAGCAGCAAGAATTCTGCCCTCGCCGTATTTTGATCTAATGCTACATGTGAGAATGGCAGGTAGAACAGCAATCTATAAGAAGATGATGATTTTACTCTTGGGTCTGCCCTGAGAAAATGGATTTCATTCCCTCTACATAGAACAGAATCACCCCGGGGACTGGCAGTCCCCTTTTTTAGGTGTCGGGAAGAAGGGCTCATGGGAGATAAAATACTGAGAAGAGATATGTGTCATGTATTAATCCACAAGCTGGCAAGTCTGTCATTTGAAAACATCCACCCAGGGCCAGGCAGTGACAGAAGAAATGTGAGCAGAAAACATGAGGAAATCCCACATCCTGAAGTACGCTGCAAACAGCAAGGGAGCCCACACGAGTGGGCCCAAAGCATCTTGGAATGGCTTACAGTTTAGAAGGGGCTGGTCCTCGATGAATTCAGCAGGCTGGTGGATATGTAACACTTTCTGCTGGAATCCAGGAGTGCAGTCCAAATCATCTGCAGATGTTACCAGGAACACCTGAGGAAAGAAAGCAATCACTATTTTAACAGCAGTGAGCATGCTTGCCCTGCTAACTTTTTTTCTTCCTTTTAACCAAATCTGCAACTTTTAGAAATGAGCTGAGGTTTCAATTTCATTTCCCCAAATGAAGAGGCGAGCTGATGCACCTCTCAAGGCTGCCAACAGCTTGTTTTAGGCAATGAGGTTTTTTTTTTTTGGAAGATGCAAAACCAGGAACAGCTGCTGAAGTTTCCATGAAGTTGAAGTTAAAGAAATAATGTCGTCAGAGTTTTACACCTGCTAAGAATCTCACTGTGGTCGCCATGTGTGAAGTTTCATTACAAAAACTGTCAATTTCCAGTGACGCCTGAGTTAAAACCAGCGTTGTGTTCATATGTGCAAAGGAACAATGTCATCTCCAAAGAGGAGAAAATGAAAACAGAACTTTCCTACTGGAGTTACTTCTAGAAGTATTCCAAGGCTTGTTGGACCCTCCCCCCAGTCTAGCATGGTGGCCTTGAGCCACAGGTGGCCACTGAACGTTCCCAATGTAGCTAGCCCCAAACTGAGATATTACTGGGTATAATATGTCAACGTGACACAAACTAGAGTCATCCGGGTAGAGGGAACCTCATTTGAGGAATTGCCTCCATCAGGTTGACCTCTGGGTAGGTCTGTGAGACACTGTCTTGATTAATGATGGATGTGGGAGGGTCCAGCCCACTGTGGGTGGTGCCACCCCTAGGCAGGTGAGCCTGTAAGCAGTGTTCCTGCAGGACTCCTTCCCTGTTCCTGCTTTAGTCCTGCCTGAGCTTCTCTCAACGATGGACTGCAATCAGGATATGTAAGTTGCTTTTGGTCGTGGCGCTTATCGCAGTCACAGACAGAATATAAATGCTCGTAAAAACAACTTTACATTAGTTATGCATTGAAATGATAATGCTTTATATATGGCGCTAATTATAAGCAGCTTTATAATTAATTTCACCAGTTTCTTTTCACTTTTGAGAACTTGGCTCTGGAAAATATAAAATGTACGATTCTTTCCAAGGGCTCCCTTTTGTCCTTGGGATTTCTCCTCATCCATCATTCAAAACAGACGCAAATAAAACCTGGGTTGTTCTGTTGTAACGCACGCTCCTCGAAGCATGACGTGGCCATTGGTGTTTTGAAAGCAGAACAGCTAAAATGACTACCACAAGAGACACTTAAAAGACCATGCCCACCGACATTCTCGGGTATGTAGGGGGAGGCGGCAAAGGGGGATTTGCATGCCTCATAAAGTGGCACACGGGAGGCTCACGAGGTACATGAGGTCTCTCATCCAGAAGGAGATAGAAGTAGTAACCATTGCTAAGAAGGCAGTGGTGGCGCACGCCTTTAATCCCAGCACTCGGGAGGCAGAGGCAGGGGGATCTCGGTGGGTCTGAGGCCAGCCTGGTCTACAGGGTGAGTTCCAGGACAGCCAGAGTTAACACAGAGAAACCCCGTCTCTGTCTCGAAAAAAACAAACAAACCAAACAAACAAAACAAAAAAGAAGGAGGACGAGGAAGTGGTGGAGGAGGAGGAGGAGGAACAACTGTCAGTCATCCCAGCTGTCCCCATTGGCTCACCAAGATGAACCTGGGCGGACTCTGTGCGAGTGACCCGTGCGGGGTTAATAATAGACATTTGTTATAACTCCTCGAGTACAGGCTTTGAGATATGAAAGTACATGATGCCCTCTGGAACAAGGTCTAACTTAGATAAAAACGGGCTTAAGACCTCCAAGCAGAGACTATCCTCTCCAAGGAGAGAGGCCTGACCTGGTGCCCACCTGTTTACACCAACCATCCACCTCACATACTTGTGCGGGCCTGCTTCCTAGGCTTCAAAAGTGAAGCCGATGTGTTTGAACCCTTATCACATGGCAAGTACTATGGTAAGTTCACTCTGAACATAATCTGGGTTAGTCTCCCCAGCAGCCTCGTGATACATGGTCTCATATATTTTGCAGAAGACCTAAAATTCTAGGAAGTAAATATCTATGGCCAAGATCCACAAGTGAATGGGTGGAGTCAGGGTCTGAATCTAAGTTAGAATGGCCTCTGATCTGTCTCCTAGCAAGAGCCTTGCTCATACATACCCCTTACACCTCCACCCTGGGCTAAAGAGACTTTGTGTTCTTTTGATTCTCTAAGCTAGCTCTCCAAACAGTAGAAAAGGCCTCTCTAGTTTGAGTTGAAATTCCCAGCACTGAGTTCTTTGAACATCTCCAGGACAGCTCTCCCAGGATGAGAGGGGAATTAGTCCACACAGCCCAGCCCCCTGTCCTTCAAGAAGGCTGGATGGCGTTATGATCTGGGTTTCCACCTGGAATCACACTCCAGTTGTGTACCATGGTTTGATAATTCAGTTTTCACTAACCATCTTCTCTTATTGTCTGACTTCCCCACCCCATCTGTCTGTATCAGAGACCAGTCCTCCAAAGATTTGCACTCAAAACTTTTAACTCGGCTCTTTCTCTTAAAGAAACCGAACTCTGAAACCAGACCTTGAATTCTTAACCAGGGTGCATCAGCGGTGAAGAAAACGCATTATCTTTCCCCCCAGTGAACTTCAAACAATATACAAAAGGTTGGCCACTGAGGAGTCGGGGCTCCTCTCTGAATGCCAGCCTTCTGGAAAGCACTGAACCACAAGGGATGGGAGCAAAAATCAATCTCAGGGGGTTGATGGTGTGGCCAGGCTGAGCCACTTCAGAGGAGGTAAGGGTGGAGAAGTCACCACCCTGCTCCACATCATCTTTCTCACGTCAGAGTTGGGCGGGGGCAGCATAGCCCAGTGTCTGTGCAGGTCTGCCTCTAAGTGTCCCTGTGTCCAGAGACCAGACTTCGGTTTGTTGCCTTCTGAAGCCATCATAAAGCTGACATCCTAAGTGGCACATTCACAGAAAGCAGACTCAGATCTCAGAATAATTTGTCGGCATTGTTGCAAGCAGAAAATCTATAACCCACTAATGCTAATTCAGTTAAACAGAAATGGGCAAAAGGTCACACCTCGTGCCTGCGATCATACGTTCACCTTCTAATTGGCTAATTCTGTGCTCAAATTCCGGACCAGTCAGCCAGTCACCCCAGACATACTGAAGAAGGCACAATTTCCCTGGGGACACCGAGCTAATCATCCAGGAGGGAGAGATCCGGATTATGTCAAGGAACAGTACTTTCTGCCTGAGTCCCCACGTTTCTGTGCTGTCTTGGCCCGGATTCCTTGACGGTATTTGTTCAGGATACTTCTAGAATTCTAAAAGGAAATGCAACCTTTTCTAGCTGCTGACTCCCAGGAAGAGTTGGAGCAGTGGGAGACCCCAAACGCCATAGTGTCTTCTTTGTTAATTTGGGGGAGGGTCAGCTTATCAGTCAAAGATTGAATAGCTTATATTCTCCTTAAGGCCGCTGCAATGAAACATTACAACCAGAAGCAACTTGGGAATGAAAGGATTTACTTGGCTTATACTTCCACATCATTGTTCAACATTGACAGAAGTCAGGACAGGAACCGAGAGGCAGGAGCTGGTGCAGAGGCCACGGAGGGTGCTGCTTGCTAGCTTGCTCTCTATGTCTTGCTCAGCCCGCTCTCTTATAGAACCCAGGACCACCAGCCCAAGGATGGTCTCACTCACAGTGGGCAGGGCCCTTCCTCATCAATCACTAAGCAAATGCCCTCCAGGCTTGCCTACAGCCCCATCTCATGGACGCATTTTCACAGTTGAGGCTCCCTCCTCCAGATGACTCTAGCTTGGGGCAAGCTGACATAAAACTAGTCAGCAGAGCTTGGAAAATAAAATAAGTGGCACCTGCTATGCAAGGGTATGTCTTGGCGAGGTAAGGGTGCCACACCGGGTATTCCTTCGGTCTGTTGTTCAAGTTACTTGTTGAAGTCTTGGGATTCACTGGACTCTGTTACGCACAGCCCTGTGTGTTAGTTTGTTTTCTATGGATGTGATAAAACACTGACCAAACGCAACTTGGGAGGCGCAATGGTTTACTTGGCTTATAGATCAGAGTCCCTCATTCAGGCACGCCAACACAGGAACTCAAGGCAGGAACTGAAGCAGAGACCATGGAAGAACACAGTTGCTTACCATGCCTTACTTGCCTGCTTTCTTAAGTATCCAGGACCACCTGCCCAGGACAGCACTGCCCACGATCGACTGGGCCTTCCCACCACCATCATTAATCAAGAAAATGGCCCCAAAGACATACCCACAGTGCGGTCTGATGGAGGCAAGTCCTTAGCTGAGGTTGCCTTTTCCCAGATGACTCTAGTTTGTGCCAAATGGACAAGCTCTATCCAGCAGGGGCAGGAACTTCTAGGGAAGCACTGCAGGTAGCATTTCAGAGCGAGGCCACCAGGGCCATTTTCCTGGTTCAGAATTCGTTGACCTTTTGCTGATGAGTATGGTGGGCTTTGTAGATGCCCTGCACCTCTGTTTTTTCATTTAGGAAACATGAGAAGTGAGATGCGTGTGGACTCAACAGGGTGATTCATAGAATGTAATTAGAAGAGTGCTGCCCAGGAGAGGTGGTCGATAGACATTAACTATCCCAGTATTACGGTCCAGAAAGGGAGCAAGGCATTAGCAAATCCTCATTTAAATAACTGACTAACTAAAATGAAAATCTAGGCTGAAAGGAAAGCATGACATCCTTGGGGAATATTTCAAAGCTGGGAAGAGGAGGGTCTCACCTCATCTAGGGACCGTAAGCAAACCCATCCCCTGAGGAGGAACATTCTGCTTTGAATTTGGGACTAAAAAGAGGTTGGGCATTGTAGGAGTTTATTTTTAATTATGTTTAAAATGGTTGTTTTGTGCACTGTTGGGAAAACGGCTGCCTAGGCATTTTTATTGTCAACAGGTGCTGGCTTTATGGAAAAGATGTAAATTCCTCATGATCTGCACATATCAATAGAACAACCGAGGAGCTTAGGGATCAATAAAAACCCCTGAGATGTGATACTCAGGGTTCCATTGTCCAGCTGGTCAGGATAATGGTTCTCTCTGCTGAGATCTGGCAGGGTTTGTGCCTATGAATATGCCTCCTTGTTTATCTTGGTGAGCCACACACCATTATTCCATTGGGTAAACAGAGAAGAATGGGCACTTATCTCTTCTTTTTTCCATGCATATGTTGGAAGGGGGTGGTCCATGTGTACATGTATGTATGCTTGCATGTGTATGGATGACATGTGTGTACCTGTGCATGTGAGGGGCTGAGGTTGATATTGAGGGTCTTCTTCAGTTGCTCTCCACTTCATGTGATGAGGCATGAATCTCTCTTACTTGGATCCAAAGAGCACTGACTGAACCAATCTCTCTAGCGGACTTGCTTCAAGGACCCCTGTCTGCCTCCTGTGTGCTGAGATAGCAGGTGTCTACAGCACCCACCTGGTTTTTATGTAGGTTGTGGGATCTGAACTGTGAACTCCATTCTTGAACAGCAAGTGCTTCACCTGCTGAGACTCCTCCCCAGCCCGAGACTCATCCCTTAATCCAATACACTTTGCTTTCACGTGAATCATTCTGTGCCTCTCTAGTAATGGTGTGGCATACCTTGAAGTCACAAAGGTGCATTTGCCACAGGATCCGGACTCATAGCACTCCCTAAAGCTGAATGTCGCACTGCTCAGTGATGAGAATGTTCTAGTTACTGCCTGATTTCTCAGAACTCAAACCTGTCTATGCAGGTGATCATGTCATGGAACCCCACTCTCCAACTACAGCCTGACTAAGGGGTCATGAACTGCCATCACTTAAGGTTGTAAGAATTAGCCCCTAGCCTTCCTCCAACGTGATTCAATGTTACTGGTACAAAGAGCCTACCTGGACAGACTGTTCCCCACACCTTCTGGCGCTTTGCCAAGCAGAACCTGTGAGCACTCCAAATATATCATTACTACCATGGCAATAACGGCCCTTTGATACGGTTCATGTGCTCATCTATGCATTAGTAGTCTGTACATAAACAATAGTACAGATGCATCAATGCGAGCATGACAACTATCGAGTTTCATAATCACTAAAGGTACCCATTATTGGAGAATTACCATTAGTCTGCTCTGGAAACCGATTCGTTCCTAGAGAGACAATAACCACTGGTCTGAACCACACGGTTCAGTACAATTCCCAGCTCTACCACTGGAGTCACACTGGGTGAGTCACCTGTGTCTCAGTTTTCCCAGATGGAAAATGGGAGAAATGATGGTCTGTTACAGGTTATTCTGAACGTAAGTGAGGAGATTGTTGCAGAGGGAATTGACAGGCATCAACTGTTCACACATCTTCACTGCTGTCTCTTCATGCTTTATTTAAACAGATGCATGCAGTTTGCTGCTCTTCCTAGGGCAGTCAGGGAGAGATGCCATTAAAATAGCACTTGTTGCTATTATAAAGCTGCCCAGTGCATGATAGCTCAGAATTGTGCAAAGGGGAGGAACATGCATCCTAGAGTTGAGCAGTATGGGGCATACATACATCAAGATGCTTCAACAATAGCCCCCTTACCTGTAGTGGCTGAGCAAGGAAGGAAGACTTTAGTAAAAGAATTCAAATATCCTGTAAGGTGGTGGTGGCTCAGAGCTCTGTCTTCCCTCTAAGAGTTCCTGCCCTGAACATGTGCACCAGCATCAAGAGCAGGTCATCAGGTCATCCTCCTTATAACTGACACTCCTTCTGAGTTCCTTCTATCCTCCCCAGAATAAACACTCTCTCTTTAAAAAAGGGTACGTGTATTTATCCTAATGGTGCTGTCTTAAGAGCCTAGCTAACTCCAACACTTCCACCAAGAGAAATGAATCCCTCCATGTTGTGATGTGTGATGGTCCATCTTAATTGTCAACTTGATTGGGATTTAGAATCACTATGGAAACAAATCTCAAGACTAAGTAGGATTATCTAGATTAGATTAATTGAGATAGGGCAAACCACCCTAAATATAGGTGACTCTTTCATGGGCTGGGATCCTGGGCAAAGGGGGAAAAAAGGAGAAAAAGCAAGCCGAGTAACAGCATCCATCTCTCCCTGCTTCCTGACTGCAGATGCAGTGTGAACTGATAACTCACATTCCTGCTGCCATGCCTTCCCCACTATGATGGACTGTATCCCCTCAAACTGTGAGCCAAAATAAACCCTTCTCCCTTAAGTTGTTTTTGTCAGGCATTTTGTTCTAACAAAACAAGAAACTAATGTAGTTGTCAACTGGCAGCACATGGGTGGACCTGGTCAGCAGATGTGACTGGAAGAGACAATGGAGTGTCATAAAGCTGAATCATCATGCTGAATAGAGAGGACTTCTCAGGCTGCCCCTATCAGGGCTGCCCATATCACTATGTCTAACTCTCCCTCTCTGGATCCCTTATGCTCTCTCCTGCTCTTCAAGTACCCAAGTTGCCCACTTGTGCCCAGACTTCAGAGACTGACTCTGGAGCCAAGAGCCCTCCCTTGATATGGTCCCTGCGACGTGTCTCAAAGGTACCCCACATTTTGTACTGTTGGCTCCACTGCAATAATTCTGGCCATAAATCAATGTTTAACACAATGGACATAGAAGGATTGTCACTACTTCAGCTGTGACACTGAAATGTCCCATACTATCCCTTTCTTTCTCAAAGAAAAACAGAGGAAGATCTCCATGATGTCAGCGTGGTCCAATAGAAAGCATACTGACATAAGTCCCTGTGCAGAAAACAGGCATCCAGGATAGCTAGCAAGGAGCATCCACATCACCATGGGCCAGTTCACTGAGATCTGTGGGTATCTGTCTCAGAGCTGGCTTGGCTAGTTACGTAGTAAGCAGGCACAGAACCTGGGCAGAGAGTTTCTATGCCCCAGCAATGCAGACTTGTCCCAGAGGCCAGTGAGAAATAGCAAGACAGGAAGAATCAGTCAAACACACAATCTCCAAAGCAGCATAAACACAAAGAAACTGCTTGCCACAAATAATGATCTCATGGGCTGTGGACAGCCTCAGATCTCATCTTCCTTTAAGCCTGCTCCTTGATGTTATTTTTCCAGACAAAGCTGTTCACGTTTCTGAGTGCTGTTTTGCTAGTAGTGACTAACACAGTGTTTCCTATTAGCCTGGATGGACAGGTGCTTTCTGCTTGCCACAAAACACCTCAGTTCACTCTCATCACAGTGGTTCTGTTGCAACCAGTTTGGGGGGGGTCTTAGGCAGGTGGGGAAGGGAGGCTGCTATCTCTGATTTACAGGATGCAAAAGTGGTAAAGCACTGTATTTTGATTGAGTTTTTATCCTGCCAAACACCAAAAGTCTAAGCTTCTGGGAGGTTTTATTAAAGCCCACTATCCAGGGACAGCCTAAGAAGACAGCATTCTCAAGACTACACACACACACACACACACACACACACACACACACACACACGCACGTACACACCCACACATCTAAGCTCCCATTATTGACACTCTGTCGGAGTCTAACTTCCTCAAAACATTCTTAGTTTTAAAGGTGCAGGAATACAAGTAGCTGCCACCTTCCTGGCTATTAAGGTAACAGATATTTAGAAATGATGCTGTCATTCTAAGAGAGTGCTTCTTCTCCCTTGGCGAGTCCTCGGCTTTTTACAAGCACAATTTGAAACCAACACCCTGGGCTTCATTTCTAATTGGATGCAACTGCACAGCTTTTCCTCAAATTATGAGAAAGGGAGTTAAATGTATGAGTCTGGAAAAGAATGAGACTAGAGGCCACACTAATACAAGTCTGCATTCTGGCCATGTGGCCATTTCTGTGGCTGTTAACAAATTATTTCACTGGGTCATCTATCCATGTTGTCTTTGGGAGATGGAACATAATACTATTTGTAGTACTCAGCTGCTGAGAAGCTTTGTTGAAATAATACACAGGTAACAGAAAAGATGAAGGACTCCAAAAATGTCATCATCTTGGTCCCTACGCCCTAAGAATATGCCGGGTTACGTCACACACAGAAATCCAGGTGGAGAAGCTGTTGGCTTTACAGTAAGATACTTCTCTTAGAAGATGTGGAAGGATTCGGAAGGAACTTAAGGATCTTTAAAAACAGGAGAGTCGGATCAGTAGATGTGATCGTAGAAATGAGAGCAGAGGGACACTGTGTAAGAGGGACCAGGGTGGCACTGAAGATGGGAACCACACAGCAGACAGGGAGCTCGCTTAGAGCAGGGAAAGACATATCACAAAAAGACTCTCCCCAGCAGGAGTCTGGAAGGGAGTCACTACCTCAATACAAGCAGTAACTGCCTTACATGCTTCTCTCTGAAGCACTGATAGGAAGGGTTCCTTCCCCTCTGACCTGCTCTGGTGGCTCAGTGAGTTAGTTCACTGTTTCATACACACCCTTGGACTTTATTTTTTTCTCTTGAGACAGGGTCTCCTGTAGCCTGGAATGGCCCCAGACTTTCTATGTAGTCAAAAGTGATCTAAACTTCTGATCCTCCTGCTCCCACCCCCTGAGGGCTGGGGTTGAGGTGTGTGCCACATTACCTAGCTTTAAGTGGTCTAAACAAGCTACATTCCCAGGCCCTCCAAATTTTGTATTTATTCATGTGCAGAATTAGGGAATTAAATTAGGGACCCTTGCATGCTGTGTAAATTCTCTGTTCCGGAGTTATATTTAGTCCTTAGCCAATTTTAATACCTTTCATTATCTGCTAGTTTCTGGGTCAGACTGAGAAATGGACAAGGCCTTTAATAAACTTATCATCTTGGAGAAAGGAAGACACACATAATTAATGTAATAAATTGTGTTTCACTATGTAGGGAATTAGCAAGTAGTTGAAAGTAAGACACCTGAGCTAAGACAATGTAGGTTCTAATCCCAGTCTTGCCACTTCGTTACTGTGTGACCCTAAGACAAGCGGCATTCAACGCTTCTATGCCTAAGTTTCTCATTTTCATAGTAAAATAATGAATCTCCTTATTTAGATGGCGAGGCCCACGGATGAACAGGTTTTGGACAGAGAAGGGCTCCCTGCATCTGCTCCGTGTGGCTGTGGCCACTGTTTGTGTAACATGCACAAATGTCACAAATGCACAACGTACACTATGCACTATTATTTGTACAATGTGTGCCTAGCCTGTACTACGTGCGACAGAAATAAAGAAGGGGAAGGAATAAAACACCTCTTAGGTGAGAGAAGAGACGCGGACCGTACCATAGATAAGGCCATATCGGGGAAAAAAAATGATTAAAAATTTTTCAAGTGGCAAACTTTGAGGAAGAATGTTCCATGCCGAAGGTTTCGTAAATGTAAACACCATGCTGCCAGTTCAGGAGACAGGGACCCATGGGTGGTCTTCAAGATTATTTGAAGGTGTTTTGTTGTCTCAAAATGGGATTGAATTGATGAGGCTTGTCTGCCTCACACCCAGTCAAAAGCAATTCGGTGAAAGCAGTTTTTGTCTACAAAGAATTAACTCTTTCTGTTTAAGGTTCCAGGATTAATCAAGCAAGCTCAAATGGAACACCCAAAAGGGAAATAAACATCCATAAAAATGTGCTTTATTGAATTTGAAGAAAAACTAGACACTGTGCCTGCCTGGTGTTGGCATTAGGTGGCTTCTGCATCTATTCCTGAAATTTGGGGAGTTAAATGGATAGAGCCATATGTCACATAAGACCTGCATTCCCAGAGTCTCCCATTAAGGTCTTGGGCGATCCCCAGTAGACTTAAAAGTTTAATTGACAATTAAATGAAAATCTACAATGTGTCATATACTAGAAAACTTGTCTAATCGATACACTAAGCCCTGGATGTGTGGAGACCAGGGCTAGGAGACTTAGGAAACAAAAGGGTCTGAGTGTGAGCATCCTCCTTTGTATACTGATGCCTGGACCCATCATGTCAGCTACCACCAGACTCCAGCTACAGCAGCAGAGGTCATTCCCTAACCTCTGCATTCTGTTCTGGGGCAGGAGCATGGTTATAATGGGAGGGAGGGCCAAACAGAGGTTGGGAATAATAAGAATCACTCTAGATAGCCCTCAATCCGTGGGAAATGACTCCTGCCTTCATCCAGAGACATAATTGTGGGTGAGATCCAAGGTGCCCACTACTGACTACAGTAGTGGCCAGTAATAGCCAGGAATCCACATTACAATGATTCTTTTCTCCTCCCCCACTTTCCCCTCCTGCCCTCTTACCTTGCTTCCTGGATCAGCTCCCAGAGACACTCTACATGTCTCATCCTTACATCAGATTTAGAAAACAATGCAGACATATTTGTGGCAGTACTTCTACTGTGGTGGCTCAGCAAGAAGACGCGGAGGCATTTTCACATGTGGAAATCCTGCCAGAACTCAGCAGGGGAACCACCGGCCTGGCCAGTGCCATACTCATTCAACAGTAGAACCCCCAGCATCTGGGCTCAGGTGTTCTTATTCTTTCAGAACTCCTCAGGTATTCTACTGATATCACATGCAGATCATTAGCAATTAAACAGCCCCCACCGAAATCCAACACCTGCAAACAATACAAAACGCCCTAGGCAGCCCCTCACCCAACAGTGCATTAAACAATTATTTCATATATAACTAAAGTTAAGCTTCTGCAACACACATTGCTTTCATATCTATGTTGTGACAACACACTGCAATCTCAGTGGCTTAGAAACCACTTCATTATCATCCAGGCGTACGGTCTACAGTACGTCCACAGGCTGTGCTCCTCTGGGAAAATCTGTTTCTACTTCCCAGCTCAGCCACTAATGTCCATGGCTCAAGACCTCCCTCTTCCATCTTTGAAGAGTGTCTCAGTCATTCTGTTTTTGTTTCTGTATCCCACTGCTATCTGGCTCCCTTGACAAAGATTCCCAGGATTAATCTTATTTCCCCGGGTCATCCAGATGATATCTACACATCTGGTGAACTGGGATGTGAAGATGTGGAGGGGCTGTTAGTGAGCCTACAGTACACGAAGTGCTTGGATGAGGGAAGGCAAAGTTCTACAAAGAGGCCTGTAGTCCAAACTATCTGTTGTATGTGATAAGTAGCAGCAACTGGACACTATCTATAGTCAGCAAGACATGAGCCTTTGAGTACAAGCATACAAGCCTCTCTCTCTTCTCCTTCTGTCTTTCTGTCTCTCTGTCTCTGTCTCTGTCTCTCTCTCTCGGTCTCTCTCTCTCTCTCTTCTCCATTCCCATTCTCATTTCTGCTCTCTTCCTCTCTCCCTTGCCCCTGTCTCCCATCCCTCTCTCTACCTCACCCCCTCTCTTTCATCCCTCTCTCCCCCATCTCCTCCCTTTCTCATTCCCCTCTCTCCCTTGCCCCCCTCTTTCATCCCTCTCTCCCCCGTCTCCTCCCTTTCTCATTCCCCTCTTTCCCTTGCCCCCCTCTCTCATCCCTCTCTCATCCCTCTCTCTCCCTCCCCTTCTCTCCCTTGACTCTCTGCTTCTTGATTATGGATGCAATATGACCAGCTGCTGCAGGGTCTCCCCCGCCGCGAGGACTTGTACCTGTGAGGCAAAATAAACCCTCTCTCCCTTAAGTTGATTTGTCAGTTGTTTTATTGCAATAAGACAATTAAGAAAATGCCCTTCAGTGATCACTCCCATTCCCAACAATATTTACTGTTGAGATCAGGGAAATCTACAGAAGACCTCAATGTTGTGAAAAGACACACGTCAAGACTCAATGTTTTGTCAATTTAACAACTAGACTCTGACCTTTTCTAGCTTAAAAATAATTATGGCTTCCTCTTTGGCCTTACAGTGAGGTGGAACATTTTATTCTAACTGCGCGATGCGCCGCGCTTTCTTCTCTGCCAGACATTAGATGAGGTGTCAGATCTGTCAACACACGGGCAGGTTTTTATTAATTATCTCTCAGAGACAAAGTCCTTTTGGTGATTTTTTTTTTCACACATGGAAAACTCTCCTATTGAACCAAATGTCTATCTTGTTAAATTGCTGTTTTATTTCTCTTGCAAAGGTTTCTCACTCCCGAAATTTCCAGAAGAGAAAGAAAGAAACCAGGCAAAAATGGCACTGAAGGCAAGAGATCTATTTAGCTCCAGCAGGCCACCACTCTTTCCCCCAGGATGGAGGAAGAATCTGCATTTCTCTCTTTAAAATCTACCAGCGCCCTGTCACGTTAACAAATTACTCGAGATCAGAAGGCAATGCAAGGGTTGCTCTTTACATGCCAATTACTCATATTCTGATGGAGTCATACATTGATGTAACATTCATTGAGTTCCTGGATCCATGCTAGGATATATATATATATATATATATATATATATATATATATATATATATATATATTCCAAAACTCCAAGGAGCACTAGTTGTAAACAGAATGGCTGGCATGTACATATTTACTTACAGTGTCAGGGTGTGGGGTGGGGAATGTGAGGATGTCAGGGAGGAGAAAGCCCTATCTTAGACCACCCCAATATGGCTTATTTTACTCAAAGGGCCCTTCTGTTTTAAACAAAAAATACCTACTAGAAAGGACCACACACTGCCTCTTCAGAGCAATGACTGGGTGCCAACCGGAAGGACTGAGTGTCTCAAAACTAAACCATGGTTAAACAATTCCTTGGGTTCTCTGTCAACTTTAGTTTTGTTTAAAGTGAGAAATTTTGAAAAGATAAGAAGAAAAAAAATTCATCTGAAGCCAGGTCTGGTGGCCTGCTACTTGCTATGTAGACCAGACTGGTGCACATAGAGATTAGGCTGCCTCTGTCTCTACCTCTCAAGACCTGGGATCAAGGCATGCACCACCACGACTTGTTTGCTAGTCCGTCATTCCAGCTGTGTGGGAAGCTGAAACATTAGGATTACAAGTTCAAGGCCAGCTTGGAAAAAAGGAGAAAGGAAGGAAGGGAAGGAAGGAAGGTAGGCAGGCAGGAAGGAACGAAGGAAGGGAGGGAGGAAGGGAAGGAAAGAAACGAAGGAAGGAAGGAAGGAAGGAAGGAAGGAAGGAAGGAAGGAAGGAAGGAAGGAAGGAAAAGAAAAGACAAAGACAAAGACAAAGACAAAGACAAAGACAAAGACAAAGACAAAGAAAAACATGGGCTTGGGATGTAGCTCAGTGACACAGTAAATGCATCAGGCCCTGGGTTTAATCTCTACTATCATAACAAACACAAATTACTTAATTAATTGAATGTCTGCAACTTTTTCCTGTTTTATATTTCAAGAATAGCAACTGAGATTTCAATATAATATTTAAATAAAATACAAATTAGTCTCAGATCTCAAGAAGTATTAGAGGGGGGCTCCAGCAGACAGAGTTGTCCAGAGGAAGACTGGTAATTCTTTAAATCAATTCTCCAAGAAAGAAATGTCTCTGCTTGTGCATTTGTCCATTCCCATGGTCTAAATACTATCATTGTGGCCGATTTCAAGCTACTGATGTAAAACCACTGAATACTGGAGAGATGTCTACAGTTGGCTGTCTACACAAGCTTCTCCACAGAACTAGGTATGCAGGTACTTATTAAATCTGAACTGTGTAGGCAGGTTTTCGAGGACCTTTAAGCAGGAATCACAAGGCTTCCTGCTACCCCACAGTGAGATCCTGTAATAGAAAACTGGATTACACGAATATAAGTTTGAAACAGCCTGGAAAACCCATCTGCTAATGGGGAAAACGTGATGCCACAATCTGACTTTACAGTCAGGGAAATGCCATGAATTCTTGATTCGTGACCGCGTGTTATTTAAATACTGCTTTTGATGTATTACCTAGAGTCCTAGCTCAAATGATCAGAGATAATCCTGCCTTCTGACATAATTAGGGAGCTGCTGCTGTGCTAAGCTGCAGGATAATCAATTTGACCTTGAAAGTTTGTCTACAGTACCTCACTGATGTTTTGAACACGTTAGAGACAGCCATGCTGGGTTTTTCCCAGTCCAATACCATCTATAGACTGTTCCCCAAGGTCCTACTCACACTAAGAGAGAGGCTGCAGACCAGTGGCAAGCAGGCCCTTCAGGGCCACAATATCTGCTAGATGGCCTTTATTTTATCAGCAACCTGATAACATTTAAATATCAAGAATCTCCTTTAAGTGATTTGAAATTTAGACAGCACTGAGGTTAGAATTAAAGAAGGCAATAGTCCCTGTATGATTCATGATGGGCAGAGCTCTACCATCAGGTGGGTGACCACAATCCATGTATCCCCAGTAACAAGAGACATTTGCTTTCCATGTGACCTTAGTTCATCCTAAGTTCCACATACAGTGAGTTGAGGCATGCATCTGGGACTCTACGCAGACTTGTTTCTCGCACCCAGATCTCTCCAGCACTTACATCTCTTCCTGACATCTGTGGTTATCTGAGTTTTCATCGCTGACCCTTTTTTAATTTTTCAGAACTTTTCTTCTCTCATACAACTTATGGAATACATCCCAACCCCCCTTCTCTCTCCCCTCCACCCTTCTAGCTCCCTCATCTTCCTCTTCCCCAGATCTACACCCCATCACCACCCACAAACATCTCCCCTGTTTCTCCCCAGAAAAGAACACACACACACCCATGGGTTACCACACAATCAGGGAACAAGATGGAACAAAGCCAGGCACCAATTCCTACATCAAGGGTGGGCCAGGCAGCCTGGCAGACAAAAAGGGTCTCAAGGACTGGTAAAAGAGTCAGGGACACCCCTTCTCTGGCCTGTAAGAGTTTTTCAAGAACACCAATCTAGACAGCCATAAGATGTATTTAGGGGATCCTGTAGAGTCTGTGTCTATGGCTTCAGTCGCTGTGGGCCCCTAAGAGTGCTAGTCAGTTGACAATGTGGGGCTTGTTCTCCTGGTGTTCTTGACCCCTCTAGTTTCCGCCATCCCTCCTCTCCCTCTTCTGTGGGGTTCCCTGATCTCTGAATGACATTTGGCCCTGGACATCTCCATATGCTCCTCTCAGCTGCTGGAGCGGGGCTCTCTGGTGAGGACTGGGCTAGGTACCGATCTACGAGCAGAGCGTGACATCATTAGAAATTGCCTCCAGGTTACCCAATCTCTTGTTCCTGGCCTGCCCTCCAGTTTTGGGCAGGGGTTCCCTCCTTTGACATGGGGTTCTGCCCGTCCATTGTCAATGAGGAACTTGCAGTGTGGATAGGCCATAGGTTGGAGGGGTTTTGGCTGGGATGGTGTCCCAGTCCCATCACTGGAAGTTTTACTCTTTGGATAAGGATAGTCCCAGAGCACTGGGGAGATGGCCTCATCATTAAAGTACTTCCCAAGCAAGCAGGAAGACTTGAATTCTATATCCCAAACACAACACACACACATAACACACACATACACACACATACACACACATACACACACACAGAGCCAGGCGTGGTTGCACATACATAGAGACTCCAGTGCTGGGGAGGTAGAGGCAGGCAAATTGTTGGGGTTCACTGGCCAACAACCTACCCTATTTGGTAAGCTTCAGGCTAGTGAGAGACCCTGCCTCAATCCAGGTGGGCAGCACCCAAGAACAATGGCCATGGTTGCCCCCTGGCCTTCACAAGCGTGTGGGTACATGTATGTACACCTTTACATGCTTAGATCAAGACTCTCCCTCCAATGAGCTGCTAAGAAACTTCTCATGGTAAGGCAAACCCACTCCCACCCTTTATCTAAGCCCCCCGCATCCATATGGACTTTGTTCCAGCTCCTGGGAACCCTGTATCCACCTGCTCTGATACTCAAGTTACTGTGCTCGGGGGCACCAGGTATGTTAGGGTGATGATGGCAGCCTTTAGTTCAGGCCAGTGCCATTTTCTTCTACATCCTCTTAACCCCACTGCCACCTAAAACCAAACAAACAAAGGATATATGGATATGCCGCTAAGTCATGAACACACTCCCCACCCCCAACCCCCTCCCCCCACCCCCACCCCCCTCCCTCCCACCCTCTACCCCCCACCCCCATTACAGTACTGCAAGGTATTTTGCCTGCAGTCAAGTCTCTTCCCTGACAAGCAAACTTCCAGCAGGTTCTGAGCTGACAAAATTAAAAAGGTCTGAGCTGGAATAGTTTACAAGGAACTTTTGAAAATTATTATTATCATGTCTGCTTCCCTCCAGAAGTTCAATTACCTGAAATTTCCTGAGTCAGTCCTTTGGATATTTTCAACCCGAACTAGATTCACGCAATATTTCAAAGCTTCAGCTAATCCTATCACTTTCAAAGTAAGTCTGATTCTTCGTAGGGGAAAATAGCATATCTTCCCTGTAGTAGAATCTGGAGGAGAAGGGCTCATCTTCAAAAATTACACAGTGCAAAATACATTAACAGGAAGGGCCCTCCCACTAGAGTCTCCCTAGGAAGCCAGAAGTCAGTTTGACAGGCTTTTTTCAAGGGCAAGTAAGGTCTATCAGAAAGGGACATACACAGTGATCGCCACTAAATCTGTTGAGTGGCCACCAAGGCCATCGCCATGTATAAGGTGCTGGGATGAAAGCTTTGGGAAGGAACAGAAGAGGAAGAAGCACAGAGTCCAAGGTGGCCAGTGATCTGGAGTGCCTAGTGCTATCTGTGTTTTAGCATCGAAAGTCCCATGTCTCCGGAATCCTGTCAGTGTTTGGTGCTCCAGTCCCCAGCAGGATCTTCAGAATGAACTCAAGCTGAGCTGAGGAGAGGAGCTGGATTCAGGACTAGTAACAGTAACAACAAGGTCAAGGTCATGGCCAAAGAGTAGGATCAGAGTATGGAGAGAAAGCCCTGTAACACTAGGCACAGAAACCACACTTAAGGGGTAGAGGAGGGGGCATGTTCCAGACCCGACAGAAAGCATCATTTGGAAGGAGACACTGAACCCCTGCCCTACCCCAGTGGTAGGGTGGCATCCTGCAGAACCATACTGTCTCCTGTTTCTGAACCCTTTTCCTAATCCCCTGTTAGCTAACCCATGGACTGGAAAATCACTGCCCACAGACTACGTCTGGCCCACTGTCTCTCTGTTAATACAGTCTTATTGGAACCAATGGCGATTGCTGATTTACCTACTGTCTACATTTGCTTTCACACTAGAATGGCAGAATCCATCCTGAATGGACAGTGAGCAGATATTGCACAGCCTACCGAACTTGCAACGATGGCTGTCTAGCCCTTTAATACATACTTACAATGTGGTAGACTAAAGCCCCTGGTACCAGAGGCCACGGGACCTCCATACAGACAGACAAACTGAGCCCCTTCACTGCGATGTCAATCATAGAGCCAGAAAATTAGTAAGTGAACACAGGTCAAAATCTGAAAACAAAATCCTCCATAATCCTTTTGCTTGCCGACTAGAAAGAGCCGTTTCTGAATTAGTCTCGTGCAAAGAAGGGGCGACTGTGGACAGACGTGGAAGGATGAGACTGGAAAAGCCACTGAGCACTCGCATAGCGTTTGGTGAATTTTCTGTAAGTTCAGTATCACCTGAAAACGTTTTTCAACATTTAAAGAACGTTGACAAGTGAGCAAGGAGGATATAAAGTCCTTTAGGACACACATGTGCACACCCACAGACACTCACACACACATGCACACACACCACACATGCGTACACGTAATATGCACATGTACACACACAGGTGCACAAACACGCATGTGCACAAGCATACATGTGCATATCTACAGATACACACATGAAAATGAAATCCTTTCTTTAAAGAATAATCCAGAGATAGCGAGTCTGTGTTAGGAAACCAGAGATGGGTGACAGATATTGGGCAGAACATGAGTCTCAGGAGAGCTTTATCAGTAAGGCAGACAAGGACACAGCCATGCATTAGAGGTGGAGGCTTCGCTGCAGGGACATGCAGACTGACGGTACTAGGGTGTGACACTCAGAAGTCAGCACTGTGGGAAAGGCTGGATGCCAGGGGAGGGACATTTGTAGCACATGATGGATGTGATGAGAAAGGACCTAACCTAGCCAACAGGAGCCGACAGCCTGGAAAGGCCTGCCTGGAAGCTTGTGCCTTCTCTTATGTTTGGTAGCTGGGATTTTGAGAGGGTTTCCTTCACCTTAGCCACTATGAGTAGCTCAGTGTACCTAAAGCACGCATAGGTGACATGGACTATGCTAAACACGGGCCCAGAAGAGGAGCCTGCAAACTGAGTCTCCAGTAAAAACTCTGGACACTGAGTCTCTAGAGCATTTCCTGATGGTGCTTCCACATGCTGGGAAAGTACATACATCCTATGTGAGCCTCCTAGAGGGGACCCTGGGAACTTGCTATCGGTTCCCCCTGGTTGTCACCCTGGACACCTTTTCCCTGGGCTAGTTTGTTACACACAGTATCACTGCAATGAATCTTAGACATGAATTCGACTGAGTCCCCCTAGGGAAGCACAAGACCTGGGGTAGTCTTGCAGAGTCCTGATGGAATGGTGGGTCTGCATTTCATTGCTTCTTTGCCAGGGGAGGCGTACTTCCTGGACTTTCCGATCCCACCTTCATAGCCCATCTCTTGCCCCACCCTCACAACTGCTGCTTTATATACAAGGTCCTGGGGATTCAGAAGCTCCTGCATCCCACTCAAGGTCACCCCCTCTCCTGATTGACAGCCCAGGTAACCTAACTTCGATTCCTGCTTCTTATCCTCTGGGCTCACCCACAGTGCTCCTATTGCTTGCAAGAAACAAGAAACTCAGGAGTATTTTTTTTTTATTTGCTTGATCTCCACATGATCAGTCATCTACTTTAAGACTTTAATCCATTTTATCATAAGATGCTTCAGCAAAGCTCCCCTAGATTCTGTCTCTTAATCTTGACAGTGAATTTGAGTCTTTGTTAAAAGAAAGACAATGAAGACTTCTCAATAAGATTCTTCAAGGGTGACAAATGCCCCTTTGAAGGGACTGCATACCCATTTGCTAAATAACTCTGTTCTAAAAATGAAAGTCACACCTGGGGAACTGAAAATGCAAATGAGAGTGTAGTTATTGGCTGAGCTGAATTCTGCTCATCCTGTCATAAAGAAGGATGAAGAGGGAGGACCCCCTTAAGCCAGGCCGGGGATATCACAGAATGCAGGGACTGACATTAGCTGCCTTCTAATGGCTGCTGTTGTCTGCATTCGAAGGCAGCAGAATATCTCAGATGATATAACTCCTATTACCCTGAATGTATTTGTATTCTTTTGAAAATAAAGATCTCTTTAGCCTAACCTCCTTTCTCATTAATTTTTTTTTTCTCAAAGTAGGCTACATTCAATACTCTGGTCTGTGCAATAATTTGAGGTGGTATCCTCAGAAACATTTCTTTTAAATTCATGGCTGTGCCTTACTTGAATGCTTTCCTCCTATTTATAGCAAGGGATATTGACTTTCTATTTGAGCTGATAGAAAACTTCCTCTCTAGATATAGTTGTGCAACATAATAATCTGACTTAAATAGAAGCTAGTAAAGACTAAAGAGAAAGCAATTGTAGTTCTCAAAACCATATAGAAGATTTAAGTTGGAAAAGCACTGACTGAATAGCTTCTCTGGGAAGGCTTGCACAGGCAAATTCATCCAGACTGGAAGACAGATTCCGTGGGTATCCCAAGAATAGTCTAACTTAAGTTTGGATCAATGATCCTGAAAGTTTGGTCCCTGGGAGTCCATCTTCCAAATTCCCTGGGAGGTGGTGCTGGTATTGAGTATCAACTTGACAGGATCTAGAATAATCTTGGAGACAAATCTCTGGGCATATCAGTGAGGGATTATTTTCACTAATGAAAGATTAATGAAGATGAGTGACACCACTCTAGAGGGTGAGGCCCAGAACTTCATCAAGAGGAGAAAGCTCTGCGAGCACGAACCTTTGTCTCTGTTTCCTCACTGTGGGTGCAACATGACCGGCTGTCTCAGTTTTTTGCCACCATGATGGACTGGACCTACAACCGGTGAGCTGAAATTAAACCCTACCTTCCCTGAGTTGCTCAGTTAGGTGTTTTGTCTCAGCAATGAAGAAATTAACTTTTACAGATGTTGTTGGGAATGTTGGTCATCAGACTCAGAAATGCTGATGCTGGAGTCTAGAGAGGAAGAACTCAGAGTCCTCAGACTTTATCATGTGAGGCAATTCACTCACTCCCAGTCACCCACCCCCTCCAACCCCCACCGCCACCCCCGCACCCCTGTCAGCATCTTTGCTCCTGAAGATGGAGAGGCATCTTTCACCAGCAAAGCCCGCACCCAACTCTAATCACAAAGGACAAAAGCCTTCCAACCATTTTGCTGAAGACACATGGCACATGCTGGGAGCTAATTACGGAAAAGCTGAGGCCTTGGGCTATTTGCAGCAAATAATGTTAGCAAGGAATCCTAAGGGCCGGGAGCTGTGATCTCCTGGGGTGCATGTAGGGAAGACTTCCTAGGGAGACCAAGACATGTATTCATTTTATTGTCATAGACTGATGGGGCTGATGAAACTCCAGGCAAGAACTGAAAGCCCTCAGTGTGTGGCACGCTTATCACAATAGGCTGGGTTTCGGCTTCCTCCTGTGTGTGAGCAGAGACCTCGCATCTACACAAGCTTCCATCAGAGGCCAGGAGTGAGTAACAGGGCCTTGCTGGTAGACAGAGGCTGTCCTTAGCCACATAGGAGGCTCAGGCTGTACACACCAATTGCCATGTGCAGGCTAAATACACAGCAGCAAAAACGACAGCCAGGGTAAGACCAGCAGGGAGACCCTCTTTATCTCCACAGTCATGGGTAACAGTGTAGGGTTCATGTTCCTAGGAAGCACATCAAGCTAAATGTGAGGGTGGCAACCTTGTCTGTGGCTTTGAATGAAATCCCTACATCTAAATTTGGTGCAATGGTGAGTTTAAGTCCAGGCGCGGTGCAACCTTGAAAAGATGAACGGGGATTTATGTAGAGCTCTTTCTTTGTGACTATTCAAAGGAGCATGAATCACTCAAAAGCCTGCAAAGCTGCTGCCGTCGAGTACAGCCACATGTGTCTGTGGAACACTGAAGATGTAAAGAGTCCCACCTGACACCACCGGTGGGTGCGGATGCATGCTGGGATACAGTCGGCACACAAATAGCTCAAGATATCCCATCCGTATCTTTCATCTTTTCATTTTTACTTATCTGCATGTGTGTTTCTGAGAGTATGTATGCCATGTGTATATAGATTCCTAAAGAGGCCGTGAGAGGGAGTCGGGTACCCTGGAGCTGGACCTACAGGCATTTGTTACGTACCTAACACAGGTGCTAAGGCCTAAAATGGAGTCCTCTGCAAGAGCAGCAAGTGCCCTTAACCTCAGGGCCATCCATCTCCCAGCCCATTCTTAACTTTTATATTGACCTTATGTTGAAACCATGTAACGTTTTAGAGACACTGGGCTCAACAATGTACATCATGATTAACCCTACCTGTTTCTTTTTATGTCTTTTAATGTGACTATCAGAAAATTTTAAATGGCATGTAGAGCTTAAGTTACTTCAGAAAAGAATCTACAGACATTTTCTTTAAGGGTCAAATAGACTATGTTAGGTTTTGTTGAGTAATGGGAAACGATTGTGGCCATTCTGTAACCCCACAGAGAAGTATTTGAAATTTAACCATTTAAAGACGCAAACCCATTCTTTAGCTTGTGTGCTGGACACGGCAATTGGCCAACAGGATCTGTGCTGTGAATCAGCCCACAGACCCTGCTCTAGGACAGAATGGTGCTCAAA
Organism: Cricetomys ansorgei; assembly: GCA_026225945.1. NCBI lineage: Eukaryota > Metazoa > Chordata > Mammalia > Rodentia > Nesomyidae > Cricetomys > Cricetomys ansorgei. The sequence goes on from JAMJFZ010004033.1 coordinate 714,061, forward strand.
CCATTCAATGCAGACAGAAGTTATTGTTTCTGTAGTGTCAACTGTATGAGTATATTTTTCTGTCTGTCTGTTTTGAGACAGCATCTCCAGTAGCCCAGACTGGCCTCAGAGTCATTATGCAGCAAAGGATGACCTTGAATTTTGATATTACTGCCTCTGTCCAGTCTGGGGTACTAGAATTATAGACATGTGCCACCACGGCCGTTTGTATGGAGGTGGAGCTGTGGAGGTACGAGGGCTAGAACCCAGTTCTCCACGCATGCGGGCAAGCGCTTTGTCTGCTGAGCTGCATCACGGCCCTTGTGTGAGGAAACTTCTCAGGTGTATGTACGGCGACTAAGGAAACGGAGACTCAGACCCAGAGCTGGTCAACTGCTCAGAGCCGAGGTGGGAGTAGTGCCAAGATGTATGTGGCTGCTAAGCTCACAGTCCTAATCTTTTTATCTCCTTTTCCCTTATGACCATATGACTACGTCAGGTATCACTGGCGCCATGCTTGGCCCCAGTTGCTTTCTGACCAAACGGTGAAGGAGTCTTCAAGACAGGAGTCCTAAATGGAGCTCAGGGGATTCTAAGATTCGTTTCTTCTCCTGTTGTCAGAGTGATGGACGATGGACCGGATATTGCTTGGCTGTCTAATGCAGGCCCCTGCTTCGCATGCATGAGGCCTTGACTTTTAAATTCATATGAAAGATGTGTTCAGCCTAAGGAATGAGGAGAAATAGTTCTCCAGGAGTCCAACAACATTGACTTGGTGTGGCAAGAGTTAATCTTCTAAAGCAGAGACTCATCAACACGGGAAAATACAAGCAATTGTACCCTAGCTTCTGAAATCAGGCAAGCTGGCTAACATCGAGCTGAGAAAATTATTATTTATTAAAAAACAAGATAGTCATGGGCCAGTCACTGATCCTGATTGGGTTCAGAAACAATTCCCCACCCACGAAGCAAGTAATACATTTTTTCCCCCAGAAAGGTGTTTTGTTAAATACAAAATGCCAATTGCATTATTATGCCTCCCCCAGGGGTTTCCATTATAATCTTATCAACTCTGAAGAGCCCTTCTCAGTGGCTAGGGAGCACTCTCTCCTGAATAGCTGCTGCATGGTGGCTTGCGGAGTACTGAGCCTTCCTTCCACCCCTGGCTCAGGTGTCCCTGAGGCTTGGAGACAGATGTCACGGAGTAGCCACTAGTTCACAACAGGCCCTTCTCCAGACACAGACAAGAAGAAAGAGGAACAGGGTGGACTCTCCATAACAAGTGACTACAAAAGCACTATGAATTCCATGAGTAGTTTATGGGGGTCAGAAGAAATGTACTGGGAATACGTTCTCCAAACTGGCAATGCGTTAGCATAATAAATCCACGGGAATCAGAACAACACTGTGAGAGACCATGAGCTTCTTAGATTGAATTTAGACTTTCTTGCCCAGCAAACTTCCCATTGAACTCTTATTCTAACTACCATTGACTTATCTACACATCTTCCACAGAGGTGACTTCTTTTCCAGGCCTGAAGTTTAAGACAGCCATGAAAAGGACAGTGTTAATGGTTTTGCAGTGGCTCTGTACGCATTAAAGGCCGTGCGCACGAATGCGGCTAGTGAGCAGGAAGGACGTGCCATGTAAATATCCATATTTTGACATTTATCAGCTAGAAAAAGCTACAGGCCAGGAGGACTGGTCTCTAATATCAGTCCTTCCTCTCAATGCCATCTGGGAATATCTCCACAATAAACTCATTCATCTTAGGAACAAAAAGGTAAGGATGGAGATTTTGTGACAGATCTTGGTAATCTAGTGCTGATGTTCAGCATCAGCATCCTTCCCAACAGAGCCTCCCCAGCATCTGCTGCCACACAATTGGAGTTGTCAGCCTTCAACTCCGCCTGTCGTCCATGCTGCAGTCAGGTTTGTGTACGGCTGCAGTGGCTGGTGCCCGGTAGACGCAGCAGAGACTCATTTTCTCCCTGCCCATTTATTTCAGAATATACAGCTATTTGTACCGTGTCAGCAGATGCAGATGCATGAGGTACTGTGATACGGAAATGACACAGGGACAATTTCAGGATCGCTACTGTGCTGTGTCTTGTCTTGTTTTCTTTGTGGTAGGAATACTTAAAGAGAGAAGAAGGTGTGTTTTTCACTGTAGTTCTTGCACACACGATTCATAATGCAATTATAACGGTGGATGGTATGTGGTCCTCATGGCTACAAGTACATTTAATAAACTACATTTTTCTGCTTGGTTTTTTTCCCCAATCATGTCGACAGGCACTGAACAGTAAAAGGAAGAAGAGGAGAAAAGAGATAAAAACTACTATGCTTTGATGGTCACGAATGTCTGCTTTCTCCAAGCGGATATTGCCATGTGTTCCTTAGAGTGGGAAAGGAATCTCCAGACACTGAAAAATGTATTTTCTAACTGGTTTCAGTTTCATAATTAATGGCTAATATTCCGTCATTTATACAGAATTAAAATAAACAGTGGTTTAATGAGATTTCACTAGGCCACTTGCAAGCACTCAATCAAATCTTATTTTCAGTATGTGGAAAACGTCTCCTTGACTTGTAATGCACTTCGGGTCAACAGTAACGTCTTCATACATAAAAGATTCCAGTCTGCTTTTAAAGGAGAGGTAATTATAAGATGAGGGTCACCGAGAAGGTCTAGGATTTGCGTAACTTCTATTCTAATTAATTTATCATATGTGAGATTTTGCTTTGGTTTCCAAGTGTTGATCTTTTACAGCTATTACATTCCATGTGATAATGAGTTTCATCCCTCAGAAAGGTCATCTGTGATATAATTTCACAGTTAACTGTGGGAGCCCATGAGCATAGATGTTCCTGAATGTGCTCACACCTAGAAAAGTCATTCTACAAGTCCTGAGTCTTCTTTGCCCTTCAATGCTATAAAAAAAAAAAAAAAAAGAAAGAAAGAAAGAAAGAAGGAAGGAAGGAAGGAAGGAAGGAAGGAAGGAACAAATAAACAAAGAAAAAACTAAACAAGACACCAAAGGACTGGGGCATTTGAACAAAAGGTGAAAACCACAATTAATCATCAGGAAGGTTACCTTTGAAGTGGTAGTTCAATGATGTCATGCTGATCCACAGGAATATTTCTATCTGAGAATGTGGTTGTTTGGGGTTTTTTCTCCATATGATTTCTAAAGGAAAACAACTGGATGCTATTGCTGTTCTGTCTGATATTTACTGCAGGCCTTGGCTTTGCTCCAGGTAGTATGGTCTTCAGCCAGTCCTTGTTGTGCCCCTGCATTATCAGAAGACCTTTGTGTCCCGGGTCACTTTGATTCCTTCTGGCTCTTCTCATTCCTTGAAAAAGTCTTTTTCCAGGAAAACTGAAGTTATGCATAATTACATCATTTTCCATCTCTACTACTTATAAAAAAAAAATCAAAGACCTATCTATATAATTGTCAAATGGGAGCTTCTGAGATAAACCGCAAAGCTAAGTTGGTAGGGTTCTCTCTCAGAGAAATTTAATGTTGAACTGGCTCTGGATAAATGTGATTTTTAGTTGCTATTTCTGAAGTGTTGGAACTCTGCATATCATAAGCCTTGACTGCAAAGAAGCCCCTGGAGGAAGCCTCTGAGGACATGCTAGCTGTCATCTAGGATCCTGGCCACATGCAAGATTCTGTGATGTGGGCTGGGGCCTGAGACTCTGTCTCTGTGATACATTCTTAGGTCCATGGACCAAAGGCTGAAAAGCAGAGAGACCTGGGTGATAATGGAAAGTGAACAGGAACCAGGTCACGAGACATCGTTCCACTTCAGGGCCCAGGAAGGTTTGCTAATAAGCATCTTCTATAAGCCCCACCCACAGCAGCACCAGATACCCTTTCCTCTGAGGGATATGAGGAGATCAATGTTGCTAGTGAAGGCTCCTTCCACACCCTGTCACCAGGAATGTCTGCTGTGCAGAGAAGCGTCAGAGTATCATACTGAACGAGATTGTTCCCATAAGTATCCCTATATGCATGGAACACAGTTCCTCTGTCTGCAGTGATTCACTGATTCATTCAACAAACACGTCAGGTACAAGAATGTGATGCTCAAAGAAGCAGACACACCTCTGCCTTCATGGAGAGAAAACGTATCGAGTCTGAACAGCTGAGAACGTACATGCATGTGCAACTATACACAAGGAAAGTTTTGAAAGATGAGAACACATTCTTACATCTCTTAACGTTTCCTCTCTACCATTTATATAAGCAAGCAAGCAAACAGACAAAACAAAAAACAAAAGCAAAAATTAAAAAAAAAAAAAAAAAACCAAACAAACCCTCTTTTTGGCTTTTCTCTCTTCAAGAAATGGCCAATGCTCAGCCATTAGCTGGGATATCTTTATATCACACCCCTTCCCACAAGGCTCAGGAAGCATCATGGAAGAAGCAAAAGAAAGATCATAAGAGCCAGAGGTCAAATAAGACTAAAACAAAAGAGTACCCTCTGTTCGGGACAGAACTACTACACTCGTGAACTCAACTTGTGTGCACAGCCCACGGAAGATCACCCCCGGTAAAGTGCTAACTGGGAGGGGGAGTGGCCCATGAATTTCCACCCCACAGCCAAAGAGCTGTGGACAGCTGATGGCTACTGAGGGATGCAGAGTCTGTTTTCTTTAATGGTGTTGCTCCTGCTGGGATAACTGTGATCCAGGGAATTGTCACACCCGTAAGTATACAGGCAGCCTGCGCTAACTGGAACCAATGGGCTACACGGAAAACCAAAGAGAACACCAAGTTAGGAAGAGATGGGAGACGGATGTTAGGAGAAGGTAAGGGGAGCAGTGGGTGAAGGGTGAATATTATCAAAATAAATTCCATGAATATATGATATTCTCAAAGAATTAATAAAATGTATTTGATTATTCAAGATTTAAAAATTATAAAAACAAGAAATACTTATTCATCAGGCTGGCACCTTCTGCAAAGAACAGTTAGCTACTCTTGGGGACCACAAAAGATGGCAAGAAAGAAAAAAGCAGCTGGTGGCCCTGATGAGCATTCAGGACCCAACACCATGGGTTTTTACATGAACCTTAGCATTGGTGCCATTAGGAGGTGGATTTCAAACAAATCCCTTGGGAAATAAATGAATGAACTTGTCACCAAACGTTTGTGTCATATCCAAATCAGAAAAAAGATGCAATTGAGCAGACTTGATCCTGAACTTTACAAGCAGATAGAGCAAGGTAGGCTCTCAGCTCTGCCACCACCCAGCTCAAAATAACCGCTTTTCCTTTTCAGGGGAGGGGTGGGGAGGGTGACCATAACAATGTCCTCACTCCAAAGCTTGGCAAATGACCAGCGAATGATCAGCAAATAGCAATGCCTATTAGTTGTGACATCATGCTCACTGTTACTGTCCTGATGATTACTATGGAATGGTAGATGGTGGGCTCTCGAAGTTTGACACATGGGGGATGATGAGAAAGATTCTGCAGAGAAAATAAGTCTCTGAGAATCCGATTATTGCTCACACATCCAATAAATATGCCACTGGTTATTTGTGCTTGCCAGGGAATTAGGTGGGGATTAATTAATATTTATAATGTATTTTGATATCCATGTTGCATCTAGTGAGCAATTAGTTCTGTAACACAAAGCCAAATCCTTTTACAAACCAAACAATGTAAGACAAACCCAATACAGCTGTGTAAGAAAGCATGGAATCTCATTCACTCATCTTGTAGGAAAGACGCATCCAGTTGGGCCCTCCCTCCACCTCTCCATAACTTTCTTGTTGGTTCTTCTCTGGATTTCAATTGCTTTTTCCCAACCTATGTTGTGAAGCCCCAGACCGAATCATTTGCTCATGAGCAAATGTGGTAACAGAAATGGAGTAAAAGTCAATGGTGTTCTGGCTCCTCCAGCCTGCGAAGTTCCAACAGCAGAGAGTATAGAGATGATTTAATATAAAAACATCTAGATCCCGCCATCCCAGTCTAGCAGGTAAAGTTCTATGATCCCTTAATCTAGAGCCATGATTGATAGGAAGGGAGAGTGTGGTGGTGAGGTATATAAAGAAAGTTGAACTGGTCATGTGGAGATGGTTCAAATGGACACTAGCAAGAAATGCTCTCCTCTCTGTGTCTCATGTTTCCCATTCTGACTTCTGGATATCACTCTTTTATACATCATAAATTCTGTGGTTTCTCCTTACCTATCATTTTAGTTTCAAGAGCCCCACCCAGAGCAGAAGGCTTTTGCTTAAAGCAGATACAACCAGAGCTTGCCTACAGAGAGAGGTATGAGGAGGTTTTGTCTCTCACCTCTGCACTCTCTCCTTGTGTGAAACTGTAGAAGTGGTTTTGTGATGGGGACGGGGCTTGTTCTAGTGCAAGTCTTTGTAACCAACTACAGTGAGCCTAAATTTCAGGCTACACCTGTCTGGGCAACACATCATCCACACCTTTCCCAACATGCCTCTGTCTTCCCACAGCCAAGATGTTCCAAGAGTGCAGGGCACAGTGTGAGAGTAAGACCAACACGGGGGCTGGTCCCTCTATTCCCATCTCGCCTTAGAAGGTAGAGTGCCTGTTTTGCACCAGGATGCAGATCTGCCAACATACAATATGATCATCCTAGTCTCTCACCAGGATTTTTCCTTACCATTCTTATTCTGTTTAAATAACCCAACCAATATATGGCCTGTTGACATAAACACTGTTTCAATGCTTAGGATCTTTCAGAATCAGTATTTAGACAGTATCCACCCTAGGCTCCTGTGGTAATGCTCAGTGCTAAAGTCAAAAGAGATGAGAGTTTGTGCTGAAGGAAGTTAAAATGGCTGTGTCTATAGATCACCTTTGCTCTACAGCATGCTTCTACAAAGGGCAGGACCTGGTCCTCTACCACCCTAGCTGACAAAACCCAAGGCTCACTTCATTGACCATGAAGCCCTTGTCCATCATTTCCTGACGGACCTTGATCCACACTGTGACACTCTTTGGGTTTTCCAGAACTTGCTTGACTCTTTAGTGTCTTAAAGACTGCAGTTATTGGGCTGGGGAGATGAGTCGGTAGGTAAGTGCTTGACATACCAGCCTGAGGGCCTGAGTTTGGATCTCGAGCAGGCACATAAAGCCAGGTGTGGTGTGTGTTCCTGGTAGTGAGGAAAGAGATGGATATCCTCGAGTTTGCTGGTCAGCCAGTCTAGTTGAATCAGTGAGTTATGACTTGAGGGAGAGACCCTGTCTCAGAAAGTAAGGTGGAGCCCAATAAAGGAGGACATAGCATTTACCTCTGACTTCTACACCAACACCAAGGGGCAAGCATGCCTGCATAAACATACAAACATGTACACACACACACATACAAAGAGACAGACAGACAGACAGAGACAGAGACAGAAAGAAAGATAGAGACAGAGAGACACAGAGAGAGCATAGATCCTGTACACAAAGTCTTTTCATATTGAAACAATGCACTCCGGCCTCTAACAGTAAAGATAAGCAAAACCTTTCAGAGTGGAGTCACTCTGTGGAAACTTACAAACCCGAACTCTTTCTAGCCCCTCCCCAAGGCTCAATATTCATATCTTACTAAATTAGCATTACGTATTTTTTTTTTTAGAAAGAAATGAGTTTCATCAGAGCAAGGCTGAGGCTATGCTGCCTCAGTGAGCTATGAACCAAATGTATTCATGGGTAGAAATAACTTCCACCTTATCACTGGGTAGAGGGTAACCAGAGCATGCTCAGGGCTTGGTGAGTGTTTTGAAAGTCAGCCATGTGGCATTTTTCTGTAATTAGCTCCACTGTGCATCCTGTCTACCTTCCCAAGTCTCCTGGGAGTCAACTATCTCAGCCCCTTCAGCTGCTGAGGCACAGAAAGCCATCTCACCCTTCCCGAGGTCAGTGTCTGGAAATGTCACATGTTCATCGCTGCCTACGTCATCAGCAGTACCCGTCAATCTCTCTCACCAGCAAATCCACCAAGCTGCTTACAAATCAGCCGCACCGAGGGAATCAGCTGCCATGTCCTGTAATTTACAGGTGCTTTCCACTGTGCAAAGCAATTGGAAATGACTGGTGTGCTCTGCCTTACCAACCTGGCAGCAGTGCTCTCGTCTGGAAGCAACTGGGCCTTTATTCCCGTGATGACTGAAGAAAATTAACTTTTTGAAAGGACCCTTTATACATACAAATAGAATACCCATACCTGTTTCAAAAAGGACAGGTTCTGCTCATGTGCAAACTTCAAACAATTTAAAATTACAGAAAATGCTTAAAACTTTACCAACGCTTTCGCTAGGGGATTGAATCTGAGATTGCATATAGGAAATCAAAACCACATGACCGTTTTATATCCCCCGTCACCATTCATTATTAAAATCAGAATTTGGACTCGTACAATTTAAGCCTCTAGCAACAAGGGAGTCTCTGCAGTCCTAAAATAGTCTGGCTTCATGCAAAAGCAGCCATCTGATTTCAGGTTTGCATTTGACTCTTGGCGGCTATTTATAGCAAAGTAATTCAGAAGCCCAATCACTTCTCCCCTTAGCAGACAATGCATCTCAAAAATATTTGTTAAAATTGGGTAGATTTGAGAGAAATAGGTCAAAGCTAACTGAGTCCTCACCAGTGAAGTACATTCAAAATTGAATCAAGAACACTTTTTTGGCTAATGAGAAATTTCTCTTTCATTTTGTTTTTGTGAACAGCAAAAGGGGAAAAACATTGTGGAGCTGCCTCCCAAACCTCAAAACACCACTGCTGTACAATCCCGCTAGAGCACGCCCTTAAATATACCAAAGGAATCTGAACACACCAGATGCATTCCCTCACTGCCAAATTAGCTGCAGCGCTGTTCGCAATAACCAAGGGACGTCACCTGCCTGAGTGTCTGGAAAACTGTGGCACATGTACGCAGTAGCATTGTGCAGAGTGCAAGCAACCACACAAAGGAGAAAATCGGGCCATTTGCTAGGAAATGGCTTGCTCATACATAGGTCCAAGAGTGTGTATACATAGATAAAAGTGTTTGTGTGTGTGTGTGTGTCTGTCTGTCTGTCTGGGAAAAGGAGGCAATTATCAGGAGTGGTGGGAGGGGAGGAAGAGAAGGGTTTAGGAGTGAATGTGGCCAAAGTGCATGATCCACATGGATGAAATTATCTATATAAAACCCATCATTATGTATGATGAGTATACATCAATTTAAAAAGAAGGCCTCATTTTAAAATGCCATCTGGAATTTTCTTGGTGAGGTTAGGTTGTGGCAACAGTCTTAGATGTGGTCGGAATGGCAGGATGTCCCTCGCTGCTCTGGCAAGCTAAGGTAAGACATACCTGTGATTTCTGATGATTTTTTACTATTCCTACAATCATCAATGGAAAGCTCTTTGGGGAAAAATGAAATTGTTTAACCATGTTATTATTACTATGATTTTGCAAAATTTTCAGGATTTTAATTTTCAAAGAAAAGTGGGAGTGTTTCTTTCAGGACAGATTGCGGAGCCCAAGGCAACCTATAAGAAACACAGCCTCCTGGAAGCATCCATGCTGGCAATTCCAGACAGAAAGACGCTAAGAGAGCCCAGCTCTGACAGCTGTTTGGTGGTCCCTGCTCAGACACAGGTTATGGGAGTGGGAAGACTTCCAGATGATGGTGCCTACCTGAGAAGTCCTGAGTTGAAGACCCACTGTGTTGAGCCCAGACAATCAGTCCCTAGACTTGAGAAGCAATAACAGGGTCTGGGGAAATGACTGTTGGTGGAATGTTTAGCATAACATACTAAAGTCCTAGGTTAGATCCCTGGTATTGCATAAACTGGGTTTGGTGGTACATAACCATCTTCCTAGCCCTGGGAAGATAGACGAGGAAGGATTGGAAGTTCTAGGTCAATTGCTATTATAAATACTACTGTAAGGATCTCTTCCTGCAGATGCACATGGGTCCATGACCTGTTGATGGTGGGTGATGTCACTTTTTCCTGATGGGCAAGGCTAATGCCTTTAAAAGATAGATGAATTAATTCATGTACTGCCTGGGGGCAGTGTCTGCATACAGTGGGCCTTCCACAGACTCTGGCTCAGTGGATGGTACAAAGGCAAAGGGAGGCACCATTCCACTGTTGCACCCTCACACTGCTCAGCTGCGACCTGGGGGATTAGAAACGTCGGTGATCTTTGGGACTTGTTCCTTGGAGCTAGTGGGGCCCTTGCTAGTCTTTCTTCCCGAAATGCCCTGCTCCCATCTGCCTCCATGTCCCCCCTAAACCCTGTATTTTATTAGAAATCCATATAAACACACTTTGATCGGTTTTTTAATTTTTGTCTTTTGAGACAGTATCTTACTCTAGTATCCCAAGCTGGCCTTGAACTTTGAACTCAGGGTGATTGGTCCCATTGTATAATAGTTAGTACTCTGGACTCTAAACTTGGGGCGATTGTCCTGCTTCAGCCTCCCAAATGCTAGGACTATAGGTGTGTGCCACCACACTCAGTGTAAGTTCTTCTTTGTAAGGAAGCCCTCCCTGGCCATGGACCTCTACACAGGCTTGGAGCCTTCTAATTCAAGGTCATGGAGTAATGGTCTCCTCCTCTCAGGTCCTTGTTCACATCTGTACTTCACTCGGGGAGAGGGCGCCTTGCAGACTGGGCAGCCAGCTCCCAGACAGTCTGGCTATTGTAAGCCTAGCATCTCGCTCATGCTTGGCTGTCCGTGAGCCAATCCAGAAAAGACAGGCAGGGAGAGCATCTAGATCCTCAGCCTTGCTGGGCCAAGTGAGGTCCCCCCAGGCCAGACTCGGTGGCTGTACAAGCCTGCGAACGGGAGTTGTCTCCCTCAAGCTGTATAAATTTTCAAAGCAGTCTTATGCCAACATCATAAAGATAATTTCCTCTTGGAAAGGACACTGCCTCATTTGCTTTAAACAGTCACTAATGTTCTAAATTTTCCCTCAGAATTTCATGTCAATGATCCGACAGGGAATTTGAAAGTAAAACCAGAAAAAAAAAAAATAATGGCGTGGGTAAAATGTCAGACAAGAATCATAAATGTATTACAGTCCTTCAACTAATATTGTTGCTGTCAAAGTTCACGGATTAAATAGTCATCAGTGTGCCCCCTTCGTTGGGATCCCATCCCTTCCTGACAGTGGTGCCTGGACCCAGCCTGCCAATGAGGATCCTTTCAGATGTGACTGATGGCGTCATTAACGAGGAGACCCTGATCTCAAAGTCACAAGGCTCATCTTGCATGGAGAGAGGTGGGACCCACTGGCTGACAGCTAAAGGACCCCCGCTAGATGCAGGGAAAGAGCTTTCATATGCATAAGGATAACCTACATGCGTGCAGTTTCACATGGGTGCCCTGGTCCAATAATGACAGAAATTCCTTATATTCAGGGCCACATCCAGGAAGTTCAGAGCAAACATCTATCACTCTTATCAGAGAACTTTTTTCAGACCCGAGTCTCTAGGGTGAATAGTGAGTCTGATATGGTATCGTGAGTTTCTCGGAGAGGGATCCTGTCTGTCTTCTTCTCTGCATTCTCAGTGCCTATCAAAGACATACCGCATAGCAGAGGGTCAGTAAATGCTTGTTGGGCTGAGGAGATAGCCCGGCAGGTAATGTACATGCCATCAAGCATGAGGACCTGAGTTCAATCACCAGACAGAACCTATGTAAACATACACACACACAGACACACACACACACACACACACACACACGTGTCACTGTGTACTTGTAATCCCAGTGCTGGGAGGCAGAGACAGGAGGATCCCTGGAGCTCACTGGCTGGCCGGCATAGCCTAATGGGAACATCCTAGGCCAATAAAAGACCCTGTCTCAAAAATCAAGATGCACAGCTCCTGAAGAATGATACCCAAGGTTGACTGACCTCTGACCCCCACCCAACACAATGCACACATAGATACATGTACCTGCACACACATGTAAACCTACATGAGCACTCACTCACCCATCTGTACAAATAAAACAGACGCCTGTGGGATGAAATGAATGCGTGAGTAAGTGGTTGACTGTAGAGCCCGGGACCTGAACACACTGCACTGCAGCCCAGGACCTGAGCACACTGCACTGCAGCCCCAGCGCAAAGGCCTGCCTGCGGCTGCACTTGCCTTGACACCAAACGGCTGTTGTAAGACCTTAAGGAAACTGCTTTCGTTCTCTGTGCCCGAATTCCACTATCCATACAATGGGCATACAGCGCTCACCTCCCAGAGTTCTGTGGAATAAATGCGTGAGCAACGCTTGGTGCGTGGGAGGGGACGCATGAGCTCTCATCGTGGTGCCATGGTGACGGATGAGCACCTAGACTGAGTACCTAACACACGCTGGACCCTGCGCTCAGAGGTTTATTTGCACCATTGACTCCATCAAACCCTTTGTGGTATTTGTCCACTTCAATAAACATGGCCAAAAGAAACTCAAATCTCATTTAGCCACCCCCCTCCTTCCCAGCACGGCAGATACCTCTGTCCCTGCTTTGAAGAGGAGGAGGCTGAGGAGCAAAGACCAGGAAGTGATGTTCTCCTACAAGCAATGAGGGCCCACTCCCAGCCTCACTGAAGGCCTTCTCTAAGTCAGCTTCTGCATCCCCAGAAACATTCACCAGACTGCCTCAACACCAGCAGGTTTGTTCTGGCAGGACCCATCACCCACTCCCGCCCTCCCCACCATCCCAGATGCTTTTGTAATTCTACGTACCCCCTCCTGAGAGACTATGTGACTTGTTATTTAGCTAGCAAGGCCAGTGTGGGGATCCAGGAAACTGTGGGCACTTGGTGAATATTGGGGGAAATAATGGGAGAGGGAGGAAGGGAAGGGAGGGAAAGAGAAGGGGGCGGTAAGAAAGAAGGAACAAGAGCAAGGAGAGAAAGAAAGATGAGAGGAGAACCAGATAGAGGCAGGAAGGGAGGAGGGAGTAGAAGAATGAAGGGGAAGAGGAGAGGCAAGGAAGGCGTTGGGGGAGGGAGGGAGGGTAAGAAACTTCTCCCTCCTTTTGGTGCTTTCTGGTCTCTGTTGAGTGGCATGCCCTGGGGAGCTGGCACCGTTCATTTGGGTCAGAGTAGCCCATCAGTAAGACACAGCTTGGCTAGAGATGGTGAGGGAAGCCAAAGAGGGCAGAATGCTGGGATGAAGGACAGTGGGGCAGGTGGCTTGGAGAGAAAGAATGAATATGCAGATGCCTTCAGACTTGGCTTGCCAATCCACTGGAGCCTCAGCTGATTTGGGAATCTGCACCTGAGACTTGAATCTCTGTCACCCCCTGGCCAAGGGCAGTGAAAACTCAACGTGTCCTTTCTCCTCTTCTACCTGAGAACTTACTTGAAATCTACCTTCATGCTTAGCAGGATATAATATGTTATCCAATTAATTGAGATCAATTAATTGATTGGTTTTTGTAATTACAGGATTATTCACCAAGCAATGAGATCACTCTGAGCAATAAAGCACACTAGACAATGGAGACAACCCAGTCTGTGTAGAATCCCACCCCAAGCTCTATCTTGTATTGGTTCGTGCAGAATAAATAAAAGCAATAATGCATAAACGGTTCTGCCCAATGTGCAGGACATCTTCCAGGTCACCTCATGGAAAAGCAGAGGCCTGTGATTACCAGCTCAGAAAGTACTGGGCAGAGGGCAGGCTTTGCAACTGACAATGCTTTAGACAGCATGATTCACTGGGCCTTTAGCCCTGTTCTATTGCTTATTTGAAGTCACTACACCAAAGGGCAGGACCTGGTGTTTGCATGCAGACATATAAATATGCAAATGGAGCAGCAGAGAGAGTCATTCCCAGACACCAGCCCGAGACCATCTGCGTATCTGCTAAGACAGGCCTGTGGCCAGGTGTGGTGTGCCCCCACTGCCTTTATCATAAAATACCTCAGCCCTGTGGTTGTTGAGCCAGATATGTGTTGAGCTTTTGAGTTCCTCCAAATGCAACCCTGTAAGGATATTCGTGTCATTATTGGGATGCTTAAGAATCTGTAGCCCTGGACTAGGAAGATGGCTCAACATTTGGTAAGGTGCTTGCTGTGCACACATGAGTTCAGATCCATGGCCATGTAAAACGCTGAGTGCAGCAGTTCCTGCTGGTGTTCCAAGCACTGAGGCAGAGACAGGGTGATCGACCCTGGGCACTCACTGGACAGCCAGGATAGCCCAGGCGTGAGGTCCAGGTTCAGTGGGAGCTCTGTCTCAAAAAATAAAGAGAAGAGGAATAGAGGTAGACACTTAACATCAAACAACACACACACACACACACACACACACACACACACACACACACACATACACACACACATTCCTTTCCAAAAAGCTCCAGCCACCGTGAATTCCACGCCCTCTTGTGTGCTCCTTACAACCTTCCACTTCTCCCTTGAGGAACTCAGAGCCCTTCTCCATCCTGCTCACTTCTCCACATGGCCTGTCTGGGAGGAGCTCAAGTCCTCGGTGTGCACAGAGTCCATTTGTGTTGCTGTGCTCCTGCTTTCCTGTTAACATCTGCAACCATCGGGGCAGAGTGAATTGTCTTGTCTCTGGTTGTTGGTTTGAATGTCCGCCTTGGGATTTATCAGCCATGTGACCTCTGGCAAGAAACTTCTAGGGCCTCTCCTAACCTGGTGTGTGTGTAGCAGGAAAAATAAACTGGTAGTGCATGTGTAACAGCGTTACAGTTTAAAAAGGCAGGTTTCTGTGAAGTAAATGGGCAAATTCTGGCTTTTTAAAACATACATACATGCATACATGCAGGCATGCATCTCTGGATAAGCATATGTACACATTGCATATAGGCATTGTGTGGTGTGTGCATGCAAACAGAGTATAAATCTACATATTTGTATGTGCTTATCTATGACTTCAGGTATAAATGTTTATAGAGCCACATACACAAGCAGTATGCAAAGCTAGATATTCATATGTATGAATCTGGCTTTGTAAATGTATACGTATGCATGTATAGTTATAGACGCATATATACATGTAAAAACATGAATGGGCATTTATATCCACACATGTGCTTGCTTGTACGCATTTTGTATAACTATATGCGTGACCAATATGTGTATATGCATTCCTTTAACTGTAAATATGTGCCTGTATGTGGGGTATGAAAACGCCACTGCTCTGCTCTTCATCACCCCCTTAATCCTCAGAGGCAGCTAGAGCCCAGAGTGTAGTTTTGCCTGGGCTATGTGTTCAGAGTCAATGGATTTAGCAGAAATACATTCCTGAAGAGAGTGAACATGCTGAGCTGAAAAGAGCTGCTTGTCAGTGTGCTAATCCAAGAGGGATGGACCCAGAGGGCAGTGGGAAACAGAGCTGGGTCACAGGGAGTAAGAGGAAATCTACTCAGAGTCATGGTTGGATAAAGGCATGGGCTCTTGCTGGGGACTTGGAGAGAAACGTAAGTAGAGGCAAGACAGAGCAGAAGGGGAGCGTGGGGCTCTCTGTGCAGCAGGACTTAGCTGTGACCTGACCAACATGCTTAACTGCCCTCCACCACCCCAAAACTCTGCCTTTAGATATCCCATCCTGAATCAGGGGGTTGATCTCGCCCTCAGTCATTAGGCTGTGTTCCATGCCCATCCCTGGGCTTGCTTAGTCCGTTTTTATTCTGCCAACTGTAGCACTACTTTGTCCTTTGCAGGCATTCCAGGGAGCAGAGACTACCTGATGTCCTCCCTGCAGATCTGACACAGGTATCGAGCTAAGGAAGGGCAACAATCTTGATAAGAGTGACCATCAGAACCTGAATTCTTATATATGGACTTCGGTGATGGACGAAGCTTTCCTTTCTTTCCACATTCCACCTCCTTCCGCGTACCCTCACTTCATGAGGACCTCTGTGGGCTTCCTAACACCCCAGGCACCTTCCATCCTCTGCCGTTTGGAGAGATGGCGAGTCCTGACTGTATTCTCCTCATTTAAGACTTAGCTCACAGGTCTACTGCCTGGTAAGACGGTCCCGACCCACCTCTGGTGAAGCTACTCTCCCCAAGGGAAGCCCCTCTTTCTTTCTCCTCCAGTCTTTACCGTATTCGTTCACAGACACAGCCCACACCCTCCCCTTAACCAGAGCCAGCCTGTTCAAGGCACAGTGCCCCCAGCCCAGGCCTCCCAGCTTCTACTGATGGATACACACTTTGCAACCCATTTATTCCTATTCTTAAACAAAACCTAGTGGTGTGTTTTATCAGTCCTAAACACGTGTTTTGCATTCGGAGAAAAGGGGAAAAAAAACACTACCAACAACAACATCATTTTCCTTTCCCCCAGCAGTCATCTGTGGTGTTAAACTGCATATAATTAAATTAAAAGTATCCATGAACTATGCGGAATATAATGGTTTGAACAAACCTCGAATTATTGTAATTAAAGCTGTGGAGACCTCTCAGTGTAATGAGTGGTCAACAAATCATACAAGGCAAAGTGACAATGTGTTATTAGGGACTCTAGTTCACAGCAGGAGACCCAGAGGGGACACTGCGATTGGAAACGCAACGAGACTTCAAATGGACCATTATCCCAAAATGCTTGGGTGAAGAATCTCAAACTATCACTGGTCCCAAGCGACTTCTTCTTGTGAGTGGTGGGTTACAATGGAGAGACGCATTTCTGAAAATGGAGTTAACATGTCAACTGAGCACCTTTCAAGTTCCAGGCATTGTTATGAGCATTTGATGCACACATTCTAGCACGCTTGTCCCTCTCAGGATACACGTGAGGAAACCGAGGCACAGGCAGGAAGTGAGTCAGCTGTCTGTGATCCTGTGTGTTCGTTACTTCCTTCCACTTACACTTCCGGGGGAAGCCTGTCATGGCTAGAAAGAGTGTAAGGCAGCTGGTGACGCTGAATCCACAGTCAGGAAAGTGGGTGCTGCGCTCAGCTTGTCCTATTCATTAAGGACTCCAGTGCTTGCAATGGTGCCATCGACATTGGGTCTTCCCACCCCACTTAACCAAGTATAGAAACTTTCCTCACAGACAAGCCCAGTGGCTTGTCCTTTTGGCCGTTCTAAATTCTGTCGTGCTGACCATCAATATTAAGTATCATATCCTGTGCCTCATAACGGGTGAGACTGTGATGTGATGTCCATATGCCACCATCGCTGGCATCTTTGGTCCCTCCTACTCCCTGCCCCTTGGTCTCACAGCCTCACTGTTCCTCCTCCTACCTAACTGTGCAAAGCCTCCTCGCACCCAACTGCACATCAGCTGCATCCCAGTGTACCTCCAGAATAATCCAAGGGACAAGAACAAAAAATGGAATACAAGATTGGTTAAGCAAGATGTCCAGGCCAGCATTCAAGGTCCAAAACAGTGAAGTGTCCCATCTGTCCCAGGCCACTCAGTGCAACACTTCTTAAACGGGCAGGACCTTGCTCTTCTTCACCTGTGCAACTCTGCAGCTTCTGGTAGCTGGCGGCTACCTGATGCATTTGAATTCCAACTGTCCCCTTGCAGAAGGGATGAGATTTCACAGGTCAAGAGGCTCAAAGTCAGCCTTGTCTTCAGAGAGACTCCTATGCCCGGTGT
This sequence comes from Cricetomys ansorgei, assembly GCA_026225945.1. NCBI lineage: Eukaryota > Metazoa > Chordata > Mammalia > Rodentia > Nesomyidae > Cricetomys > Cricetomys ansorgei. The sequence continues at coordinate 731,610 of JAMJFZ010004033.1, forward strand.
CTTCTAGAACTTGTGTGGACTCAATTCCCACCACTCCTTCAGCTTCCATTAACTGGCTTAGAGCATTCAGCAAAATACTCCATTTACCCTGGTTTATAGCTAAGAACACCATAGGGCATACAGACCAACAGGCAGGGTTAGTTTGGAGGCCCTGTGGCATGGACATCATTGCTTTGATCACTGGCTGTTGGGGATCTGCGAGACCTGCTGCTCCTCTTCCCTCCTTCAAGTTAGGGAGGAATGAAATTCTGTTTCTCTAATCCTGAAGCTATCTAGAAGCCTGCCAAAAAAAAAATTATCTCATTAAAACCAAAGATGTGTCTACCGCCAAGGGGATGTCGAGGCATTTGGGGGGAGTCTGTCTGATAGAACTAGGGTCTTTTGGGTCACAGAGTGGGACCCCTCCCCTCCAAGGTGACAGCGATGACTCAACCTCCCACCGGAGCTTGGTTTTGCTAGGAAACAGAAACTGAAAACATTTCTCAGAAGTCCTTAAAGGCCAGCGGAACGCTCCTGACCACAGCTGTCAGCACCTGAGCATGTCTGACCACAACTTCAGACTCTCCTTCATCTGAGCTGTGCCCTATATACTCCTATAGAAGCAGTGAGTGCTTGCAGCTGGCTGCTGTTCTCTACTGCCCAATGCAGCCAGGCAGTTTTCTTTTTATTTAAACTGTTTTTTTCTATCCATGGACTGTGTTTTGAGGGTTCTTGTTGCACCTGTGTGGTGGCGGTTTGAATGAAAATGGCCCCCATAGGATCCTAGGGAGTGGCATGTTGGGAGGTGTGTCCTTTGATGGAGTAGGTATGGTCTTGTTGGAGGAAGTGTGCCACTGGAAGTGGGCATTGGGTTTTCAGAAGCCCAAATCAGGCCCAATGTCTCTTTCTATCCCAGATCCACATGTAGAACTCTCAGCTACCTCTCCAGCACCACATCTGCCTGCATGCCGCCATGCTTCCCACCATGCTGACAGTGGACTAACCCTCTGAACTGTAAGGCAGCCCCAATTAAAGGTTTTCCTTTATGAGAGTTGTTGTTGTCATGGTGTCTCTTCATAGCAATAAAACCCTAAGACAGCCTGCTTATAGGGTCCGAGACCCAACATGAGAACTTGGAGTGGAAATGAAGTGTACATCCACTCTATTACAGTACAGCCAGTCACTCAGCTTGTCTGCTCACCTGCCGCTGACTCCGGAGGTGAGAGCCTTAGAGCTGGGCACAAGCCAGTGTCTGAGCAGGTACTCAGCATCTGTCACATGGATGGGACTCTGCAGTGGTTTCTATGAAGCAGGGGAAACCTTCCTGACTGCATGGATGATGTAGACAATTCTCAGACAGGGCAAGAGACTCGTGTAAGGTCCCACAGCCAGCCAATCAGAAGCCATGTCTGAAATCTGTGCTAGCTGGACTTCCAAATGTGTTTAGCACAACACAATGAAGATGCTGAAGGCTTGCGAGGAGGTGGTGGCAGCTCAGAAGCCGGGCTGCAATGATTCAGTTGGGGATACTTTATAAATTAGTTCTCTCGGGCTCTGAGGCAATGGACAGAGAGATGTCCAGGCTGGCGCAGCAGTCCTGTGAGTGGCCAGGGGTAGCTCCCAGGACTGGACGCCTTTTTTGAAGCCTTTTATCTTAACCCCACGTAGCTTGGAGAGCTATCTACACAGAAGCACTTTCTGCCCATAAAAAAGCTGCCAGCTAATACCACTCTGAGCCTTTGATGCAGAAAAGCCCACATCGGTCAATAAGGCTTTAGGATCTGGGTCTTGAGAGGCAGGCAGCTCTCAGCTGGATAAAGGGGTCACAAACAGGGCTCAGCAGCCCTGGGGATGCCATGCCTCGGATCTCCAAATTAGCTACATCCCAGATGCCTACCCCAACACCTTTATGTGTTGACTACTCAGAACCCTTGGCTCCAATATTTCCTGCTTAAGTAATGAGTCCTAGTTCCAATTTCCAAACCTACTCAGAGAACATGCACAAAACATTTCCATTTCCAGCTTAGTGCAGAAGACATTTCCCTACAAGCCTTGTGGGTATGTGAAGCTCTTCAATACTATAAAAGCCCCTGAAGTGACACCATGTGTTTCTGAGCAGGAAGGATGTGGCTGAGCCTTCATTGCAACAGTGAAAGATCTGAGGAGATATAATGTCTTCTGAAGCTACCTAGGACTCAGATGAGGACAGTAAACAGTATCATTTAAACGTGGCTGTATCATGTCTGTAAAAATTCACTCCTTCAACTCCGTAATAGAAATGTCTCCCATGTATCTCTGCCTTCCCTGTCTCAAATGGAGCCTTCTTACACACAAGCGCTCCTTGTGTGCAAGGAAGAGAGTGTTGGGTAGCCATTTTCTTTGAGGTTAAAACCTTCCATCTTGAAGGGAAATGTCTCAAGACAAAGGATGTAAAGTGAAAGGAAACCAACAGGGTATTTTAGGACCTGATGTTTAAAGGGAGGTAAAACAAGAGGATGTTCTAAGGAGGTGTGAAAGACTCCATGTTGCAGGGAAGCACATTAAGACAGGAAGTAAACAACTCAAAATAGCTTCAGGAAGTTCCCGAAACCGGTCAAATTCACTGGGCCTGCCTTCTTCAAGATTATATAAGCAGTAAAGCCGGCTGAGAAGATAGACAAAAGACAGACAAAATAAGACACCTGGAAGACACAATGACCAACTGAACTGCCTGGAAGAGGCTCAGGCCAACTGGAAAAGGATACCCTCCAATCTGCAGAGCTGCTTGCATGCTGCACTCCAGGTTTCTGCTTTTGTGAGTAGTCACCCATGCTGCAATAGGCTGTTAGTGCTGCAGCTGTCTTGGCTCATTTCTGCTCCTGTAACTCCAATAAAACTCATTGGTTCACCATGCTGGACATTGGTGGTATTGGTACTTCGGTCTATCACCTATTCTCTCTATCTAGGGTGAATAGACATATGTTCAGATCTCCCCAGGAGTAGTGTCACCCAACAGGGAGGCAGGAGGGGTGGAGAGAAATGTGGGCAGATAGCGGAACACTTCCTGACTCTGTACTCACCTTCCACTACTTCAAATCTACCTCCTTTTGGTGTGTGCATGTGTGTGTGTGTGTTTGTGCGTGTGTGTGTGTGTGTGTGTGTGTGCAGGTGCACGTGTGCACGTGTATGGAGGCCAGAGGACAATCTCAGCCATCATCCATCGGGTACTGTCCACCTTATTTACTGAGACAGCATTTCTCACTGGTCTGGAACTTGCCAAATAGGCCAGGCTGCCTGGCCAGTCAACCCCAAAGATCTGCCTATCTTTACTTTCCCAAAGCTGAGAGAAGTTTGCTGTCATGCCTGGCTGTTTTTATGTGGCGTCTGGGAATTTAACTCAGGCCCTTCTGCTTGCAAGGCAAATACTTTATTGACTGAGCCATCTCTTCTGTCCAAATCTGCCTGCTTCTTGGCAGCCAAACTCATTAAAAGATGTGCCAGTAACTACGCCTTCGCTTCTCCCTTTGCTGACCATCTTCTTCCACCAAAAATGCCTCAGTAAAATGAATGCCCTCAGTGCCACATAGCCAATGAAGAGGGTCCAGTCTCCATGTCACCTGACAGCTGCACTTGTCCCCCCTCTTCCTGTCTCACCTGGTTACCCTTCACCTGCCATTCCATCTGTCTCTGATTGTTCGTTCTGTAATCTCATCTTTAGACTCCGTCTCTGCCAGCTACTGGATCTGGAAGTCTGTGAGATTTACTACTTATCTCTCTTTTCACTTTGACTTTCCTTCAGGGCAGTTTCACACAGGGTAGAAGCAGCAATTGCATAAATAATGTACCGATTTCTTTCTGTATTGGTGCTTAGTCTCTCCATTTGACTTCTAGGCCCAACAAAATAGTTAAAGAAGTAGGTACCTTCCATGAACAAAATACCCCATTGTGGAACCGCCTACCAGTTTCTATAAGAGTCCTGTGGGATCAAGGATGGCTGAAAAACAGACACCAGTGGAAATGGTAAGAACACACCCATCAGAAGCTGATCCAATTTCACGTGGTTTGCTGCTGTACCACAGAATATCCCTCTCCTCATATAGAGCTTCATTCCACCCAAGACTTACGGTACAATCTACTTACATCTCCATACCAAATCTATTTAACTAGGTGTCTTTTCTGCATTTCCATAGTTATTGAAGGAGTACCCAAAGTCAACAGGTCCCAATCAAGCTCAATGTCATCTTCCTTAAATTCACTCTAGCTAGAATTCCCATCCATATTGAGTCTGGTGGTACCCAGGCATCAGTCCTGGCACCTCCTTCACTTCTGTATCTACACATGGCTAATTATCACAGGCCTTCTTGCCTAACCATCTCCAGCACTAGGCACATCTGTGCATCTCCTCACTAGACAAGGCCCATGATTTCTCTTTTGGAATCCACTGACTGGTCTCCCAGTTCTTCTTCCTTCCCATTTTTTCCTTTTGTTTTGTGTGTGTGTGTGTGTGTGTGTGTGTGTGTGTGTGTATCCATTCAAAGAGAGGCTTCATGTGTCCTGCTCTATCACTCTTTGCCTTATTCCCTTGATATGGGGTTTCCATTGAATCTGGAGCTGGGCTAGCAGCCAGGAAGGACCCAGGGATGCTGCTGTCCCTGCCCCTCACACTGTTGGGGTCATAGGCATGTGCATGGTCACATACGACTTCCTACCTGGATTCTGGGATCCAAACTCTGGCTTCCTGTGCTCTCACAGTAATCACTCTTACACTTGGATCTTGTTCTTTCCCATTTCTGAACACTGTGGTTTAATAACTCTACAGGTGGGGGAAAAGATCTTTATTGGTATTTATCCTGCCTGAAGTATAGCACTTCTTTTAACTATGAATGCAGGCAGCACATCACAGTTACTATTAGCAACAATTCTATTTGCTCAATTATAGAAACAAATATTGTTGTATCTCATTGCCTTTGTTGCAGATAGCTTCAGATATGACTTACACTCATCAGCACTTCAGTGTTACGATAGTGACTAAACCTCTCACCTAAGCCTGTTATTTAAGGCATCAGTAAAGGAGTGTAAACACTAAGGAGATAAATATTTGACACCTGGTTCTTGGGGGAGGGTTGATTTGTTGGTTAATTTTCATTGCCAAGTTGAAAGTCATCATGGAAACACACCTCTGGGCCTGTCTCTAAGGGTGTTTATAAGAACATTTATCCAAGGAGTGAAGATCTACTCTAATTGTGGGTGGCACCATCCCATGGGCTGGGGTGCCTGGACTGAATAGAAAGGAAGAAAGAAGCTGAGTTCCAGTATGCATCTCTCTCTGCTTCCTGATTGTGGACACGATGTGACCAGCTGCCTCATGCCCCTGCTGTCACGCCTTTCCCACCATGATGGACTGCACACTCGAACTGTGAGCCCAGACAAAGCCTTCCTTCCTTGGTTTGCTTGTGTTTGGCATTTTGTCACAGTAATGAGAAAAATAACGAACACAGGGGAGTTCTGGTTCGTAAGGCTTTCCAATTCCCACAGTGCAAACGCTCATTCAAGCTCCCATCGTGCTGTCATTCAACATGAATTTGGAAAGAAATTCATACAGTCAGCTTCTACCAGCTCTATGGATGTGTATCACTCAAATACAGAAGATCCTTTAATACTTTAACAAGTATACCGCAAAACTATGTGATAATGCTGAGAGTGGGAGCTGTCACAATTGTAAGTACTTTGATCTGTGTGTCTGAATGCAGTATGTGACACTGTGTCACAGGCTGCACTGGATAGACAAAAGGAACCGTAGCACAGAAAAGGTTAAATAGCTTGGCTGTTTTCAGAATGTAGTAGCAGTGAGAAATTTAAGTAAGACTGTCGCCCCCCATGTCAGGATATCTGTCTCCTTGCCCCCAGGCACATCATGTACATAGTGGATTCTGTGAATGCTCTTTTGATGCAGACAGGCTAAAGTCCAAAGTTTTCCCATGACCTACAAGGGTGAATGGCCAGACTCTCCTCATCCTTCTCTCCCCTGTGTCATGCTCTTCACACCCACACCCTGCAAACAACTGAAGGGGTTCTACTAGTCTTCCTTGGGTTAAGGTGCACCCCAACCTTGTTTACTAGAGAACATTCTTTGCTGACCCCATGACCGGCTATGGGAGTGGATATCTATCTCCAGAACCTCATGGGGCTGAGAACCTATCTGAATACCACTGGGCTGAGAGTCTATCTCCAGAATTCAAAGGGCTGAGAATCTATTTTAGGATTTCAAGGGAGATTAATGTCTTGTCTTATGATCCCAGAATTGCTGGCTCAACCTAACCCAAAAATGAGCCAGACACCTCACCAATGGCCACAATGCTCGCACTATGCCCAAAAAAACAATCTAATTAAATGGGAAAACTTTGAGTGGGGGGCACCAGGGAACCTTTAAAATGGGAACCCCAAACATTCTGGGATCCCCTTACAATGAAGATAACTGAAGAATCTCATTACTTCCTGTCTGCCCATCTAATCTTCCTCCCTGACTTCACTGATGGAAATGGGTGGCTCTTTGACTAAGGAGCAGCTCTCTGGACTCTCCACTGGCCTATTTCTGCTTCCTTTGAAGGACTCTGGTTGAACTGTGAGCACTGTAGCATGGAACTGAGAGGTCATTCTTACATATATTAAGTTATATATTAAGGTCATTCTTATATATGTTAAGAGTGTGTGTGTGTGTGTGTGTGTGTGTGCATATATATATATATATATATATATATATATATATATATATATATATATATATATATATTGAAAAAGTTTTCCCGTCCAATCATCGATGTGGGCACAGGCAGCTAGGCACTGTTGGCAAGCATGGCTGTGCTTGGACCCTAGGCAATGGAGGGCTTCCTCTCTGAAGGAGGTGTCCTTGATACCTAGGCTTATGGAGAATGAACCCAGGTATCTTAAAAGCAAGTCAATGTATCAGTTAATCAAAAGCCTGCCTTTTTTTCTTAACAGGCACCCTATATGTATCTTGAGAAAGCTATAAATTGTGCTAACCCACTCCTTTTACTGCTGTCCAGAAAGAATTATTTTTGTTAATGGTGTGGTAAATCAGAAGACTTGTTAGTGAAACGGCTCAGAAAATGGGTCTTGAAAATGAAAGCTGCAATGTTGTCAGATTCCCAAATCCCCTCTTGGGAACAAAGATGGTAACTGTAACATATTTGCTAAATTCCATTACTTTAATACATTTATGTTGCTTGAGATATGGGATGCTAAGGAAGGTACCTGCATAAATCAAGGGCGAAAACATAAAAGCCAAGACCAAAGATAGATATTATGGCTGTAAATCCTGACCTGATTTCGGGGTTAGGCTTCTGAGAGATTTGAATGCCATCACTTAAGGGCTTAAAGAGACAGTTCAGCCTCCTTTAGAGTCCGTAGGCAGATTCGGAATGACCGTGTGATCTAACGCATCTCCACAGCCCAGAATCTCTAAGTCAAGTGACCCTCACAGCATCCTCCTCAGGAAGAAAGTCCCCATCTCTCCACACAGCTCAGGAGATGGCCACCTTTCCTTCTGTCACTTGTTGTGACCTTGTCTGAGGACAACCCAACTCTGGTGACCAGTGCCCTGCACACACAGCAGGGATGTGAGTACAGCTGAGCCCGGGTGATGGTATCGGGAGCAGACATTGCCATGAAGTGCTGGGGGTGACAATGGCATTTGGAGGGACAGTTGGACGGGATGCCTTTAAAAGTGTCTGAAGGGCGAAGAAAGATGGCTCAGTGGATAAAGCGCTTACCACACAAGCATGAGGTCTGGGGTTTAGATCCCTAGAATCCATTTAAAAGACAAGCAGGTATGGCAGCTGCCTGGAATCCTAGCAGTCAGGAGGAAGGGACAGATGCCTGGGGCAAGCTGACTAGCTAGACCAGCCATAAAGGTGACATCCAGGCTCATCAAAAGATCTTTTCCAAGTCAATAAAATGGAGAGAGATTGCTGAAGATACTGGACATCAGCCTCTGGCCTCCATACCCAGGTGTACACATGTACACACATGTACATCTACATACATGCGAATAGACATACACATACACACAACCCACATGCACATTTCCACATAAACATACATGCATGTGCCTTCACACACACACAGTATAGGTCTCTATGTATGTGCAAGTGCACACATGCACACACACACACACACACACACACACACATTTCTACAGATTTCTACAGGTGCATGCTTCATTCTCTTACACTCACTTTCAAACATGTATGCAGAAGCTTGCTACAGGGTTTGTGCATCGCTCCGCGAGATGATCACGCTCTCTGCCTATAGTAAGGAAGGCGGGGGGGGAGGGGTTTGCAAGAGGCGACAGAGGTCTTAGCTGTGATGATTAGTTCCTAGTTGCCCTCTGGTTTGAATTCCTGCCTGGAACTCTTCACTGGGTGATTTTCAGCCATGTTTGATTGCTTTGCGTCTTGATTTATTTTATCTGCGAAGCTGGGGCAAACATCCTCATTTGCACAGGGGTGCCTAACCCGTGCCAGATCCAGCAGGTGCTCTGCAGACTCGAGATGTGTTTACCTTGTTGTTGTCATTCTGTGATCATCTCACAAAAATATATTAAGGCTCTTAAGGAGGGAGGCAGGGAGACCGAGCCTGTTTTCTGTTGGCTTTTCTCAAAAAGAAAGCTTGTCTCCACCAGCTTTCTTCCTGTCAATCTTTCTTACTTCATCTTCTCCTTGTCTGGTGTAGAATTCGGCTCTGATAGCACTGGAGAAGCAGAAGGCATCCGGCGACAGCTTTTGACCAAGTGTCTCGGTGCAATCAAATGATATTATATCTCTAAGTCCCTAGAAAGCCAGAGAGGATGATATCAAAGGCTGTTAGATCTTGCTTAGGAGAAACACAAGGAGCTGAAGATCGTAGCAATCGAGCCCACAGTTTCAAAGAGGGCAGTGTGAATCGTCTCATGCATCCAATTATTCGGCAGTTCTAAAAACTTAGGGAAAGCAGAAAGGACGTGTTGAGGATGTGTTATTGGAGTTGCAGCATCTCACCTCATCTAGTGAACGAAGGAACACACCGAAGGGCAGGGGCCTTGCCCAAGGTCACGGAGCCAATTAGGTGGAGACCAGAGTCAAGCCCGGGCATTTTTAGACCACGTTTTCCTCCTTCCCTCCTCTTGCCCCTAGCCTAGAGCACAGAGAGAACTGCATTCAGGAGATCCTGTAATTGGTGAATATTCTCTCTGCAGTTAATAAGTTTGCCCTGGATAATAAGCAATTCTCTTTGATCATTTTAAGAAAAAAGAGCATAGCATGAAAATGACCAGACATGTTGCAAACTATGTCTAAAGTTTCAGAGAGTCTAAATAAAGGTTGTTTGATTAAAATCCTCAGCAATTATGCAACATGTTTACAAGTATTTAGTCATCTCCATCCATACATAGAGGCTCAGTTCTTGTGTTCCCCTTCTCTCCTCCCCCCCTCTCTCTGTGTGTGTATGTGTGTGTGTGTGTGTGTGTGTGTGTGTGTGTGTGTGTGTGTTTTGCAGTGGAGTCAACTGGAGTGGGTGTTGAATTCTTTCTAATAAACAAAAAAGCCTTTTCTCTTCCTGCAACATGGAAAGCCTTTAGCTGGAGGGTCATCCCTGAACTCACCGGAAGGTCTCAGAGACGCAGTGTATACTTCCATCTTTGAGAGGCCTTTAATGAAACTCAAGACCTGAGTTTTGCCTGCTGTTTTGCCTGCTTAGCTGTGCTCCCCCAATCTCTCTCTTTCTCTACTATATGTTAACTGCTCTCTCTTACCCCTCCAGCTGAGAACACTGGGCCTCTCACCCTTGCCCTTGACCCGAGTCCTCCAGTATTTCCCACTGTTCTTTCTAGTTCTCAAAGCCCTCTCCATCAATTACCCTCCTTCACCGGCTACAGAGAAGTGCCTCGTTGCCTTAATCAACAAATCTATTTTCTCCTACAAAAAGAATCACAAAAAACTCAGCTTCTCTTTTTCAACAAAAATACATAAAAGGTTGTTTATTCAAATGGATTGAAACAAACGCGAGCACTTCTGGAGCAGGTCACTTAGCAGTCTCGCTAATCACTGAGTTTTCACGTAGTACTTGGATGTGTGTGGATGAATCTGCAAATGTCTGCTGTTGGTGAAAAGCAATTTAAGCCTTTTGTTTGAAAAAACAACTAAAAGGGTCCAGTACCAAATGCAAAGTGAATGTGTTTGTCCTTTGGACAGAGAACTTCACTGGTCTCTTTGCAAGGACCAGCATCTCTTCTGTCACCTCTAGACGGATGGATGCCTTTGGTTTTATCTTCCTGATGACCACTGTGCCCACACCAGGTCAGTACCCACTGGGATACACCAGAACATAGTATTCTCCACAGAGTCCATTGTCTTTCTGTGTTCCTAGTTATGTATCAGTACTGTATCATAATGGAAACCTTGCATCTCGGTGGACCTAAAACTGCACCACTAGAGAAACATAAAACAGTCTCACCCATCAGATTTCCATGTATATTCCAAGATACATATACAAAGCCCCCATCTTTTCCTGCCTGAGGGTGCCTGGGAACCTTCGCTGCTGGGGGAGGTGGGGATTACTCAACCATGCTTATAATCAGACTGTGCAGGAGCTTTGGTGAGAAATAAGTGAGACTTTCTCCTTAATTTTCCTCTACCCACTACCCTTCTTCCCATCATTAGGACACCCCAAAAAAGAGATGGTATTGATAACAATCAGGCAGTTAGTCAAAACCTTTTAAAAAATCTTAGTTTCAGAGATTTATTTTTGAAATATTATTTTGGAAAAAAAAATCAAGTTTTTGTGTTTCAAATCCCATGGGGAAATGGATCAGGATTCAGGGGGCCTGTTGTCTAGACAGTGATTCCCTAGACTGGTGGGATAATGTAGCAAATAGAAGATTACAATGCTGTTAGTTCCACCAATGAACTGACTCCTCCCTGTACTGCACAGCCAAGTCCAGTGCAACAAGGAAACAGCAGAATGGTCCCTACACACAGTGGGAAAGGACTGAAATAGTACAGCCAGAGAGCTGGATCACCCCTGAGCTTGGAAACAAGACTAAGGACTTCACTAGCATCTCAGCAGATGCCCTTGTTCCCAAACCACTGGGTGCCATAGAAGATCCATAGTTATTAGGCAGAAGCTTGGGAGGAGGGATCAGAGAAGTAATGGATGGCCCCCACACACATTTTCCATTGGCTGGTAGAATGGGAGATCAAAGTAGAGAAACTCAATAAGGTTAGGAGTCAGAGACCACCCTCCTATTTGACCACCAGAGTTTGTCAACAGTTAACCGTCTTCCTCGCACACCCTGCTCTCTCTTCTACATAGTTTTGTATGCTTAGGCCAGGATCGCAAAGTCATGCTTTAAAATAGAACTTGGGAACTCCTAGGGTGCCTGTCAACACTTCTACCATTAGAAATCACTGGAGTATGAGGTAAGTTCCACATCTGATTCTCACACTTGGCCCCAGAGTATACTTCACAGTCGTATTGACCTTGTGACTCATACAATGGAATTCCTTCTTGTAATCATTCTATTTGGGCATATCTTACTCAAACTGTCTGCCATTGACTCTTTCCTCAGTTCCAGACTACCCCACCTCCGGGAATTTGTTTTGCCATTGAGCCCACACAGTCACACACACAGACACACACACACACACACACACACACACACACACACACACACACACACACACACACACACACACACATCCAACACTCTGTTAGCTTTGGACCTCATCCATCCATGCCTCTACGGACACATGAACTGGACTGGTCACTCTGCATAGCTGAGATAAACCAAGGCCTGACTTTGGAGAGCTGTAGGGTTCCGTCATCTGATGAAATGAAAGGACAAATACTCCCATGGGGTTATTTAATAGTTGTTTTCTTCTTAAAGTCTCAATCAACTTTGTAACTCAGTCACTCTCCTGCATAGGCACCCTCTCTCTTAGGTTCTACTAGAGCTACCTCTTGACCAACAGCAGTTACAGCTCTGACTAAGGAAGAGCATCTGGGACTAGAGGCTGAGCTGGAAGGCAGGTTATCCCTGAGACACAGACATCATTGTGAGAATGGAAATGAATCTGTACCACCTTCAGCTATACACTTGACACTCATTGGGCCTCTGTTCTTACAGGAATTGCATGGGTTCCCTTGTATCTCTAGATGAGGAATAATGGGATGAGAGAGATGTGCCGTCCTTGGGCATCGACTGAGTGATTAACTGAGTAATTCTGCTTCAAAGGAGACGAGAAATATGGCTTTATGTAAGGTAGATGATCAAATCAGACTCTTTGGGAGCCTCAAGCTACCAAGATAAATTTCTTTTAGTATCCAGATGGCTCTTTGACCCTTCTACTACACTATTGGGTTTTTAAAGCTCAGTCTTCTTGTCACCATTGCATGACTACTCGGGGATTCAGAGTTCAGTCCCAGGCCTATTTCCCTTGCTGTGTTCCAAGAGAGGATGCTGTCACACACCGGGTCTTCCTCTGTGCCACGCCCTGGGCCAGGTGCCCTAACTCACAAATGACTTTATGAATCATGTATCAGTAACTCCACTATTATCAATATGAGGAAACTGAGGAAAGGTTCACATAGCAGAAGTAGTTTGCGCATCCAGAATTATTGGATAAGAAATCTAAGTTTTAAGCAGTTTTGTTGAGGTATAACAAACAGTAAAAGACTGCATATTTGCTGTTTAGAATTTGATGAGTTTGACATTGCATATATCTCCAGTACCATTACCACGGTCATAGTAATTAACACTGCTTCCAAATGTCTTCTTGTAACTAGTATGTGTGTGTGTGCATGTGTGTGTGTGTGTGTGTGTGTAAGTACTTTACACACAAGCGCTACACTTATTTTTTAAATTATATATATGTTTGTCCTGCATACATATCTGTGTACTGAGTGCATGTGTGGTACCTGCAGAGGCCAGAAGAGGTTAAGAGATCCCTCTGGAAACTGGAGTTACAATTAATTGTGATCCAGCATATGGATGCCGGGAACAGAACCTGGTTCCTCTGGAAGAGCAGCCAGTGCTCCTGTTGAGCCATATCTCTAGCTCTAGTTCTCACATTTTTTAAAGGCACACCAACACAGTATTGTTAATTATAAGTACTTTGTGACACATAAAATTCTAGAACCGTGTCGTTTCATAACTGAAAATTTCAGCCACCACCTTTCTACTTCTGCTCCTCTGAACTTGGCCGCATCAGATTCTCACATAAGTGGAATTATGAGGTCCTGTCTTTCCGTGTTGGCTTTTCTCACTTGTGTAATAAGCTCCAGGACTGTTCACGACATCACAGATGGTAGGCCATCCGTCTTTGTAGGGCTAAATAATATTTAATTATATGTTCCCATCTCCCTTTTTTTTTTTTTAACCCTACACTACACCTACAAGATTGGCAGTAACTGCAGGAGCATATGAGCTGATCTCTACATTTCTACTTGAGAAGAAATGAAGAGGAATCTACCAGCCAATGTGTTGGCATTTTAAAAATCAAGTCTTTGCAGCTCAGAGAGTCCAAACAAACACTGTGGGTATAAGCCAGGTGTATGAAATTCAGTAGCTGTAGTAGCTGCGGAAGAAAACACCCTGACTTTTCTACAGGGGCTGCAGAGATGGCTTGGTCAGTAAACTTTTGCTTTTGCAAAGTATGAGAAGCTGAGTTTGATCCCCAGAAAAACAGCAAGGCACAACAGTGCACTCCTGTAACCCCAGCTTAGGGGGAGGGGTGCAAAGACAGGAAGATTTCTACTTGGGAGCTAGGCAGGACAGTTGTATCAGCAAGCCCCAAGTCAATGAAGAGATCCTGTCTCAAAAAAATGAATAAATGAATAAAAAGGTAGGGGCTGGGGAGATTGCTTTTGGGTAACGTGCTGGCCACACAAGCCTGACAGCTTGAATTTGGAGCAGCACAAGTGTCTACACTGGCAGCACACTCCTACCAGGAGATGGGGTACAGAGACAAGAGAGTCACCTGATGCTTATGACACAGGAAGTCTGGCATGCTCAGCAGTGAACAGGAGAGACTGTCTCAAACAAGGTGGGAGGTGAAGCCTGATACCAGAGTTGTCCTCTGACTTCTACACATGTGCCATGACATGTGAATTCACACACACACACACACACACACACACACACACACACACACATCAAATTGGATGGCATCTATGGAAGGAGACCTAAGGTTATCCCCTGACCTCTATACTCACACATATAAACATAGCTGTACACACACAAACATAAAGACACACACATACAGGAAAGCCCAGTAAATAAAAATGACTGCATGTACCACCAAATGCAAACAAATGTGGGCTGAAATCCACCGAGTTATCTCTACCTGTAATCTTCTCACCCTGTGTTCAGAGAGCTGCTCCTGTAGGATGGACTACGCCCTTCACTTTAAAGCCTCTTTAAAGCATAAGAGGGTCAGAAAACACAGAGGGATAGAGGCGGTGGCCAATAGCTTCCATAAGTTGAATATATCATCTTCAGTCAGAACCACATACAACATGCCTCTTTATTGACAGGACAGCTCAGCAGCTGGGAGCTCTGAACAGTACAGGTGCCTCCCCTCATGACTGTGGAGCCGACTGAGAGGCCAGGCTCACTGCTGGTGCTCAACTGTGAATCCCTGTCCACACAGAGGAGCTGCACACAGATCAAAACTCAAAATCCTAGTTGTGTTTGCTACTGAGAGCATATTGCTCCTGTACCCTCTGTAAAGTAAAACAAACAGAACAAAACATCTCTATGTTGGAAGATCATATGCTATGGACTCCTTTTTTGTCTTACAGGGATATGCCAGCTGAGCTGAGAGTCACAGTATTCATTTTAGTGTGGGTGTCAGGTCAGTGAGAAGAGCCAGCCAACAACCACAAAAAAACAAACACTTCAGAAAAGTCTCTGCATTTTCATAGAGCTGTAAATCTCACACTGCCTGAACCCCGTGGCCCGACTGTGTTTCTAACACAACACAAGGGGATGAGAGAGTCAAACAGGATTCAGTGAATCCATCCCAAGGACCCAAGGGGGTTATTTGGACTCCCCAGATTTCCTGGGTCTTTATTGTGAATCAATGGAGAGGGGAAAGGTGAAGGACACAGACAAGAGTGATGGGGCTGAGAGCCATCTATCACTGCTGCGAAAGGCACTGAGGCTGTTCCTGTAGATTCAAGTACATTTGTCTGGTAACCCCGAGAGGAAGGCTGGGGTGTGCCCGGGCGTCATGGCGAGGGTCATACTCTTCACTTTTCAATTTTAAAGCGTCCATTCAAAAGAGAATCGTCAGAAAGATTGCGAAATCCAGAGGACCAGGACATCTTCCATGAGACTGTCTTCTATATGCAACGTGAAAGTTGCATCCATTAAATATCAACAAGATAACTGCCTAAACAGCCCTGTCACAATACCAGGTGACACACCAGCATGGGTGGGGGAAATATGAGAAGATCCCACCCCTAGCTGAAGACATACAAGCCATTAGTGATACTGAGAGAGAAACAGTCTGCCCCAGGGATGAGCCCCGTAATCGATTACCAATACCAAAGAATCACCCCTAAAATCATAAAGATTTGAACAACACTAAATGGACTCAGTGTATTGCATTTATATACTAATTTGTTTATGTATGTCCAGCAATAATAAAGAAAGAGAGGTCATGAATTTGAGAGGGAGTAGGGCGTTTGGAAAGAACTGGAAGGAGGTGGGGTGGGGAAAATGGTATAAATGCAGTACACATAATTTGAAATCTTTAACATGGGACAAAAATCCCTCCGATCTTCATTCCTTTTTCCTCAATGTATTCTCACCTGATGTGCATCTCTTGGGAGATGAAACCCAGTATGCAAATCCTGGACAAGTCCCCCTGGACTGGGGACACAAGTACCATGTGATGACCATCCTTACAAGTGCATCGTGACTTGGGAGATTGCTTTGACCATGCTTTAGGGACCTATCAGGATGGTGGGGTACAGCCAGAGACAAAGAGACATACATCTTGACCCTCTCAACAGATTTCCCAGTCCCTTCCTTAGGAAACACTGAAGTGGACATCCTAACCCCCTGTACTCCTGTATATTATGCACATTCCTCAGGAGCACCCGAGGAGGCTGCCTGAGTCCTCAGGGGTAACTCTCAGTCATTTCAACGGCAGCAGGTTGAATGCCTAGATCCTCTGGCATTCCCTACTCCCACAATGTCTTCTTCCTTCCTAGGAGCCCCTGTCATTCTATCTGAGTGCTGCTTGGACCGGAGGAGCATCCTCCTGCCCCACCTGCTACAACAGGCTGGAAGTACCAAGAGGTCCTGCCTTCTTGGGGCAGCCTTCAACAAGTGTGAGGGGGTTTCCCAGCTGCCTGCCCCTTGGGTAGCAAAGCTGTCTCTGCCAGTCTCCCAGAGGTCCTTAGTGATACTGGAAATTCCTCTCCCATGGTCGTGATTGTCCATCTACCTACAACACGCTATCTTTCATTCACTGTACATCTCACTTCCCCACCCCCTCTCAGGGCTACCTCTATTACCTTACACTCAGAGTCCTTTCTCAGCATCTACTCTTAGCAACAGCTCCTAAGTCACTGGAGGTTTGTTTAAATGAAGACAACAAGCTATGTCTATCGATCCCCTCTGTCAAGATGGCAGTCCAAGAAGAATGGCAGAAACATTGTAATAATTTGTAATCGTTTTACATGTTGCATCTGGATTTGTTGAGGAGACAAAGCCAGCATCCCCAAGTTCCTATCTGATCAACTTTTATGTGTTCTTCGTTACTGGCCCCAGAACACACCTGCGTCTTCTTACCTTGAGTCACCTTCACCAGGAACCTTCCTGCTCGTGACCCTCACCACACTTTGCAACTTCACGTTTATGGACCAGGACTGAACCTGATAGTTCCTGGTTTGCTAGAGAAATCCCTGAGCTGTTGCACACAGCTAGAGAGCTCTAGAGATAAGGTAGATAAGGCAGGTTCTTCCTCAACACGTTTAAATTCTTAGGAGCCAGAGGTTTCTCAATGGGTACTGAGCCAGGAGATGAGGACAGCCTACGAGGGGAGCCATGGTTAATGTATTCATCGGCTGGCTTCATTTGAATAGGCAGAAAGTGAATTGGTAGGTGAGCAGAGATAAATGATTCAGAAATTAATTTGTGTAAACTCAGAGGTACCAGTGGCCAGAATCTCAAAGCTCTGTGAAAGGTGAAAAATGAGTACTTAGGAAAAGAAGTACACTTGCTGTTTCTTGCGAATACCCAACACCCCATGCTTCTAGGCATCAGACTCCTGAGATGGCAGGAGCTGTAAGCACTGACATCCATCTTTGCTTCACAGAGGTAACATACAGGGGTTCCGGGCTACCTTCACATTTAAGTAAGCCCTTTCTTTCCCTTTCCTCCCTGGCTTAGTGGTATCAACACGCCAAACAGAATCAAAATAAGGGGAAAAGATGGGAATAAGATGCATGAAAACGCATGTGCCTCATTTGAAAAATTGAATACTGACTATAAATGAGTGAAATAACCAAACTCCCCATGACTCTGGCTTCTCATCTGAGACTCTCAAATCCCAGAACAAACTTTAATTAGACCAGGATCAGTATTCCTTTGGGCTTTAGGTAAATCTTGTTTTCTTCATTCATATAATGAGATGTGCAGTAGTTGACTGGCATGGCCAAGGGCAAGCATCATGCAAATATATGTAAATATACATAAATCATGTATCTCTGACCACAAACCATTATTTCACAGAATCATCTAAGATGAATGATTTTTAACCTGTGTGGTCACGAATCCTTTTGTTTGTTGATGAGACTTTTGAGAAATATGTCTATATATGAATAATTATTTCAAATATGGGAGGGTCATAGAATCCATAAAGGCCATTCTTGGTCTTGGCTCAATAAATCTTTAGTTAAAAACCCTGACTCAAGAGGGAGGATCACTTTGGAATGTCTTCACTGAGAAATCCTTTGAGAAGGGAATAGCCACCATTTACCTCAAGATAGCCATGAAAACCATTTGAACTTGTGTGTGTGTGTGTGTGTGTATGAGCACATGCACAGGTCCTTGTGTTTGAGTATGTATGTGTGCATGTGCACGTGTATACGGGATGGTTGGTCATCATTCACTCTGAATTTGGAGACAAGGTCTCTCATTGGTCTGGAACTCACTGAGTAGGGGAGACTGGCTGGCCAGAAAGGTTCAGGGCTCCATCATGCCTTTCCCCCAGTGTCGGGATTACTTGTGCTGCCCCACCTGTCTTGTTTTCGTGTGTTCTGGGGGCTGAGCTCGCTTAGATCCTCATGCTGGTACAGTAGGCACTTGAGCTGTTGAGCTCTCCTGCAGGCCATGAACTTGTCTTGGTAGAAGAACATGAGAGAGTCTTCAAAGAGATGTCGCTCAGCGATTGAGATCTAACTTCCTCATTTGCTAAGGAAGAGCTTTTGGCTCTTTACAAAGTTTACAAATTTCAAATTTGGTGAGCCCAAAACGAAAAACATAAATAAAAATCGATCTTTAGAAATTTATTATCAGTAAGATGGGCAAAAATACAATTGTTAATGATAAGCCAAAGAGTCTGTGCATCTTTTAATCAATATGGCAGCAGCCATGTTCACTAAGTGGAGCTGGGATTTCATCAAAGTCCACTAGGCAGGGCCTGGGTCAGCATCTACTTTGAAAATAGATTCTGTGTGCTCACATCAGTGCATCAGGATAACACGGCAGCTTCATTATTTCTACTTAGGAGCCAATAAATTGTCCAATCCTGACAGCTAGAAGCCTGGTGTGTAGTTGCCATGACTCCAAAATCTATAGCATCAAGAGATATGGAGACATATGTTGGAATGAAAAATCTGCAGTTTGTGTGGATTTCAGTTTGAAAAATCAAATTCAATAGCATCAATTTTTTTTTGTCTCTCTCCTTAAAAAGCACAAAACATTTTATTTTCTATTTGAAAGATGTCTCTGTTAATTATGAAAACATAAAACCACACACTGACTTGTAGGCCACTCAGAAGTTACCGATGGAGGTCCAGGTGAATCAGCAACAGTGGAGAGCTTCCATGTATGTCTCCCTTATTACAAGGAGGAGTTACTAATGTTGGGGACAGTAAAGTGTTTGCTCTGACGGTGTCGCCTCCACAAGCCACCTCCAGAAGCTAATGAGCTTGCACAGCAAACTGCTGAGAGCATCTTGATATTAGGGTTAAAAGCCCATCTTATGGTAAATTACGCTACACTCTAATTTGGCAAGAGTAAATGATTTGTAGTTCAAGTGGGGATTTGGTGCCAAGTTCCTAATTTGGACTTCAGAAAATATTTCAAGACCAACTTTCATTAGCATCAGTTTACAAATGAATTATGTATAAGCAAAGGAACCGCACCACAGGAAAACATCATGCATCGGAGCTTCCTTGGTCACTGTGTGCACTCATTCCTTTGTAAGCACGATGGTGGGCGGGCCACGCTGCTCAATATGGTGAAAGCGTGGGGCAGGGGAACAATACTGACTCTGTCATATGTACCATGTCACTGGCTGTTCTGAGTGGGCTCACTGGGTTTGAATAGTCCTAAAAGGGACAAAATTTAGTGGGTCAGTGAGGACACTGGTAGTAGAGAGCCTGGCTTAGAATCCCATAAAGTCCTAAATAATTCCACTTCTTTGAGTGAACCACTTTACCTGTCCAGGCCTTAGGTTTCTTTTCATTTGAAAAAATGAAAATTAAGACAGTGCTCATCCATGAGACTTATGGCTCTGATAAAAGTGATCTTCATAAGCACTTAGCAGTACCTGGATGTGTAGCAGTCCTCAGTATGTATATTTATCCCAGAACCTGAAATATATACTTATCCTAGTACCCAGCTTGTACACTTAGCTCAGTACCCAGCATGTACACTTAGCTCTGTTCCTAGCACATATGAATGACCCGTAAATGCTGGGTTGGGTGCTGCATCCGAGGATGGGATGATGGGCTGTGGGGGACATCAAGGACAAACGGGGATAACAGAGGAATGGAAGGGAAGGATTTCCTGAGCACCTGTCCATGACATGCTTTCAAATACGCAGATCTAAAGAGTACTACACCAAAATCAAGTAAACACTATAAGAACTAAGTAAGAAACACATCCTTCTGGTGGTCTACAGCTATAGCAACACAGCACCGGAGAGCCACCAGTGAGAGCTACCCATAAGGTGAAAGACATTGAAGTCAAGCGTAAGTCACCTTGGGCCTATGGGAAGAAAGCCTTTACAGATAATCAGAGTAGAAAGAGCTGGGGCAGGTCCCGGGAAACTAGGGTCTTTGTCCATTGTTTGTTTGTTTTTTTTAAATAATTTATTAATTTTATTTCATGTGCATTGGCGTGAGGGCATTAGATCACCTGGAACTGGAGTTATAGACAGTTGTGAGCTGTCATGTGGGTGCTGGGAATTGAACTCTGGTCCTCTGCAAGAGCAGCCAGTGCTCTTAACCTCTGAGCCACCTCCTCAGCCCCATTGCTTTGTTTTGTTTTATCACTTTTGCAAACATTAGACTCCAAAGGCCTTTCAAGAGCCATGCGAGCCATCCACAGAGCCACTGGGCAAGTTGGCCCAGGGCCTTGCTTGGAGGTCAGTGTTTCTCTCCCAGAGGAAACCCACAATTAAAACAGAGACTGAAACACAGTCAAATCTTTAAATGCTGAGCACTGTTTGCTCAGGTGTGTGTGTAGCTCTTAGACTTTGGCCAATCCTAGAACTTTTCCTTACACCCCAGCCCTTCCCCTACCCCCTCCCCAGGCCAGGAATTCCTGCAGATTCCCAACCTGCAACACCAGCAGGGAATTGGAATTGCAGAGAGGCAGGAGGGTCAACTGCAGAAGCCTGCTTCCACACCAACTTTACAAACAGCTTCTTCATTTAGCTCCCTTGCAATGGCCCAGTTGAAATGGGCTGTAGTGACCCTGCTGGAATCCTGCCAGGGTCCTCTCTGGGGACTTGGAATCATCCTAATCAATACAGACCCCTTGGCTAGTTGAAACACGTTTCCCAGTATAGGCCAGCCAGCTTCCCAAACCCACTGCTGGCCTCCAGCCACAGGCCAGTCTGGACACTTAATTATGGCAACTCCCAAGCAACCATAGACATTTGTGCAACTAATCCCATCCCACAGTGGAGCAGAAACTTCTGCAAACAGTCAGTCCCTGCAAACATTACAGTCCCTGTAAATGCAAGGGTAACCTGCATTTACAGTTCACATCTAGGACACCTCTGTAGCCTCCGGTCTCCATTCCCTGTGGAGTTGCAGGTGGGGGAGTGCTAACTGGAATCTTCAACCCATTTCAGAAGCCCCTGTATGGAAAGCTGAGCTGCATATTTCAGAAAGAGTTCTCAGGGAAAAAGGGAAAGCTTTCATCAGCGCATGAATATTTTAAGTAGTGTGGAAAGAGGTCTGAAATCAGACAGTCCTGAGCCCTAATATTAGCTTATGGTCTGCGCCGCTCCTGTGAACAAGCTTAACTGCCTGATGCACTTGCTTTCCACGACTGAAAACCAGGAGGATGCAGCCCGCAGCCAGGGAGATGGTTCCCGTTATTGAGGTGGTAGTGAGCAGAACAAGGTATGGTCAGTAAGAGCCACTTTCATGGCTCCATTTAAAACACAGACCTACAGTAGACTCAGTCCACAGTATATTCACCAGAGAATGTTGTCTAAGCTCACAGCTACTGGAGAGAGGAAGTGTCTTCTTACTGTGTGACAGCTGAATGCTACCTTAGTCTGTACATTCATAGGGATGGAACAGATCCAAGACCAGCTAGCAGTGAGAACACAATTGTCACCAGGTATAAAAGAATCCTATGATGAAGTATGTGTGTACACATGTGTTCACATGCATATAGACCTAGACTTATATATACACATTATACATAAATGCACTCATGCCTACACATATGCATACACAATATGCAATACACATACATATAAACACACAACACATTCAATATATGTTCACAAACATTAATATAAATGCATAAATATAAAGATACATATACAAACACATTTACACATGCACATATACACACATACATAGTTACATACATATATACACAAACATTCACAGACACACATGTATACACAGCACATAAATGTCCATTCACAAATGCACACATGTACACACAGGGAGACTATACACAAATTTACCAGTGGGTTCTCACACAAATGGCAGGTATATCTTTAATGCTGAATTAGATCACTCTATGTGCCTAAGTCTAGATAATATGTTTACGTTAACATGGAGATGTAAGCACCTCTTTGGGCAGGGTAGGGGAGTTACTTTAGGTTCTAGATAGATGTGTTGATGTGAGGTGGTGAGCAGGTCTCATTTTTTAAGGTCATTCAGATACATTGATAGACACATTCAGACCCATTCCGATCACCGTCTAAGTGATGTGACAAGAATTTTCCAGAATCTTGAGTTAGGTGTTAGAATATTAATGTCTGCCCTTGAACTGCCTTAAGATTTGGTGTCAGCAGAGCCTGTTCATTCTAGAGCTCTGTGCTAATGGCACCGTGGCAATGCTTGTCCTGTGGCCACTGCTGTCCTTGCTCAGCATTACTCATTAGCCATCGTTACCCTGCTGAGATTTGTACACGGGAGACTGTAAAGCCCGGGTTCTCTCAAGTCACCACGGCAGTGAGCAGTGGATGGGACATCTTCATCAACGGCAATTGGCATCACCACCCTTTCTCACCTCACAGGACAAACAACCGCACACATTCCAATAGAAAAGTGGGGGTTTATCCCATCTGTATTCTGCTCAGCTTTAAAACCAACAATTAAAACAAAGAAAAATGACTCATGCCAAATATGTAGTCACAGGTGAATCAGGTCCATCACACCTTCATTCTATGTGAGGGAGAGGTGATGACAGCCTGGTCCCAGTGACCACCTAGTCTCAGTGAAAAGGCCAAGATACACATTCAATCCCACAGGGTAGATGGTCCACAGCACAGGCAGACACAGCCATGATGGAAACCTGACATGTTTCTGTTACCCATGTAAGAAGCCAGTGCCATACACCCCAGCTCTTCACTGCCCCTCCTCCAGCCTTCTTCTGGGATCACCTACAGCCCCAGAACAACTTCACAAATGATTTAATACGTGTCACAACAGGAGAGCTCCAGGAACCCTCTAGGGCCAAAAGGCAGGGTCAATTCTAATAGAGTCAGTTGTCAAACGTTCAGAGCTGAAGTTCAGAAGACTGCTTATCAGCCTAAATGTCATGAGTGGACCTAAAGATCAAAGGATGGAAAGAGAATTTTGAGAAGGATCAACACAGGGAAATGGACCTCAGAAGGAGAAATCCACCAGGAAGGGGACGTACCTGCCCCTCAAAGAGAGAGCATATCTCCCAGTGTGTGTGCAGTCTGCAACAGAAATACCTGGTTGCTCTATGAACTAATGCATATAGTGGTTCTTCAGGGGTATCCCCAGGGTGTTGCTGCAGTTGACCCTAAAATTAAGAGGTCAGCAGATAGCACAGTAGAATAAATCAGGGCATGGTAGAATAGATTTACAATCTCAGCACCTGGGGTACAGGGGCAGAAGCATGAAGATCGCCCCCACCCCACCCCAAGTTTGAGCCTGGGCTATACAGCAAGACCCTGTCTCAAAATCAAAAACAAAGGAGTTGATTCCATGTACTCCCTCCACAGGCCACAGGGGGCAGAAGAAACTATAGTGGTAATGAATCCTGGTTCTCTCCACTCAGACTGACTTTTCTTACATTAGCTGAATTGTGCTGGGCCTTCCATTGCCTGTACTGGAACCAGGATTTCCTCTGTGAAAAAGAGGCGTGTTGGCTTCCTTCTCAGGGAGGCTTAAAGAACCAGGACAAGAACACATAATACCAGACAGACGGAGCCAGCATGAGTCTATACATGCCAAGAGACCGAAGCTCTATGCAACTGTTTCAACATTTTGCATTCCAGAGCCCAAAGCATTTTTGAAGACTTAGTCAGGCCCAGAAAAAATGGCTCAGTGGGTAAAGTCACTTGCCATCCAGCTTGGAGAAGCTGGATGCATCCCCTGGACACATTGATGGAAGGAGAGAACCAACTCCTGAGAACTGTCCTTTGAGAAATACATGCACATAGTAGCAAATGCACACACGCGCATGCGCGCGCGCACACACACACACACACACACACACACACACACACACACACACTATAAGGGCACAAATAATAATAAAAAGAAATTAAAATGTTTAAAGCAATTCTTCCATGCCTAGGCCTGGAATTGCTGACTACAGAAGCCAGCCACTGCTGTCCTCTCTGGCATCAGAATGTGTGAGCCAGAGAAACCGGCATCACAACCAGATCCAGGAGGCCACCAAGGATGGGATGGAGGCTGTTTCTTCGCTCTGAAATCATCCCTGGCTGCTCTGTAGAACTGGGAGAGAAGCTGGTGTAGAGGAGACAGCACAGAGCATTCTGTGGCTGTTTTTGTTTTTTGTTTTTTTTTTTAATCTCAGATCTTGGAAACAGATTGCCTTTGTGTCAGTGCAGGTAAGAGGAGTGAGTTTACATGTTCAATGAGAGGAGACACAGGCAGAATGATCAGCTTGAAGGAACTGAAGTTGGAACATTTGTTTAAATTATCCTACAATGTAGGCAAACTATCATAACTGCTTCGGAGTTCTGAAACACGAAGGCTGGAAGGGGATTACATTTACAGGGCATTTGCAAACATGTGAGGACAGCACTGTTCGGCTCAAAGAGAAATTAAGCCTCGCAGACAATACAACTGTGTTCAGACTTTCGAGCATTTTCTGAATGAACCAAAAGTGCAGGATGGGACTGAGTCAGACTTTGAAACAACTCCTGGAAGGCTCCCCACCCCAGGAGCTTGCCTTGGAGAGGGGGGGGCATTTGCAAAGATCCCAACCCCACCCCTAGATTTCCTCAGGGGAAAGAATGAAAGAAAAAAAAATAACCTACCTGACTTTCAAATGTTTTAAACCCGTTTGAAAGTGTTTTCTAGAATACAACTGCTTTTTTATTTCTTCTTTACAAAGCTGGTGAGAGGCAGGGAGGGTTTTGCTGTTGTTTCTCTCCCTTTCCTGTCTGGCTTCCCTACAAGGGGCTTCCAGGAGATGATTGCACGGCAACCCTGTAAAGCCTGGGCCTCCCAATACTGCAAATGTTCTGACATAAGGCCACTCCCCACCACCACCACCTCAAGCTTACATTTCTGACTTCCAGGGGAAACTGAGGGAGCCACCTTCCAGCCTGACCTGTTGCTCCAGGATGCCACCAAGTCTACTAGTTTCAGTCTCTCACAGGCCTTTCAAGGCATTGAGAAAGGGTTTGGGAGCGGCCAAGCATCCTTAGAGACTCAGTAATTTACAGGACAGACAGAGGGAGAGGCTGTGCAGGAGACAATGAGTGGTGCCAGGGTTTGCTGTTACTGTACGGGATCTGAAAATACTTCCAGGGGGTTGGCTTTTAAATGATGTGGCCTAGCAGGGGTTCATGGAGCACAGGCAGACTGACACAGAAATAGGAATATTCGTTCAGGAGAATGGCCTTTGCAACTTGAGGTACCAAACTCAACTGGATAATGGAATGCTGGGAACACCACAGGGTACTTTTTCAAAGTCTATAAAGAACATTCAATTAAATGATTTTTCATTTGGACGGGAGGGATGGAACAGGCTCCCCACCCCGCTCCTGCCCCTGTTTTTCAACAGAAGTATCTTCTTGGCTCTTGGTCCGTTTTCCCCCTTCTTTTTTATTGCCTTTTTACCCGAACCCCTTCAGGGTGCACAGCGCCTGCACTCCCTGCCTCCTTGCAAGTTAGTGGAACTTCCCCATGCGAGATGCTCATTACCAAGGAGCTAACACTGGCTTCTCTGGGTGAGGCACTGGTGACGCTTTCAGAGATTTCTGAAGCCTCCATTTCATGGGCCACGTGCTCAGCTGCTTCTAAAATGCCTTAGTGCCGTGAAGGCTGCATTTAACGTAGCCATCTGTGAACAATTCCATCAGGGGTACACTCAAATCCAAAGTCAAAATGCCATCCTGCCCCGTCTAGACCATAAAGAGAGAGTTCCTAGCTAAGGAGATCAATGCTGAGGTCCTCCCAAGCATGTGGGAGTCCTGGAAAGCCCTTAGGGACATGCTGCAGTTTGCTTGTGACTCCCTACAGACAAGTCAGAAATTATGTCATGTGACTTGTGAATCGTCAGACATTGGGCAAAGGTTTCAAGCTTCACAGTCATTTTGAACCAGAAAGTACTTCTCTCTTTCTCGGAGTGTGACAAGATGAACACGAGATACAGATAAAAACCTCTGGAGGACAAGGCCATGTATTTATTTATTAGTATATTATTTTAATTTTTGAAGATCTGGGAGATGGGGCCCAGGACTTTGCATATACTAGGTAAGTGGTCTACCACTGAGCTACATCCCCAGCACAAGAATATATGTTTAATTCAGTTTGGTTCACCTGGATTGAGGTCCAACCTCTACTAGGCTTTGACTTGTGTTGAAGATACACAGACATCTATCCAGACATGACATCTATCCAGAAGCAGGTGAATACAACCAGAGTCTCTCGGGATAGCTATGAATGTAGCCCAAAACAAAATCATAAACTTACTTAAAACATTACAAAGTCTTTATGACAGTAAAAATAATTCAATTAGATAGCCCTTGATGGTGAACTCTGTAGACGACAATGTCATGTGATAATGTCAGAAGGTCAGATGTGCTTGGGGTAGAGTGGGGCTTAGAGTCAGAGCAGGAACTTACGCTGGAGTTGAAGACTCATAGGGAACACGTAAATAGCTTCCAGGAAATCTAGAAGCCCTCAGAATTGTACACAAGCTGAAGGGGCCTCTGGATAATAGACTAATGTGGGTTTTAAAAAATTTTTTAAAATCAGATTCAAAGAGGCATCTAAGTCACCTCATCCTCATCAAAACACCATCTGTTGGGCCAGTATCTTTATTTATGTTCCAATCACAAGCATATGCGAATAGGTGTTGAATGAATGACCCTTTAAACAAAGATGATTTCCATGCTGGGAGGCAAACAGACCAGTACCAGTAGCAGGAGCTCTGTGGTACCAAGGCAAAGAGATGCTAAAACCACCACTTGTCAGAAAGCTTTAAGAATCTGAGGACAGGAAACTGGGGAAGGTTCCAAGTTGGTCAGCTTTGTGAAGAGAGGGCCATATTTTATTGGCTAGAAGCTTAGCACTGATCCTGCTCCCAAACAGAAGGACTACAGGGGGCACAGCCACAAAACACAGGAATGCAGAAATGACAGCCACCCCTGTGGTGAACAGACACTGTTCTTTCTTCATGCTTACTGAGCCAAGAAGTTTTGTATGCGTTATGTATGTTTTGATATGCCAAGCAGCTTTATTTGAGAAATACTGATCTAAAGAATTCTGGGAGATCATACATATTATAAGTGTGTGTGTGTGTGTGTGTGAGAGAGAGAGAGGGGGGGGGAGTGAGTTTGACTTCACTGGGTCCATGAGCTCCATCTGCTGAGAGAGAGAGAGAGAGAGAGAGAGAGAGATTGACTTCACTGGGTCCATGAGCTCCATCTGCCAAGGCAGGAAACAGTCCTTCTCCATCCAGAGAACAAAAGGTGAAGGACTACCTTGCACACACAGGGTGACACAGAGCATCAGGGAAGCCCCTGGACAACCTCCCTCCCACAAGCAGGCACAAGGACATCAGCCCACACAGGAGGGACAGATCTTTGCATGAAGATTATTTAGAGCCTTCATTCAGGACACGAGATGCAAAGACTGTCGAAATCTGAAGACAATCTAGAAATCTGAAGACCAGGGAGCAGCTACTCAGACCCCTGAGTTCTGCACTTTTAAAAATACCAGTAAGGCCCTATTCTTAAAATAGCAAATATTTAAATTAAAAAATTAAAACTTAAATATTAAATTTTAAAAAATTTAAAAGAAATTATTTGGTGTTTCCTTCATGACAAATTAAAAAATTAAAAAAAAGAAAAACACAAAACAAAACAAGCAGACACTGGCATTAATAGAAATAGGTGTGTCCTGACTATCATCACACTGCCTGGTCATCCATCTTCCATATACACCCCAGAATGTTCTTTGAAAATGTCTCTTGCTCTTCTACCTCATTAAAAGTTGAAAAAAAACCTGACCCCCGAGAGATGAAGGGTCCTTTCACTGACACACCAAGTCTAAGGCTCTTGGGGCTCCTTGAGATGACCCGGAGATCGCAGCAAGCTGTGTGACAGTGTACCAGTGCCTCACTGAGCTTTCCCCCAATCATGCAAAGACCCTCCTCTGGATGGGTTTGCAATTGCTGTCATTAACTCCCAGCTCAGGGACTCAGACAGAATTAGCTCTTTGTATAATTAACCAGAGGAACACTTAGAGTTTGTGACATCTCTAATTTCTCCAAGCAATTCAACCACACAAAAATGGAATGACCACCAGCTGCCTCCAAAGCCCTCAAGGTACCTTGAGGGTCTGGTGGGAGGTGAATTTCTGCAAGAAACTGGAGGAAGCCAAGCGCAGGGCTGGGCAGGAGCAGTTATAACGGCTTTGAGTCTAACTTAGCTCCTTGGCTTTCAGAGAATAACCAGAAACGAGCAATACACTGAAAGAAAATTCCTTTGGAACCCAGAGGAGAGCCCAAAAAGGAAAAGTACAATTGAAGAGCAGCCTGGTGGGGACTCAACCTGGAAACTCGCCTCTACCTGTGCCCAAACCTTGTCTGTGTTCTCTCCAGCATCCGCCTACAAGAGTCGATCCAAAGGCTTAATGAGCCAAAAGGCATTTAGAGTCTCGTGTGTGAATTATGCCACCAATTCCTGCTTCTTTAATTGGATGCAAATAACATCACCTGGGCTTCACATCCCAGGATCCATCCGGCTTTTTGTCACGAGGCACTTTAATGCACCCCATTCGGAAAAGCCTGGCAGGAGAGGAAGACATTAGCTGCGAGATGTGCAGGCTTGTGCCAAATTCGAGAACACTGGCAGCTAGACCTATAGATAGAACGAGGGGTAATTTCATGCAAATTCTCCCTGCTATTCCTTGAGCTCCAAGATTAGAGATGTCAGAAATGTTAAGTGTGCCACTGCTTAATAACACAAAGAGCTCATTCAGTCTGATTCCCTAAGCTGGGCCTTAAGAGGAGAGATGGTGAATGCAAGAGGGGTTGGGGAATCCTCCTTAGAGCTAGGCTGGAAGATGCTGCTATGTACAGTGATCTTGGTCCTGATGGAGAAGCGGGGCTGTTGTGCAAGAGTCCCCGTGAACCACATCCAGGAAGTATCTAGAAGGCTTGTGCGGTTCTTGGGCTCTGTGGTGGCAGTGCTGAGCTCGTGGGCTCTGAGCTGAGCCATGGCTACAGGGTTGGGAAGGAATCCCAGAAGATGTGTGCGGATGACACCCCTAACCTGTTTGGGGGTTGAGGTTGAATTTTCTGACTCTTACTTCCTCCATGTTTCTGACTGGTTTCTTGGGTTTCATGGCTTCTCCATGTTCTCAAGCTGGTTTTTATTTGATCATTTTCTCCAGAAGCACCCTGAGTTATCATTCAAACTGGTAGCTTCTCAAAGATGATCTGAAAGCCTATACATCACAGGAACAAATGGCACTCTTCAGGTGACGCCTTTCTCCTGCTCTCTGGATCCTCGGAGTGGAGTGGCATAGGACTGCACGTGAGCCCCTGGAACTTCCGATTTCAATGTTCAGGTAGTCCTGAAGCATCCAGGGTTGGCTCTAAGATTAAAAGCCTCACTCCTCCCGACAGCCTGCTCAGCCTTCACTGGCTCACACTTCCATCCCTAACTTTCCTAGAAGAAGAAATGCCCTCAACTAGGCACCCACAGGCAGTTGCACTGATTATCAGATTCCTGGAAGAGAATGTATTTTCAGAAGAAAATGAATCTCAATCTAAGCAGTCTAAGCAGCAGATGCCTTTCATCAGGAGTATGGCTTCCGGTGCCCTGACATGGAACCGGGCCCTGCCTTCGACCACTGGCTGTGAGATCTTGGGAAAGCCCTGCAATATCCCTTGGCTCTTTTGCTTTCCTTCATCCACTGAGGACAGTGATAATCCTGCTTGTGAGGCTAAGGGTGGGGGTTGAGTTGCTGGATGTTTATGCAAGCAGCACGTAAATCACACGTATATTGTTTTTCGTAGATTTGTATGTTTTAAGACCAATAAGGCAGAATCATTTGGACACGATTATTCAGAACACGTCTAGCGTTGTTGATGTGGTTATTGGTCATCTGCAGGGGTAACGTCTTTCAAATAATGTGATGTAGTAAATGGGACATTTGTTCAGACTCCGGAACACACACTGTGCTGTTTCATCCATTTTGAGTTTCATTTGATTTTGTTTTGCCACCGTGATATGTATCAATAGATCGGACACATCTGCCTGTATACGCAGACGAAATGAAGAAGGAGAACCAATCACTTTTTAAAAAGCACACAGAGTCTATTCTCTGGAGGATTCCACATACAGGCATTCGCCTTGCCCAGCCAGAGATCAGCCCAAACAAAGCATAGCCTTGGTAACCAGACGATGGGGTCCATTTTGTCATGTGAGATAAAAGGCATTCGGTGTTGTTTTTTTTAAATAAGCGACTGTATTTTATTTATGGACCTATCCATTCTAAATCAGCAATGTCAGGAGCCACTAGAAACTGTGAATTCTCATGTGGGCCCTGCCCTTGCTGATTTATTCCCAAGTGGGGATGGCTGGCAGCTGAGTATTTATGGCTCCTCCCACCTCCCTTTAAGAATGATTGCTTCCTGTTTGAGACACACAGATGTGTTGCAAGCAAGCTCAGGTAAAGGCATTCTCAAAAGTGGTTTTATGTATTTTCAATAATATATGTCAACTTGGTCCTACATACCATAAAATACCTATGATGCTTCTTCAGAATAAAAAGAAAGAAAGAAACCAGCCCACAAGCAGCTGGTTGTGGTACTGTACACATATAAACCTAGCAGTCAGGGACTAAAGTAGGAGGACCATGACTTAAGGCTAGCCTGGGCTACATACACAAAGAGATTTGGTCTCAAACAAACACAACAACAAACCCTCCTTCCTTCCTTTCTCTCCAGTTACTAGAATAATAGCCCTTGCATTCTTAGTTTTCCCAAAGGAAGGAAAGGAATTGTCCTCAATTAGGAATCCATGGCAGGTTTTACTGGTTTTCACATTTGTAGAATAGAATGAAAGATTATAAACAGACAAATCTTAAGCTAGATGGTATATGTCATTGAAATGAAGAGCGTGATTAATTAGTCATTTACTACGAGTGATTTATCTTGTACCTCTCCCCACCGCCGTTAGAACCACCTGCTGTGGACATCAGGTGTACAGTTCTGCCACGCATACTAATCAGAGTCCATGGAAGTGCGGGCTGAAGGGGAAATGGAGCTCCATGGAACCTCTATCCTAAAGAGCTCCTTCTTATTAAATATGCTTGAAGTCAAGAAGGCATCAGACCTACAGAGGAAAAGGAAGAACCAACAGCAGCCCCCCTCCCTCTCCCTCTCTCTCCCTCTCTCTCTCCTCCTCCTTCTCTCTCTCTCTCTCTCTCTCTCTCTCTCTCTCTCTCTCTCATGAGCCAGCTGCAGATGTAAGGCTGCAAGCTTGGGTGCCATTTTGATCCATCTCAATAAGTGAATCACAGATCTTCCCTCTCCCTATTTTCCCAGTGTCACTTGCTGGCCCCTCAGTCAGTCCCCTATCCTTGTCCAAGATGTCTGAGGCAGCCTCCTTACCGCAGCTTCATGAAGTAAACAAGACTTTTGCCAAGCATAGCTGACCCTGTGATGTTCTTTTTTAAACCCCTAAGTGGTCAGTGGCTCCCTTTTCTGTCAGTGGCTACCCTGGCCCAGTCTCAGCCAGGGCACCTTTCCTTCCTCTTTACAAGGCTCTGTGGCTTAGCCATGTAAGTCCAACATCAGCACTTTGAAATCTAATGTTCAAACGTCTTTTCTTCCCCAGGATTTTCCACTTGCTGGCTTCACTTCTTTAAATGCCTCCTGCAACATTTGGGCCTGGCTGAGCCTATCTCACCCCTGTGTCCCCAGCATGAATGTCACCCCTGTCCAGAAGCCTTTCCTACTTCCCCTTGTTCTTACCCTAGAGACAGTTAGAAGCTCCCACGGTACCCTGTGGTCTCCACTACAACAAGCACCAAAATTGTAATTAATTTTACAGTTAGCCATTAACTGTACTCCTTTTCCTTTTCCTGGACTCTAACTGTGGAAGGAAGAGCAACAGATGCACTGTTAACAGCTGCATCCTAACTTTCTAAGACAATGCAAAGTGCGCAGCAGACCCTCTATAAGCAAGGGGCTTAAAGAGCAGCGATATCACACGAGGGCAGAGTGGAGGGAAGACCAACAGCTGCTGCCTAAACCACTGTCCCTTCCTTCCTGGGCATACACTGCGCTACATTTTCCAAGAGTCTTCACAGGCAGGGGTGGCCATTTGACCAAAGAATGGGGCATATATAGACCATATGCAGACAGTGACCACATAAATCTGTGATACATGCACCACCGTGGGATTTCTGTGTCCTGGCTAACCAGGAGGAGGAGACTGTCCTGGGTCACATGGAAAGTCAAGTGTTGGAGCCAGTGAGCAGCCTGATTTTCAAGATGACTTTTTAGAATCAAACATCTGGGCTTCATCTGCTATCCAGAACTGTTGTACGGGAAAGATCCAATATTCTGTTAAGCTACTGAAACGCTGGGGTCTTTGTTAGTACTGGGATGAAGCCTTCCAGAGCTAATACATTAGGCTTCAAATCAGGCATTGGAGACGACAGAAAAAGGGTATGTCTCTCCAGCATACCCCTTCGTAACCCACAAGCACCCAGCAGTTCCTGTGGACTTCTGAGAACATATACTGTCAAAAGAGATTTTTTTTTTTCCTTTTTGTAACTATCTCTGTTTCTTTCCTTTACCAGCTCACTGAGCAATCATGAACATAGTGTCTGGAGAAGACCACTTTTGCTCTCCAAACAGTGTCCCTCTGTCCTGGGTACACAACTGGACTACATTTCCCAGTAGCCCTTATGGTGTGATCATGTGACCAAGGGAAGGCACAGCTGTAGAGCACACTTGCAAGCTGCCACAGACCTTGAGAGCTGGAAAGTTTCTTTGTAAGATATCTACAACTGCCTCTTAGAGTTCCCCTCTTCTTCTATATGTTGAGTGAGGAGGCACCAAGTCCTGTCATGAAAGAGCTTCTGAGTAGGGAGGAAGTGTCTCCAAGGCAATGTGAGGAGGCCAGGAAATCTCACCAAGCAAGCAATTCCATTTAGTTCAGTTCCAGATGAGAGATAAAAAAAAAAAAAAAAAGGAGAGAGAGAGAGAGAGAAACAAAACAGAGAGAAAAAAGTCTGCCAACTTTTCAATCAGCAAAAGTTCTTCTCTTTGTCCCTGTGGATTTTGTCCAGTAGTCCTAGGACTGGGGCACAGCCTAGTGCCCACCTCCCTGTGCCCTCCTTGTCTCTTTAGTTCAAGCTGGGAGGAAGGCAGGCTCCCTCCGTGATGGCAGCTTCTGCTGAGCAAGTTAATCTAGCTGGGTTAATGACAATGCACCCCTTCCCACCCTCACTGAGCTAATCAGTCAGCTGGCTGGAGCCACAAGGCCCTGAGTCGGTGCCCCACCCCCACCCCTGCCCTTTGCAGGCACCTGCTCACAGAGCTGGATGCCTTTGGCCCTAAAGGGGCAGCCCAGGGCACGTCCTGGCTCTGAGGCATTCTTCTATGCTCCTGAAGCCTGTGGCTTAGGCAGAAATTGTGCTTGGATGCCAACCCTGCGGTAACGTGAGAGAACATTTTCCCTCATTGAGCCACACCTGTTGTCAACAAGCTCTTGTTTCCAAGCTATTTAATCTCTGAGGAGGGAGGAGACTGTGTGGGTCTCTGGCAACGTTGGGCTCATAGCACCTGGGAAAGCTACAAAGTCTGCGTTCTTGTTTGGGAGGTGGAGCTGCCCCCAGTAACAGCTGCTGTGTTTCAATAGCGACCGAGAGGCTTCTGGGAAAGGTTTTTGAACAGACTGCAGTTCAGAGCTGAAAGCCAGCAACAGGGGCCCAAAAAGCAGTTTGCTGCTGCTGGCCTCCTGCAGACATGGGCAACTGGAAGCAGGAAGCCAGAAGTCAGGCTGAGGTTTGTGCTAGGGGTAGAACTGCTTCCTGGTCCAGGATGTTACCATGCACAGTGAGAGTAAGCTCCAACACTGATTGACTCCACATGTGTTTCAACTGGTCCCTTAAGACACTGAACAATCCATCATTCATTTATGTGTTCGCCTGTCCATTTCGTTAGTCTTCTATTTCATTTATTTCATCCAGAACCCAGGTTATTTGGATAGTTCCAAGGTACATGGGTACCTTCATCTTCCCAGAACCCTATCATCCCAGTCGATATATAGACAGTTCTCCCAAACAACAAATTTGTACACTTGTGGGCACTTAGTTCCTGGACTTTATATTCTGTTCAGCTCCAGGCTGTCATTTTTCTTACTCCTGAGCGGTCACTCCCATACCAACTATGTGCAGTGTCAGAGTTCAGTACATGCTTTCTGCCTGCTCCCAGGGAGGTCTCCTCTCTGTGTTTCACAGCTACCCTGCGTGGTCACTACGCTCACCATCAGCGCTCTGCACCGGGTTTCCAGTTTGCCTGTGTCTTCTGTTAGACCATAAGCCCCGAAGCAGTATAACCGTGACTTGTGTGTTTCTTTGTCACCCTGGCCTAAAGTGTAGCTGATTTGTATGAAATGTGAATGGTTCCATGAATGAACATAATGGATTGGTAGGAAAAAAATGGATATGTGAATGATTGGCGAGAAGCACTGACAAGCAAGTGAATAAGTGAATCAATGAATGGCTGGCTGTGTAGACTGGTGGATAGAAGATGGATGGATGGATGGATGGATGGATGGACGGATGGGTGGATGGATGGACGGATGGGTGGGTGGGTGGGTGGATGGGTGGGTGGATGGGTGGATGGGTGGATGGATGGATGGGTGGATGGGTGGGTGGGTGGGTGGATGGGTAGGTGGATGGATGGATGGATGGATGGATGGGTGGATGAGTGGGTGGATGGGTAGATGGATGGATGAGTGGGTGGATGGGTAGATGGATGGATGGATGGATGGATGGATGGATGGATGGATGGGTGGGTGGATGGGTAGGTGGGTGGATGGGTAGGTGGATGGGTGGATGGTGGATGGGTGGATGGGTAGGTGGATAAATGGATGAATGGGTGGGTGGGTGGATGGATGGATGGGTAGATTGATAGATGAGTAATAGATGGGTGAGGGTGGGGTGGATGGACAGATGAATGGTCAGTGGGTAGGGGAAATGTGGATAGATGGGAAGGTGAAGAAGTAGATGCATGGACATACTAATGGAAGAATAGATGTGTCATGGGTGCATAGGTAGATCTATGGTTGAATAACAACCTCAGCTGGTGATAAAGTTTGCACCAACTATGTAGCTTATGTCTCTAAAATAACAATTATGCCTGACAGGGTGAGTGGGTACAGGCACTTCTGCCAAGTCTGAGGAGCTGAGCTTGATCACTGAAACCTACACAGTGAAAGGAGAGAATCAACTTTTGCAGGTTGTCCTGTGACTTCCATTTTATGTTCCATATGTGTGCTATGGCACATACATACACAGACCAACAGACACACAGATAGGTGCATGCACACATAGACCTACAGACACACAGGCAGGCACCTGCGTGAGAGGGTGCACACACACACACACACACACACACAAATAAATAAATATAATTTAAAAAAATGATTTACTAATGCCTTCAGTAAGCCTGTAAACCCTGAGCCACTGGCAAACCAGTTGGTGGTCAGGACTCAGGTAGTCTACATCCTGTAGCCGCGGAGTCTGGAGGATGCTGTGGTTTCAGCACAGGCTAATGGGTGCAGTATCTCCAGGTGGAAACCCACTGGCCATGCCTTAGCAGTGATCAAACTTGCTTCGTGATTATTTTTAAAAGTGTCACCTCTGAATACTGCCCCATTTATTCATTATTCTTTAAAATGAACCCAGAGGCAAGCTACAGGGGCCGTGCTTAAAAAAGAAACTGACACAGAGGAAAATGTGGAAGTCAAGCCCAAAGCTACCTGCCTTCCCAGCAGTTCTCACAGGACAGCCCAGTCTGGAAGCAGGGAGGGAGGGCGGAGTCCCCAGGCCTGACCTCATTCAAAGGTCAACAGGTTTTCCTCACTACAGCCAAAGCTGGTCAGAAAAATAGAGCATCTGTGGCAGTCAGCCGCCGTCAACTGTAGGGCGGAACATAACCCTGGCTGTTGTGTCCGGCTGTTACAACATGGTACAGTTGTGTTTGCTTCCTCAAAAATAACAATAGAACAGTGAACCAGTTTGAGAGAGAAAAGATGTCAGTCTGGTTAAAGTCAGTCTGGATTTTACATGTTATTATTACCAAAAATAAATGAGGGCACTAATCACTGGAGTTGTGATTTTACTAAGTTATTTCTGATGTAAGTTTATTAAACCCACGAATTTTCTCTTGAGCTAAACTAATGACCACTATTAGGTTTGCGTCTCTATTTTAAATGATCAAAATATTCAACAGAATACGATGAAAATTATAGTGATAATTACAAAATGTCCGCATCACCTGGAATCAATTTACTGCTGTGTCAACTTGGGCGGGGAGGAAGAGCAGCCTGGAGATGTGCAGAAGGCAGGTTGCATGAGCTGCTGTCATTTATCCTTCAGGGACTGTCAGGGCTGGATATTTATATTCCTTGCTACCCAGCAGTCAAGCTTGCTTGTCATCCCCTTTATCAGAGAGCAAGAGAAGGATCGGCAAAGAGACACACTTTTCCCTCCTGGAAGGCCCTGGTCCTCAAATGAGTTTCTTCAGGCAGATGTAACTTTCAAATGAACTCTGTCGGGACCACTTGTGGTTTACGGGGAGTGGAGTTCCTCTTAAAAATATTGCTCTGGCCTGTCCCAACTTTCAATTCTACAAGCAAAAGGGCAGAGCTTCTGTGTAGTATAATCCAGTGTTTTTCTCTGCTTTTACATCATAGTTTTCAGCCCTGATGGTATTCATGCACACCTGAAACCTAGAGCTAAATGGATTTGCTCTTGGTACCAAAGGGCAGAGCCAGCATCCTCTAAAAGTGTGATACCCAGGTCTGGATGTATTTGGCTCCATGGTGACTGAGTAATCCTTGGGAACCCTCAGAGGAGGCTGAGTGACAGAATAGAATGAAAGCTATGATCTTCCCTCATGCTCAACATCCTTCTGTCAACTCTGGGTGACAGGGAAGAGGTATGGGTACGAGTGTGCATACACACACACACACACACACACACACACACACACACACACACGCAGACACATGCACACACTCCCAGAATTGCATTCTGATCTACTGGATGCTAACAGTCCAACTGTGTAGAAACCCACAGCACAGCTAGCTACTCTAGGGCGTGATCCACCATTTTTATGTACTCACTCCCAAAGTGTATCCCTAATCAGTTCCGCACCTTCCTGTCCCGAGGGAAGAAGAATGCTGTCTGCGGGACACCAGGCCATCGTTCCCACTGTTCTGCAGCCATGAGAGTCACCCTTGGGTTCACACAAAAATTCTCATAGGATTGTCTCCTGGGTCCTTAGGTCCGTAGGAGTGGACTGCTGACTGAGTGACCTTAGATATGACTCCTTGTCTGTGCCTGAGTTTCCTTGTCTACAAAATGGAACCACATTTTGTCTACTTTTAAGGGCTGAATTGTCCAAGTGCTTAGCACATTATAAATGCAATTTTATATGTCTACTACATTAAACAGTGGTTCCGATCACTTGGGATGGTACGCTTCACTGAGAGCTGGGTGCTGCCCCTCCTCTCTCATATGAATTCTGACCATTTTCTTCTTTTTCTGGGATCGCAGCCCTTCCATATGAGATGGATCGATACATGCAGCAACCTCCAGGGCTCACTCTTGATCACTCCCTTCTCAGACTTACATCTGTATTGAAAACTTTACAATCGTAAGAGCAAGGTTACTTCAGCTCCTGGGACTCCGACATCTAAGTGTGGGTGGAGGTGGTGGTGGAGCTGGCCACCTCTGTCGGGTATATTTGGAGCCCTATAGCTTTTTGTACTGTACACACACTACAGGGGCTAGGGTATGGATCAATAAAGAGCATATGCAATGCAAGTGTGAGACAGACTTTGGATCCCAGGAGCTATGTAAAAGGTGGGTAGGCGTGGGCACCTCCTGCAATCATAGCACTCAGGAGGCAGAGATGGGAATCCCCAGGACAAACTGTCTAGCTCAGTGTTGTGAAAGATTCTTTCTTTGAGGAGATACGGACAATGTCTGCCTTCTTCTCCCATGGCAAACCAAAGTACAATTCCATCACAGTTCACCCCGGGGATCAAAGAGTTTATTGGGCTTACTTACAGTACACGGGGAAGGCATTACTGCAAGAGCATGGATGACCTCAAAGCAGCCAAAATAGAAGGTATTTGCCAAGCATGGATGATGGTGTCTTCACAGCCATGTAACTGGGGCTCCCTTACCCCAACCTATATCCTGGAGATCTTTCAGGAGCCCCCCAAGACATGTTCAGTTAAAAGAGATTTGTATATAGATTGCTGGGAGGTGAAGCTATATACCCAGGTGAGGGTCCAATGACCCGTCCTGACTCCTCTTTCAGGGAGAGAATATCAGTGGTCCACAGGCCTTATGGAGATGGATACTCTGATCTGATGAGGATGGGGCAGTTTGGCTGGGAGGAGAGTGCCTTCTAACATTAGAGTAGCTGGAATCGGCAAGCTGTTGGGTTAAGGAGGAACCCTGCCCCCATAGATACAGTGGAACACTATTATAAAGATACCCAGTGTCAACTGTAGACATCCATATACACGTGTACACACACAAACATGATGCACCCCTATACACATGTGCACCCATACTCAAGCAAACCTGCACACACACACACACACAGCACACAAGCACACATGCAAAAAGAAACCCCACGCTGTATATAATGTAACCTATTACATTCTATACAATAAAAACAACTTAAAATAGAAAACTTAAATGTGACACGAACTCAAGGGGACACCCTGAGCCCGTGTGATGATAATGATGTTCAGTGTGAGTGAAGAGGGTAACCATGCCACGATGCTCTGGCTGTAACTCCAAACACGAAAGAAGACATCTGCGGAAAGTGAGTGTTTGATTAACACGCTTCCTTTTTAATCATTTAGATGAACTGGTATTGCTGCTTTGCCTAAATCATAAAAGAAGCGGTAACATTTAGCATCAAAGTAAATTAAGTAAGCATCTTTAATGTATTATGCTACCCGGGATAGGAAAGAGATACAGTTCTTAAATATCTGAAGCAGACACTCTAAGAAGAACGAGGGCTCTGGAAAAGGTCTGAGTTCAAAACTACTAGCTTTGGAAACAATCAGTAGGAGATGAGACACCCTCTGGGTAGACAGAACTCATAAGTTAGGGTAATCTTATCTTAACTAAAGGAAGAAAGAGACAGAGACAGACAGAGACAGAGACACAATTGAGATACAGAGACAGAGAGGAGAGCATCTGGAGGTTTCTTTTAAAGGAATGTTCCCAGCTACAAGACCTTAGACTGTATCACACATGAACATAAAGCTTCCTATGCCATGTAAATGGCTTCAAAGATCAATCCTTATTTGTATAGAACAGCAAAAGAAGCCTCAAGGGAATGCCTCCTCCAAATTCTTTTGGGGAAGTTTATTTGTAGTTATGCTTATGTGACTTTAAAATAATTGTTCCGTACAGTGTTGGGGGAAGGGCTGACTAAGCCTTGGAAGTTTATATCATTTGCAGGTGTTGACTTTATGTAAAAAGATGTTTGTTTCCTTATGATCTGTACCTGCTCACTGCTCCCTGGAAGAGTCACTGTGGTTCACTGAGATCTCTGTGTGAAGAGCAAAGTTACTGTGGAGTATTTTTGTAGTCTTCCCACAGTCTCAGGCAACAAGGGGAAAACATTCCCCTTGGGCCTTGAGTTCCCGCAGCATAAAGCTGACATAGCTTGGCTGCTAAAGGATTGTGGGTTAAGACTAAGCTACAGGTTTCCTTCATTATGCAAATGGGCTTTTGGATAAGAGGGCAGAATTTTGGTAACACTGGAGGAGTTTCTGTATCAATGAAAACACCTGAGATCAGAGGATTGGGGTTCCACTGTCCAGAATGGTGCTTGCAATGAGAGGAGGCTCCCTCTGCTGAGGTCTGACAATGTCTCCTTGTCTTCTTTGTGGACCAACACAGTAGCTATTGGCTACAATATTCTGCTTAGGGAGAAGCTTGAATTAATCATCAAGAGTCAAAGAAAATGGATCCAAAGTGACATGATTAAGAATGAGTAGTTCTAGACTAGAAACATTTGCTTCCACCCTGGTTTTTCAAACCAACACACCTTTATTTTAGGAAGACGGCTTCCAGGAAATGAAAGAATTCTTAAGACAGACTATATTTTCTTCAGGGAGAGATCTCTCTACTCAGTATAAGTAATTTGATGTGTTGTTTTGCACTAGGCTATCTGCCTTCCCAGGTGTTTGATCTCCCGGAAAACCACACCACCACCACCACCACCACCACCACCACCACCACTACCACCATGCAATTGGATCAAGATTTAGTGACTCTTTTAAGGAACAGAGCATGGCAAAGGTAGCGTGTAACTTTTCCAAGAACTAATGAAAGGACCAGGTTACTGAGTCACTGGCACACATCCGTCTCTCTGATTCTCCTCCCTCATTTGCCTCCATGAAGTAAGCTGCCCTTTGGGAGAAGCACAGGACAAGAGAATGAGGGCTTTCCTTATCCAACAGCCAAGCAGCAACCAAGGTGCTCGGTCCCGTAGCCTCAAAGGGAGCATCCTTCCCACATCCCCATGGATATTCAGAGACTAACCTATCAGAGTTGAATAAATGGGATCCTAGTTAACTTTGATGTTAGACTTGGGTATGGCTGAGCTATTTTCAGAGTCTTGGTATCCAGAAATCTTGGATGGTTTGCATGTAAACAACTATGTTTGAGGGTAATTTGTTACATGGCTATAGAGAATATGTTCAGATATATACTACAGAGAGATATATATCAGAGTGCAGAATTTTCAGGAATGAGAAGACTTGTGTCTACTGGGTGATTCCACTCAAGCCCAGCCAGGGAGCTTGAGATGCATAACTCTGTGAAGTGTCATTTATAGAGGGCATGATGCAAGCAAGCTTGTACAACATTAAAGCCCCGTGGGGATACCTACTCTAAATTCTGAGTCTTCTGGAGACTTGTACTTAATTTCCTTTAATATATGCTGACACTATTGGACCCGCACAATGTCTCCAATCTTTAATTCTCAGTACCCTTATTTTTAAGATGATTATAAAATCTTCTGTTTCCTGCAAAAGGTAAATGGGGTGCTATGGTGTTATGAGAGTAGTGTCTGACATACAGCAGAAGCTAGCCCTGAACTCCAGGATCAGCCAGGATCTCTGTGGTTTTGGTGCTGCGTAAGGTACATCTAGTTCTGTCCTTGGTCCGGTATAGAGTGAGGCTTTTCGCTCGTCTCTGTATGAGACAAGAAGAACGAAGCCACTGAAAAGCAGCCCAGCTTTAGTACAATGGCTCTCCCAACAGCGTTTGATGACACCATGAAGTACCAGGTGTTCAATCTGGAAGGCAACCCAATCCCATCACCAGCCCATCTAGGTGCTATTATAACCAGACAGGACCAGGCTTTAACTCCCTTAGTCTGTTAGAACCAGCACTCCCCAAACACCCCGGTGACAGCACTGAGGTTCTAATTTGAAAAGAAGGCTCATTTGTAGGCTGTTTGCACAGTACAGTAGCTGCCAGTGGCTTCAGCTGCTCCCTTTGTGGACCCCATTTACTACAGGAAGAGCCACAGACTAGGAGAGTTACACTGAGCAAGGCCACTTCTTCAGATCAATCTAGGGCCTCTGCTAAATAAATCCCAATCCCATGCTGGGCAGTGTGCATAGAAGAGTCAACGTCAGAAAGAATACGGTATTATATATCGTGCCCTTTCTTCTACTCCTTTTATCCATTCATAAAAACGGGACTAACTGTGCTCACTCGAATGAGAGTGAAGGATACTCACAGGCTCAAGGGCCTGTCCTTCAATATGCACCTATTTGCTGACATTGCAAAGCCAAGCCCTATGCTGGGAGTTTCCGGGAGTTATGGAAGACTGTGGTGCATATACTTAAGCTGGCTAGCCAAGAAGCCAGACTGCCTGGGTTTTTCCTCTTGTTTCCTTACTCGCTTGCCAGTTAGAGATCCCAAACAGCTGCTTAACCTTGCCTAGAAAGGGGAGAATAAGAAAGTATCTCTCCTAGCACTGTCTTCCACAGGTGACATGAGCCCCTGTGTCTGAATTCCTCTTACTAAGGAGTCAGTAAATGCTAGCCATTTACCGCTGGTCATGGCTTATGGGGTAGGAGTGACTCTACTCCATTTCACCAGGGAGAAGCATGAACGTCAGAAGCCGTTTCTCCAGTTCACACAGCTGGTATGCTACAGAACTGGACTTTGAATCCATGAGTGGCTGAAACCAAGCTGCCATCCCTGAATAAGAAGGCTGTGCTGACTTTCTTATAGATAGAACCTACAGTTACGGTGACTGCATTTGGACCGCTTCCCAGGCTGTGGCAGCTGCAGGCAGTTGTACAAGGCTCACCCACATGTCACAGGTAAGGAATTTGGTGTTTAGAAAGGTGCTGGAAGTCACAACTGAGTGGAGGCTAGTCCACGGGGCATCCCATTCTACCATCGTACTGCCTATGAGCAGGTTAGCAAGTCTGGAACCTCAAGTAGGGACCTGTGACTCGTTCTTACTTATGGGTTGTAGGCACAGGTGACCCATTTCATGTCTGTGTCAAGGCATTTCATTGTCAAAACCATAGCACTCTTTCCCCAACAGTAGGCATGCTGGATGTGCCTGTCATGGTTGAGGAGGGAGGGAGACTGGCAAAACAAATGACCCCAGGATCACCAATTCCTGACTCAGTGGCCTATTCATGACCACGAACATCAAAACTGAATCATTTCCAGGCTCTGAGTTGTGCGTGTTTGTGATTGTGCCCCAGCCTCACGGGTCTCCTGACTGATATAGGGAGCGTGTAGTGTTTTCAGGATGGGGCCCAGAAACTGAGAAGAGATTAATACAGGATGATGGTGAGAGGTAAGTTACCCGAGAGAAAAGCTGAAGAGAGTTGATAGCACCGAGGCAGGCTCATGGTAAATGCTTTTGAATAGAAAATAGTCTCATTCCGAAGGTTAATTTGAACCGCATCAAGTGCTTACTGCACGTTATGGGGACATCTAAGGGCTGATACACAGACTCACAAAGACTTGTGAAACAGGTTTTGTAAGTATCCCTGATGCACAGATGGGAAGGGCAGGGCCGTGGAAATGGGACGGCTGTGCTAAAACTGTACAGATATAAGGAGAACCATGTTCTGCCAGAACCCACACTTGACCACTCGCCACACCAGAG
Source organism: Cricetomys ansorgei (assembly GCA_026225945.1). Taxonomy (NCBI): domain Eukaryota; kingdom Metazoa; phylum Chordata; class Mammalia; order Rodentia; family Nesomyidae; genus Cricetomys; species Cricetomys ansorgei. The sequence continues at coordinate 775,237 of JAMJFZ010004033.1, forward strand.
CCTCTCCGTGGGTCAATAATTAAACAATCAATGAGAAAAGTATTTTAGGGAAACAGCATGCATGAGTCACTGTGTATAAAGAGAACCAATATCCCTAGATATTGAAAGATATTGTTAAGAAGGGAAAATGCAATGACCAAAACATATGGGTGGTGGTTAACACTGATTACTGATTTGGTAGGGTCTAGAATCATCTAGGCGATTAGCCTCTGGGCACAGCTGTGGGGGAATATGTAGATTAGATTAATGGATATGGGAAGACCCACCTCAGTCTTGGGATGACTTTATACTATAGGGCAGTGTCCTATACTGAAAAGAGGAGAAAATGAGCTAAGGATCAGTATTCATCTCTCTCTGCTTCCCAGCTGTGCAGATAGGGTAACCAGCTGCCTCATGGCCCTGCTGCCTTGGTTTCCCTACTGTGTACCTTCCAACTGTGAATTAAAATTAACTTTTCCTTCCTTAAGGAGTTTTGATACGGAATTTTGCCAAAACCACAAGAAAGGAAACTAACACAATAAGCAGAATTTTATATTCAGTTACCTCAGGTGAGTGACGTAAATCACTCTGAACTCTAGTGACCACGGGCCCACGATAGATGCCCCCAAACAGAGACAGTACCAAATGCTACATACTGAGCATTTTCTATACATATCTACTTAGGATAAAGTTTCATTTCTAAGTCAGGCAGAGTAAGAGATTGACGACAGTGCTTAATAATAAAACAGAACATCGTAAGAACCAGAGTTGACCTTGGGCAAATGAAACCAATGAATAAGGAGTCCCAGTGTTATTCGTGAAGGTAGGGACCATACATGCTTAGGGATCTACATACCTAGAGGGAAACCTAGAGTATGCTGGAGATCCATGGCTTCTGAAAGTATCCCTAGACCACGAGACTGCCTCAAGATGCAGAGCTGGAACTGCGTACCCTCCATTATCAACACTTCCCCTGTAGGACCACCAACACCAGTGCCTTCTGTGAAGCTGTAGTGGAGCTGCAGAAGAGGAATACAGCCAGTGTGACAGACTTCATAACCTGTTGTCCATCATGCAGATAGCCAAGTTGGACGAACCATAGAGAAGAAATGGGAACTTGCACGAAGGAGGGCTCTTGTGGCCAAGAAAGACGACGCGGAGAAAGAGGGACACTTTTCTCAAGAATCACGAAGCATTCAGTCAGCCTGACTGGAAGTATTTCTGCTGGCTTAGCCCATCCAGCCTTCTCTGCCTCTGCCTCCTTGCTTTGCTCCAAGCCTGAGCCGATTATGAGAAACCAAACAGCTTGCTCAGAGCCCTGCCACTAGATGCAACCTAGGTAACAATCTTCCCACCAGTACACTGATGCTGGCTTCCTATGTCCCCTCGTCATCTTCTGAGAATAGTTTTGAGCAGTTCAGGGTCATATAAGATTGGGATACTCCTAGCTTTTCTCAATGGCCACCTCTACGACTGTCATGTGAAGGCAGTTCACAGGAAGTGGGACCAGGGAAATGTGCTGTTGTAGTTATTAAGAGATTGGTCTTCGGAGTTGGATTTAAATGATTTCAAAGATCAACTCCACAGCTATGATGCTGGGCCAGTTTCTCTACCCAAGCCTCACCCTCTGTTAGTGTGGGATGGTGGAGATGATGACTGTTCTAGTTTCATTTCTACTACCGTGATAAAATATCCCGCCAAAAGGCTACCTAAAGGAGGGAGAGGTTCATTTCCGCTTACGAATCCAGTTTATAGTCAAATATTGTGGGAAAGTCAGGGCAAGAACTTGAAACAGTGAACCGAATCACATCCATTGTCAAGCGTAGGGAGAAACGGAGGTCTGTGTGTTCACTGATTTGCCATCAACTCTATTTTTCTACTTTTACACATTTTAGGATCCCTTGGCTAAGGACTGATACCACTCACAGTGGACTGGGCCTTCCCTTCTCAATCAGCTTTATTAAAACAGTTCCTCTACAGAAATGCACATAGGCCAACTCAACATAGACAACTCCTTATTGGGACTCTATTTCCAGGTGATTTGGGGCTGTATAGAGTTGGCAATCAGAGCTAACTATCACAATGGTGATGACAAACACAGCAATGACAGCTCCCTCCTAGCCATGACTGCACCCCTAATATTATATATACTAATAGCTTGATTCTGCATCTCAGATGTCCCCAGGATATGAGCAACTGCGCAGATCCGGAGAGCTTGAGTTCAAATACCCTGATCTAGAATCTAGCAGGCTGTTCTCACCAGTTTCCCCTTCTTTGATGCCCCTCTCTTGCCTGTGCAGATGGCCAAGTGTGAACTTCATGCTACTTCACAGGCACTATAGATTAGAGGAGCAGCAAACCCTGCCACGCTCCTCCTGCATCCCATCTCTCCGAATCTCTCTGACATTTTGCTGAACACAGACTCCCAGTGTGCTTTTGTTCCTGGAAGCCGGCACCTGCAATAGCAGGCTAGTAAATATTTAACAACCATTCCTGTTTACTGAGAGGAAGTTCTAGTTTAGAACATTGGCCAGTTTCCCTGGTTTAAGTACTCCCCACCATGTTCCTATCAAGCTACCCATGGCAGGCCATCTAGCTCACAAAACTCCAATTTAACCCCCTAGTTCTCACAAGCCATTGCCACCCAAACACCCCAGAGGCATCTGTGCCTCTCTCTCTTTATAAACAAACACAGATTCAGATGCCTCGGTTGGCTCTGCTTATAGGTAAAGAGTTCATGATTTTCTGGAAGTGAATGTTCCTCTACCCATACAGCCTATGATCCCCAAACTGGTGAGTTCAAAGGTGCTCCTGCTCCTTTACTCCTGATGGGGTCAGCGTTGAAGTGTTCCCATGGAGGAGAAAGCCAAAATAATAGCACGGGACTTTGCTTGATAGCAAGCTCTCGTCAGCCACCTCCCTTCCAGACTTAACCACTCCTCTATGGTGATTCTTGGAAGACGTGACATATAAATTCTCTTCCCAGGGTCACCTCCTGGGGAATTATGTGAGTCAACACTTAAAGTTTGTCTTCAAAAGCTAGACCTCTAGTCAAGTCCAACTTCCGATAGAAACTGTAGGACTTGAGAAGTTTCCTGGAGCTCTCTGAATCTGTTTTTCCAAGATCTTCACAACTCTGTCTCCATCTTCCTTGTGACTAGTTGGGGGATCAGTTAACTCAGCGCAGATGTAGTTAAGGAGCGCTCATCTCACGCTGGTAGCCAAACAGATTAATAGCACTCATCCCAAAGCCATCGGCTAGCCTCTACTTCATCATCAGCATGGATCATGTTGCATCTGATGACGTCAGTCTAATACACTCTTCCTGAGTGAAGACTCCTGGACTCAGAAACACATACACAGACATAGCCGTGTCCACACAGCAATGTGTACATAATCACTGCGCAATGCATTTTAATTAATCTACCCACCAGCCAGAGTATCTTTGTGATAAACTGCAAATCAGATGCATTTTCACGGGAAGACAAAAAACAATGGGTTAGTCTTCTGGCGCTGACTTTTATTGAAAAGATCTGTGGCTCTTAAAATGTACATAAGAAATTATAAAACAATATGAGAACGTTTATGATCAAATCTTACTTTTACTAAAATCGCAACTTAATCTTTTTCAAAAAAAATACAAAGAAAAAAATGTAAGAAACATCGGAAATAAATGTGCCACGATAAGGAAGCATTTAACTAAAATATAGCATATCTAAGAGGAGAGATTTGATACGGTAATTGAGAAGTGACTGTGAAATTTATGAAATGACAGCTGTCTCTGGAATGGTAATAACAGCACAAAGCACAGTTATTGCATATGGAATTACATATGCTAAGCTCATGATGGTTTTTAAGTAGGATCAAGAATATGCAGTTGGTGGTATATCACACAAAATGAAAACTAAATCACCAACTCAAAGATGGATCTATGTGGTAGACTCAGAGTAGCTGAGGCAAAGTGCTCACAAAGAACATTCTTGGACTGCAAATCCTTGGGTGATTTTCTTTTCACTTGAAAGGAAACTTGCACGTTTCCTTTACACACACACACACAATCTATGTTGTGTATATATGCTTTGTCTGCATGCATGTATGTTCACCATATACTTGTTTGGTGCCCTCAGAGGCCAGAAGAGGGTGCTGGATACCTTGGGGATGAAGTTACAAATACTTGTGAGCTGCCATGGGGGTGCTTGGGATTTAACCTGGGTCTCCTGGAAGAGCAGCCAGTGCTCTGAAGCATGGATCCATCTATTCAGCCCTGTCTTAGTCATACTCTGTTGCTATGAAGGGACACGATAGCCAATGTAGCTCTTATAAAGCATTTAGTTGAGGGCTTGCTTACAGTTTCAGAGGTTTGGCCCATTATCATCATAGTAAGGAATGCAATGGCACCCGAGGCGCTGGAGAAGTAGCTGAGCGCTACATCCTGATCTGAAGGCACAGAGAGACACATACAGAGAAATGACAGAGACAGAGAGGGAGACAGAGAGACAGAGACAGACAGAGACACAGAAACAGGAAGAAATAGAGACAGAAGGAAAGAGAGAGACAGAGACACCAAAACAGAGACAGAAACAGACAAAGAGAGAAACAGAGAGACAGAGAGAAACAGAGATAGAGTGAGACAGACAGAGACAGAGACCGCGCCTGGCGTGGGCTTTTGAAACTTCAAAGCCCACTCTTAGTGACACACTTTCTCCAACAAGGCCGTGCTTCCTAACCCTTCTAATTCTTTCAAACAGTTCCGCTCCCTGGTGACTAAGCATTGAAATGTATGAGCCTGTGAAGGCCATTCTTATTCAAACCACCACAGCCTCTCTCTTCCTTTGTTATGTCTCACTCTTTAATGAAGTAAGGAGAATTATTTTTATAATAAAAACCATTTTGATTAATTGACTGAATTACAGCAGTGCAATGCGCACAGGCTTGCACACACATGCACACATACACACACACAGTGAGAACAGGACCTGGGAGGATGGCTCAGTTGATAAAGACCTTGAGATGGAGACCCAGTTCAACCACTCAGATTCTACAGAAAGGAAAAGCCTGTGTGGTGGGGTGGAGCTGGGCAGACCCCTAAGGCTCATTGGTTGACCAGGTATGGCATAGCTGGCAAGCTCTAGGCAGATGAAAGATGGTAGATAGTGCAAAAGAAATAACACACAAGCTTGTCCCCAGGCCTCGATATGCATGAACATGCATGTTCATGTGCATACATATACACCTGTACCTGCACTCACATATACAACCACACAAATATAAATGAACCCACAGGTGCACATGCTCAAGCGTGCATGCGTGCACACACACACACACACACACACACACACACACGCCTAAACACACAAGAGAAAAAAAGGAGATCACTATTATTCAAAGTCCCCTCTTTCACTGTTTTCTGTTTTCTAAGGAAGGCTAAAATCACAACTGTGTCTAGGGTGGGTAGCATTCAACCTCACAAAAAATCCGACTCAAGTGAGAACGGCTAAAGCCACAGCGATGCTTCAGCTGACACTTGAGCTCCTGCAAAATTAGCTGGGGACAGCAGCTGGGCACCGAGGTGTGCAATTCCAGAGCGAAGGGATTCAGAACTCAGTTTATTGAAATCCAATTCAGTCTTCCTTGCTGTTTACATTGTGCATTCAAGGGCTTGCCAAATCTCACCTTGGAAATCAAATTTCTCTCTGATGGAGGTTGTCATATTCCTTGGGTGTTAGTCCATTGTTTCCGGCTGAATTTTGCTCTCTAATTGCAGTGTGTTCTGGAACTGTGTTCTTGCTGATGACTCCACAAGGTCAGTCCATGAAGACTCACTAATGCACCAACTCATAAGGACGTATCTTTCCGTGAGCAGCCCCTCACAGATAAACATGAAGGAATGACTAGGACACCACAGAATACATCACTCTTCCCTGCTCCGTCACCTGCTGTCACAGGATGAACATCACATGTACACTGAGCAATGCTCACTCATATTCAGGGTGGCAGCGTAAGATGTACATTTCAGTGGCCATTACCGCTGAATTGTGTATGTAAAGGCAAAAAATGCATGATTTCTCTCACATGAAGGATTGAAATTTAAAATGTAAATGTAGAGGCTGGAGGTATAGCTTACTGCGGAGGACCTGGGTTCGGTTCCCAGCACACACATGGGACAGCTCACCACTGCCCAGAACTCCAGCACAGATAGGTTCAGGGCTCTCTTCTGGCCTCCATGAGCACCCACACACATACGGCATATACATAAACAGACCCATACACATAGATAAAATATCCGTACATACAGGCGCAATATCAAAGTAAAAGGGAAGTTATGTAGGAGGAAGAGGTCTAAACAGAGAGGGATAGGAAAGAAGCAGGTAATGCCGGGAATAAAGAGAAACAAATACTACATGTTCTCTCACATATACAGCTGTTATAAGGTCTGAATATATGTAATATACACAATTACATGTTCAGATTTCAGGGAAAGAAGAGGGCCAGCGGGAGGGAGTGCGACATTGCCTCTTCCCAGAACTTCTGAAATGGGAAGTTCTGTTTAGCATCAATAAAGGGACAGCTATCTTCCTCTTCCTCTTTTTCCCCAATGCAGAGGGCAGGATGCCTTTTAACACCCCATCCCCTGACACATGAACATAGAGTAGCTACGAACCTGCCATCTGGCTCTTTCTTTTCCTGATGAAGCCGTTTACATTCCCTCGGTATAATTAGCATTGCACGGCAACTTGTCAATATTCTTTTCTGCGCAGCATCAAATCAGTTTAAGTGTAGCTGCAGCTTTGATGATGTATTTGTTGCAGTGTGCTTTCAAGCGCCGGTGAGGGGTAATTACCAAGGAGATTATTACATGGTGTTGGGTTAATTAAATATGATAAAGCCATTTGCCTGTGACATGATGGGCCTGTTTCAATCTAAACGATGTAGAATGGTCAGACTCGTCGAAGGCAACATGGTGACCCTATAAAAGCTTGCACCTAGCCAAAATAGAATCCTGCTAATGTTGTTTCAGAGGCCGATGCTGTATTTCGATTTCACTAGCTGTCTTGCAAGATGTCATTACAAGGATCGCTCTTGAACATTTGCACCCAGCAGTTAGGAGGAAGCCAGGGGTATCTGAGCTCCCTCTCAAAATGTGAGCTACAAAACCCCGAAGGTGTGAAAGGAGCAGCTGCTATCTGTTGGGCTGAGTTAGACTCTGTCTCTATGAGAACTCCTGCTGGTTTGGAGAGGCAGGGAACTTAAGAGGCCAGAGGGGATGGGGAGATGGCTCAGTCAGTGAAGGCTTGCCTTAGCAAACTTGAGAACCCAAAACAGAAGCTGGGTACAGTGGTTGTGCGCTTGTAATGCCAGTAATGGCAAGATGGAAGATGGAGACAGCTGGGGCCCCAGAGGTGAAGGCCAGCAAATCTAGCCTTCTCGCTGAAGTTCCAAACTAAGAAGAGACCCTATCTCAAACAAAAGTTGAAAGGCTTTTGAGGATAACACCCGAAATTGTGCTCTGACCACATACTCACAGGTGCACGCACCCCCCTCTCCAACAAACATGTTCACATATGTACACACATGCACACTGAGAGAGAGAGAGAGAAAAAGAGAGATCATTAGACATGCCTTATATAAATCCATTTTCCCCACCTCCAATTGGCATGTGGTTGGCTACAAGCAGCATTAGGCTAGAGGTCTGATGGACAGCCTTCCTTTCCCCGGGGAGTTTGAAGAGGAGATAAAGAACAAAGTAGGCATCAGTACTGAATCGCATGCTGTCAAAACGGCTTCTAAATATTTATACTTATATCCATAGATGGGCACTGTTCTCAACCGTGCTCAGAGAAGCTTCTTTTTGAAGTGTAGTGGTTACTGCAGGAACTCACGACAGGTCATAGGGCTGAAGGGATGTGACTGTTGAGTGTTCATACCTAAGAAAGATCACCCACCCCAGCCAACCCCCCCCCACACACACAGATCAGGAAACATCAAAGAAGAGGAAGCAGAGAAAAGCCAGAGAGTGAGGACTCCTTTCAAGTGTTGTCTTCTGGACATGCCATAGTGATTGTGCTCGTGAACTCTCGGCAGGTCCGACTGCCTGCACAAGACTAACCAATCAACATCTCCTCACGGGCTGGGGCGGGCCCCTGATGCTCCACCCTACCTGAGAAACTAACAGATGCTGATGGCTGCTGGATAAGAGAAACTTTTTCTCCAGCGTTTGGCCACTGGTAGGTTGCCCATGCAACCTATTGCACCCATTGCAGTGGGTGACCTCTCTCTACTCTGCATGCAAGCTGCCCTCGCTGAGCTTACTGGGGTTGTAAAAACGAGTAAACATAGGCACAAAGGCTACCCCATCTTTTTGAAGACATAAGGAGCACCTCTCACCATCAACATCGGTGAGTGGTGTCCCGCTGTGGATGGTAAGAAAATGTGGTAAGTCTCCCATTCTTCGGGAAGCCAAGTCGACAGGCAGACCTGTTGTCAAGGCAGAAATGATCAATTCAGTCAAATACACAGGAAGTCCAATCTCAAAACATCAATAAAACTAATTGCTGCAATGATGGTCCAGGTGAGATTCGCCACTGACAATTAGAATCTATCGGCACCTCCTACAGGTGGATCACAGGAAGGGACCGAATAAACAAACACCTTGTGAAACGCTGTCCCTGTCAATAGGAAGGCACTGACTTAAATTCAGACAAGAGAAAGAGACACCCGCTGTATGAAAAGTGTTGCATTGCCCTCGGCCAGGAGGGATCCTTCGGCCATTTACATCCAGGAATGACTGCTGCCCACAGCTTCCCTCTCTTAGATACCTTTGCTCTCCTGAACCACCAGCCTCAGCCTCTCTCATTTTCCACATTCTTTGCTAATTCAGCACCAGCCCCCCACCCCTCTCTCCCTCAACGTCAGGGAAGAACCAAACACCACCAACAAAACCCCAGTGTGCAGAAGTCCACTCGGCACCCAAAGCAGAGAGGATGTAGGCAGACGGTCTATACAAGCTGTCCCCTGGAGGAAGGGCATGATAGGATAAGCATTTGGAGATGAGAGAACAGTTGGAAAGGATGAAATAGATGCCCTGATATAGGGAAGAAAAATGCCAGGTGTGGAGGGCACACGAGGGTGTGGTGCAGGGCGTCTAACATCAGGACAAGCCCAGGTAGAAATACGATTCAAATACATCAAAAGTGTTCACCAGTTCAGAAGGAATGTTGGCTCTGCAATGTGGGTGAAGCCTACATGTGTCATAAAGTAGTGATGCTTCTCCATGAAAGACCTGTGTCACATGGCAACAGGATGCCAAATTCTAAGGCAAAGCTTCTTGTTTAGGGGCTACGTTGGGGATAAAAGGGGTGGAATAAACTGAGATCAATTCTCAGTGACATTTCTGAAGTAATGAGAGGAGTTTACAACTCCACAGGCACCTGGGTTAAATAAGTGTGTGTCTGTGTGTGCGCGTACGTGTCAGAGAACTTGGTTAAGGTTTATGCATCTCATTGTGTATAAAGCTCATTTCAAAAGAGAAAAATATCCAGATATTGATGTCTACCTAATAATATGCATGGGAAGATACTTAGAGGAAAATATACAGATGCTTGCTATTTGAAATGCATCTTGCTAAGATCAGCTAAATTAATGGGTTGGCAGAGACATGGTAAAGCAGGGAGAACATTGCTGGCTCAGTCTAGCTGGTGAATACATAAATGCACACTTCAAAAGCTAACGTGTCCCAGGCGTGAGACATAAAACACTGTGGTTTTAAAGCTGTACTGGGCATGGATGGGCCGTGTTACTTTTATCTGTGCTGTGACCAAATACCTGGTAAAAACAACCGAGGAGAGGCTGGGGCCGGAGAGATGGCTCAGCAGTTGAATGTTTATCGCTCTTGCAGAGGATCTGAGTTCAGTTCCTAGCCCCTAAGTTGGGCAGCTCACAACCTCCTGTAACTCTAGTGTGAGGGGAGCTGGTGACCTTTTCTGGTCTTCACAAATACCTAAACATAGGTGTGTGTGTGCAAACACACACACACACATACACACACACGTACACACACACAAACACTTGTAAATAAAAATAAAAGAAATCTTTAAGAGTGTATTTTTAAAAAGATTGAAGAAAGGTTTATTTTGTTCATGGTTTTAGAAGGTACAGTCTCGTCGTAGAAGACATCATGGCAGCAGGCACGGCAAGTCACTCTTTCTCAGTGGGAAAGTGTGACAGAGAGTTCTCACTTGAAGGTTAGATCAAGAAGCAGAGAACACAGACCAGAACCAGAGATGGATGTCACCTCCAAGGCTCACCCCCTAGCAACCTGCATTTGCCAGCTATAGTCCATCTCACAGAGGGCCCACAGGCTTCTAAAATGGCATTGCCAGACAGGAGCCAAGTGTTCAAACACATGACCCTGGTGGGGGCATTTTGCATCCAGACCATAATATTTTATTTTCACAGACAGAAGACATCTCACATCTTGCACTGAGGAATTCTGGAGAATTCAGAATAGAGTGAGATTTTGTCACACTGATCAAGACAAATCAGGGAGTGGTACAGAGGGAAGATGGCAGGCTGGGTGACTGCTATGACCCTGTGTGGGCCACTGCCCTGTATCAAGCATTAGGATATGAGCGTGGTCCTACAGGTTGCCTGGTATTCAGACCCTGGCTTTCCTTCCATATTTGTTCCCCAGTCAACTATAGTCTGAAAACACTAACTATAAAAATCTTGAAATACACAATTCATATATTTAAGTAATACACACACATATATACATGTATCATTTTATTATTATTTAAATTTTTGTGTAAATGTAGTTGGGGGCTGGGTATGTGCAGATGAGTGCAGCACCCGTGGAGGCCAGTAGAGGGTGTCAGGTCCTCTGGAGGTGGAGTTAGAAGCGACAGGTGAGCCTCCTAATCTAGATGTTGGGAACTGAACTCCAGACCTTTACAAGAGCAGCAAGTGCTCTTAACTGCTAAGCCATCTCTCCAGCCCCGTAAACAACTTTCATTATATTGTTACTGTTGATCTCATACTGTGTCAAATTCATAAATAACACTTATCATGTTATCTATTTATTATGGCTTCATACTACCCATAGCTTCAGAAAAGAGGGGACTACTGAATAAACAGGGCCAGAATTTGAGCTTGAGGCTAACTGCTCTGAAGATGGCATCTTTGTTCATTGCTCCAATGCTCCATAGCTAGCCTTGGCAATGCACAATGTCCCTGAGTGTCAGGTTACTCTTCTATTTTCTTCCAAGTTGAGGGGAGAGTTTCAATCCCTCAAAACAGCCGGGACTTGGTGGTATCTTAGTTTTGGATTTATGAGCTTTGCAAATTATTTTCCATGGACTATGACTTAAATTCCACAATCATTCCTTGACACTTTAGAGAGAGTGACACTATATGGCTCAGGTACCCCAAAATGCTGGCCTATCCTCAGGACACTGATTGTAATGGTAGCCTGGTGGTAGCTGGTGGCCTGAGGTGGTCTGGAAGGTATTTTGTAGCAGCCAGTTTTGGGGGGAGTACTTTACTCCTCAGTTTGGCATAAAGACACGTTGCCAAAGTCTGTATATTTCCTGAGGTTCAGAAATTAGCATCACACAGAACCATGTCTGATGCACAAACTCCAGCCAGTGACTTCATGAGAAGTTCCTGGCATTCTGTGGAAATCTCTGCTCTCCTATCATGGGGGTAATTTTATATAATTCTCAAGCCGTTATGAGGAGAAACCAGTGATGGAGAATGCACAGACTCGGGCCCATGTAGAGGCTGGGTGCAATTTTATTTCTGTCTACCTCCCTCCCCTGGTCTACAGGAAGAACCAGCAGTCAGAGAGCTGGACCATGAAACATTCCTCAGAGGTATGTTTAACACCAAGAATTAGCAATTAGACCTCCCTTAGAATGCCTTTCTGGGGAGAAGCTCGCCGTATAAAAATTATACACTTACAAAGGCAATTATTCTTCTCTGTGCCACCTGATTTTCTCATAATAAATACCTACTCACAATAGAGGTCTCTGTTGGCGCTGGCATCATCAGAGCCCACCCAGGATGGAAGAAAGAGACTGTCGGCAGGAGCCACTGGTGAACGTTCAGTCGGAAACAATATGGACTATGATTTTTGACAGTTAAAATAGAAGGAGTAGGGAACGAGTTCCATTTGAGACTCAGCGCTGGGCTCTCACTGGAAACCTCTCGAATTGAGCTAAAGATGAGGGGGCTTCCCACTAGATGTGTAAGTAATAGCAATATCCTTCCCGGGGGACCCTTGTGGTTCTCCCAAGGGTTTCTAGTCTTTAACGGGAGTCTCTGGGGGGCTCAGCTGACAGAATCCTGAAATTTGAGTCATTCGGAGGACCCAAAGACACATCTCTTGAAAAAGAGGAAGGGAGAAACTGGGTATTGTAGTACACACCTATAATCTCAGCACTCAGGAGGTAGAGACAGGAGGATCAAAAGTTCAAGGTCATCCTTGGCTACATCGAGAGTTCAAGACCAGTGTGAGCTACAGGAGACCCTGTCTGAAAGGAAAATAAGATAAAAAGGAAAGAAAGAGGCAAGAATGCAGCCTTCAGTCTGATCAGCTGCATCCATGTGAAGAAAAGAGGGATTATTACCTTTACGTGAAAGAATGAGGGGAAGGAATGAAGGACGGAAGAATGAATGGAGTGAGTCTGTGTGTGGCCCAACCTTGCAGGATCAAAGGACATAAACTGGCAAGCAAAATTAACTCCAAAATGACCCCCACACGGACTCGCTGTTCTGCACGCTTTGGGGAGCACATACTCAGGCACCAGGCACACAGCTAAGAACTTGGAACAGAAGTACAGGTTGAGGCACAGAGGAGGCGTGCCCAATCTCAGTGTAGCTGAGCCTTCCCTTTACGCCTCTCCCAGTTTTGTCCCTCAAGGAAGAGAATCTTTCTTGGGAAAGTAAGGGAGGAGGCTCCTAGCAGGTAAAGAAGAGATTGGTGACACCCCATTACAGCAGCTAAATCGACATTTTAGGGATTTGGTGACACGGGGAGTTTTGACTCCTGCTAAGATTGGGTTTGCACGCATGAAACTGTCTAAGCACAAAGTATATTAATAACACAAGTGGCAGAAGACCAGTGGAACCCTGACTATTACCGGGTGATTCTGACGTGACGAGCCACAGGGATTTGGAGCACGGAGGCCATGCATTCCAAGCAGTGAAGATAGCCTGTGCAAAGGCCCTGCAAGACCTGACATGTTCTGTAACTGGCGAGAGCGTTGGTACAGCTGCAGCCCCATCCGTATGCCTGATGAAATCCGCTGAAGTCAAGGTCTGCTAGCTATGTCTCACACAACTGTACTGGAGACGTCAAGCTTTGTACCTGAGCTCTTAGACAAGTCAGCACCTCCAGAATTACACTGGAGGCCATTTTTTTTTCCTCAAAAAGTCATTAATCTTTTTAAATCAGTTCACAGCAATAGCCTAGATAATGAGAGATGAACAGACAAACTACCCAGGGTGTTCCCAAGAGCCTGCTGATCGGAAAGACATGTACAAATGGGCGCAGGGCGAACAGAGACCTCGCCTCTTCCTCCCGCACATGTCTCCCTTACTATCAGCACCCGAGCCTTGGCTCAGGGTTTCCAGGAAGTGCTTCCCTCGTGTCCTCCATGTCCGGTGATAGCCCATAGGCTTCAGTGCAACACAGCCAGCTGAGGGAGACGTGGAGGAAGAATCAGAGCTGAGAGTCAGACTGCTAATAAATGGAAAGTTGAGGTTGGCTTGAATCCTTAGAATTACAGACTCTAGGGTTTATTAAATAGCACCCTCTCACATATATTTTCTATTAATTCTCTGTGGTAGCTCCAGTTAGGTTGTGTGCTTGAGAACTGTGTGCATTAGGAGATAATATTTTAGAAATTCATGAGCATATTTTGTGCCAAAAAAGCACAAGCTTAAATAATTTTCTTTTTATGAAATGTACATAATGATTTTGAGCTAATCCATTCTAATGGCACTGAACTCTTGGAAGCCCTGCAAACTGGAGTATTTAGGGAGACGGGAGAATCCCGGTCCTCACCGCATTCATCCTCTTCATGTCATCCTGGGGCAGGGGGCAGACAGCAGAGAGGAAGTCAGGTGAAAGTTAAGTGTGGGTCACTCTGAGGAAAAAAAGAGAAACACACCAGTCTACAGTCCATCCTCTTGGTGCCCAGGTCCCTCTGATCTAGATCGCAATCTCAGTTCCCGTCCCTCGGGATTGGTGCCATCAGATCTGCCATCCCTCAAGGGCTCCAACTGCCATTTTTCTTTGTCTTCAGTCTTAGGACCCATCATGCCCATTTTGCCTGCAAGAACCCGGCGTCAACAGAAACCATTTTTTCTTGTTATCTAAAGTAGCTACATTTTGATTTTTTTCTATTGCAAAAGGAAAAAAAAAAAACAAACAAAGATATGTTCACATAAGTCAGGAGAAAGAAAGCCTTTTTAGGCATCACTTCCAATTTCACAGCTTTGAATCATTCTCTTTTTTTTTTTTTTCTTTCCGTCAAAAATATGTTCCATTAAGCTTGGGACCTCACAACTCGGAAAAACACTAACTTAAACAAATGGAAGTTGTTGAGATATGAGACAAAGGAAGAATATGTTTTTAAAGTGTTTGTGTGACTTTTAATCCTATCTAGATCATAAACACTTCAGCTCCCGGCTGGCTGTCTCCTGCCCTGTAAATCACTGGGCACGTGCCTGATGAGATGCCACGTGAGGGAATCAGATGGCCCCAGACAATGAACAAAAACTTAGTGGCTGTTTGGGGGTGGAAAGACCGTGAGGTTCTCCTTCACATGGAGCTGGCTTGGAATACCAGGCCATGGGTAGGCCAAGAATGTGTCCCAAGCCTCAACAGTCTTAGGAGAAGTGAACCATGGATCTAGAGCCCACCAGACTTACTTTGCAAGTCACATAGAAATGATACATAGTGATCTCTGAGCAGAGTCCTGCTATAGGTAGGCACTTAATCCATACATAAAACTTGAAACTCTTCCCTAAAATGTCCAACGTAAGAATCACTTGCATCAAGGGGCTGCAGTAAGAGAGTCTAGGCGTTTCAGTGAGTCTACGCTCTCATAAAATCACAAACGACGGATTCACCTGACTATAGCCCAGATCCCAGTATGCCCCATTTCCAGAACCCGGTGTCCCCTCCCGTCTCCTGGCTGAAGAGAAGAATCCAACACTCGCCCTTCTGATGATCGCTTGAGCAGAAGACCAAAAATAACAGCCAACTGTCGTCTCCTCATGCATAAATGCGTGACATCACCACAGCCGTGTGCAGACATTCAGGAAGCCCGTCATGAGCTGGGTGCTCGTTTCTGACTGATGCCCAAGCTCCTCAGCCTGGAGCAGCACTGAAGGGAGAGTCATGGGAATGTTGGCGTTCCAGGAAAAAAGTGTTCAGAAGACCAAGCCCGTATGAACACATTTTTTTTTTTTATTTTTTTGAAAGACCGGATTAAGGAAGAATTCTACTGATCTTTGGAAGTTTGAAACCACAACACATCACAACAAATAGTGTGATCACAACAAAGGGCAGTCATCATTGCTATTTTGGGGCATTATTATTGGAACCACAATTTAACCAACCGAGATAACTGGCCGGTCATTTCTGGGTTTTGTTTTGTTGGTTTTTGCTGTTGTTGTTTGTTTTTAAACGACACGTTTGGAAAGATGTGCTATTTTAAGATTTACTTATTTTTATCTTTTTTTTTTTTTCTGTTCGAGACGGGGTCTCTCTGTTGTAACTCTGGCTGTCTTGGAACTCCCTCTGTAGCCTTGGCTGGCCTTGAACTCACAGAGGTCCACCGCCTCTGCTTCCCGAGTGCTGGGATTAAAGGTGTTCGCCACCACTACCTGGCTTTATTTTTATCTTAAATGTATTGGTGAAATGTCCATAAAGGCAAAAAAACAACAACAAAAAAAAAGATGTCAGATTCTCTGGAACTGGAGTTGCAAATAGCCACGTGGGTGCTGGGAACTGAACTCAGGTCCTCTGTAAGAACGGCCAGTCCTCTTAACCCTACGCATCTCTCTAGCTCTGAGACTTTAATGATTGAGAATTGGGTCAGGAAAGTGCTTCTTTGCTTTAACAAGGTGAATATGGGTTGATGGAGGCCTGTAAGGAGAGTCTGAGACTGCTGGGTTCTGGAAAATATAGTGGTGTGCTGAGAACTGGGAGAATTAGTCACCACACATCAGGACAGGGACTGGGTAGACTGCAGAGAGCATTTCAAACTCCCTTTGCTTGCCCCAGAAGACCCAACTGATCCATATCAGGGTATTTATCAAGAGCCCTGGCTTTGGCCAAGTCTTTTCCTACTAAGTACAAAGAAAATGTCCCTTGCACACAAGGTACCCAATTCTGGTGTCTCAGCAGTCACCAGATCCCTGGCCCATCATGATTCTGACTTTGCCTTTCTTAAGCTTTAGGGTCAGCACCCAATGTGTGACTCCCCTTCATCCAGCCCAGCAGGCAAAGCTATCACCTTGACACCCACATCCCTGGCCCATGAAGGCTTTACTGTGGCTTTTTAAGATGTTACGTTATTAGCACCAAAACATGCCCTTCCTACTACCATCAGTCAACCTGTTCTCTCACCGCATCAATTACCTGGAAGTTGAGCTTTAACCAAAACCCAAGCTGTCCAGCAAGCCCTCTAGGTAGGGTAGCTGTTGCTTGCAATTCAATGTTGATACCATTCTTTGAGAGCTAGCTCTCTAAGCCTTCCTTCAGGGCAAGTGAAAACAGACCAGTCCCCAGGCAAGGCTTCCTTTGAAAATCTGGCAGCTCACAGCTGAGGTCCCTGAGTTTAGAATTTGGGCAGGAACTTCAAATGCAAATGGGAAATTTGGTCATTTATTCAGGTAGCTGCCAAATGCCAACTTAAAGCCAACCATAAACAAGGAGCCAGGGTGTAAGGTAGTTGCCACCTTAGGGAAATCAATGCAAGTAGGGTGGTAGACACAAGGGGTCTGGAGAGATGGAGCAGCTGGTAAAGTTCTCCTCAAGTAAGCATGGGGATAGGCCTGCTGGTGTGTCCCTTAACCCTAATACTGGGGAGGCAGAGGCAAGTAGATCACTGGGCAGGCTCGCTGGCCAGCCAGGCTAACATAGTTGGCAAGTTCTAGGCAGCTAAGAGACTTCTATCTCAAAAATGAAGGAGGAAAGCACCCGAGGAAACACACAGAGGATGACCTCTGACCTCTACACGAGGTACACAAACAGGAACACATAAGAGAGAGGTATGAGACAGCTTTGAACACGATAGGACCCCGAGAGCTATGTGGGAAGCAAGGGGAGAATGATATGGATTGGGAGTGGGATGGAGGAGGAGCAGCGATGATGCCCCATGGGTTCTGACAGATGAGTAAGAGTTCTCCAGACAAAAACGCATGCATACGCACACGTGCACTAACACACACACATAAAATCAAAGGTCGGTTATTCTGTTAGAAGAAGGTGGATCTGAGATGGGGGTGCCCCCAGGTCCTTGGTTTCCCAGTGTCCAGGAATTAAGAATAACTGCATACTGATGGGTCCATGTAGCACTCTTCCACACCCTGCCTGACAATGCTCACTACAAAAAAAAAAAAAAAAGCATTGTTTCAATTCATATGATCCCCATTTCTCAGAAGAGGAAACTGAGGTAGACAGAGGCTAAGGAAACTGCTGTACTAGCTGCCAATCACCCTGACTAGGCAGATCTTCTAAAGGAGACAGTCAATCTGTGAGAAATACTTAATGCAGCACCTGGATTGTGTTCGGTACTGAACCTACGAGACTGTTGGTGTGACCTCAGCAATCCAAACTGCTAAACCATCTTCCGCCAGGAGGGCATCAGTTTTCACATCTGCTTCTTGGGTGCCTGGGACCCGCTCTATTCTTTCCTCTCCACTTTTTGTCTACTTCTAATCTATAGGCAATACCCATTTATCTAACCAATGAACTCTTGGCTAAGTGTCTTAGCAACAAATGGAAACAATCCATTTTCATTAGCCACCTCCTCCCAAGCCTTCCCCTCAGACCTCCCCATCAAACACTGCAGTAAGCTGGTGAATGCTCCTAACCTTGAAAACATCATCATTTCCCCTCCGTTCCAGTCCTCACTCAAGTAGCCCCACTCTCTCCAGATGGAACCCCCAGCCATGCATCTTCTGTGTAAGGCTGAAGCCATCTAACTGGCCAAGCAAGTCACCTGGCCTTTCTCTAAGCTTCAACGTTCACATTCTCTCCACTGTGCTCACTGCCATAGCCTGGGCACAATTTAAATGTGTGAGATATTTAACAAGGTGTGCAATCTGAGCAAATGCCTACACACCCAATGAGCTTCCAGAATACGAACATCCCCTGATGGTCAGTCCTGCCATGGGGTTCCAGCAACATCTTGCTTTAGTCTGGTTCAGATTCACCCCATAACTTGTGTTTATAGACTTTATTCATCTTAAACATCTGCAAATGTCAGAAAAATGGATGGATGGATGGATGGATGGATGGATGGATGGATGGATGGATGGATAGATGGATAGATGAGTGGATGGATGGATGGATGGATGGATGGATGGATGGATGGATGGATGGATGGATGGATAGATGGATAGATGAGTGGATGGATGGATGGATGGATGGATGGATGGATGGATGGATGGATGGATAGATGGATGGATGAGATGGATGGATGGATGGATGGATGGATGGATGGATGGATGGATGGATGGATGGGATGGGGGTGGATGGATGGATGGATGGATGGATGGATGGGTGGATGGATGGATGGATGGATGGATGGATGAGTGGATGGATGGATGGATGGATGGATGGATGAGTGGATGGATGGATGGATGGATGGATGGATGGATGACTGGATGAGTGGATGGATGGACAGATGATGAATAATGGACTACAATGAGAAAATAGGAACAAGGTAATTAAAGGAACAAATCTAAATTTGGAGTTTTGAAAATTTTCAGAAAATTTTTCAAAATTTCCCATCATGAGCAACTAACCTGAGAAAATATGGCTATCAGGAAACATAATGTTTGAGTGAGACTACCTCCTTAGGGACTCTGACTTAATCCTGTGTGCCCCTTTTCGATCCCATTACAACCAATTTCCTGCCGTTCTTTGATCTCACACATAGAACACAGAATGAGGAGGTCAGACAGGAAGGCCCAGCGATGCTCTGTGCCAGTGAGTACCACATGGAGCTGAGAACAAGGGTCGCATCCCACATGGGCCTCGCAGGTCATATGCCAGCAGCAGAGAGCAAAAATAGACGGATCTGGACTGCAGCCTGCGGCTGACTACTGACCTCTGTGTCTGTGACTGGCTGGATTTAGTTAAACTGGCAAAGAGACTGTTTTATCCGGTACCACCAAGTCAATATCTATGAACCCCCTGTGCATCTAGGAGTCTGTGTGTGTATACTGACACACACACATTCACTCAGGCACACACATGCACACACACGCCTACACGCATTCATACACACTCACACAGGCACGCCTAGCAAGTCTGTTTTTCTTTTTTAAGGTTACATTAAAAAGAACTTTGAAACTCCCTTGCTGGTTTGAGTCTCCACTAAAATACATGATTACTCTCCTGAAATGTCATTTCAATTACAGAAACCCAGCAATAACCCAAAACACCCTCCCGTGCACCCTGTGACAAGCACTAGTTGAGGTTTAGGGCTTTTATTATTGTTAATTAAAGGATGGACACTAAACGAGTTGGCTTTTAGAGCTGGTCATTGGAAGCCCAGGCAGCAGAGGCCTGTGGGCAGCTGCCACACGTTCAGCTGTGTCATCCCAGTGAGACATGAAGCTGCTTGGGAATCTGAATAAATTAATAAACAAGTCTCGCTATAAAGATGGTGATCCAGCTGCCCTGGAGAGAGAACACCCTACTGTCTGCCTTTGTGCTGAAACCAGGCGCTGCCAGATAAGACTCAGAGTGAGGGGAAATAGTATTATTGTGGTACCTCTCACAGGGGACCTACTCCATCTCCAGGAGATAGGGAGCTGGTCTGAAAGACAGATGCTACAGGGTCCATCTTTGGCAGAGCAACAGATATCTACTGCCTAAAGTTCAGGCCCCAAGACTTGACTCTAAACCGCAGCATTCCCTGACGGTATCCATTCGGTCCTTTGCTTGACAATCATGTATTCATTTATTCAACAATGATTATTAATGCAGATCTGTTTCTGTTTGAGACTGATCACCCAGGAGAAGCATGGGATGTTAACATTTATGTGTGAGGACTCTGGGGCAGAGGCAGACATGGAAAGTCTGTTGAACACTAAATGTAAATCTGGTATGAGGCTCAGGGGGCACCATGGACTTGGTTCAGTGCTGACAACAGTTCCACATTCATCCAAATGCAGTGAACCACTGGGAGATTAAGGCCCTCTAGTCCCCCCCCTTCTTTCTCTCTCTTCCTTTCCCTGTCCTCCTTCTCCCTTTCCCTCTCCCCCCTCTCTTGTCTGTCTATCTCTGCGTGTGTCTCTCTCCACATCTCTGTCTCTCTGTCTCCCAGAAATTAGGTCATACCACCTGTATCTCTCTCTGAAAGTTGAGCAGCCTGCTATGCTGCTATGGCTTTGCTGTCTCCCAAGCACCCTCCCCCCCAAGAAAGCTCTCGTGACAGGGAGGATAAATGACGCCCAACTCAGAACAAGAGTCCCTCCATTACAAAGAAGAGTCAAAGAAGAGATGTGGGTATGGTCAGGAGGAAAGATTTGGGATATTGTTTTGAGATAGAGTTTGATATTTTCCTTTGAATTAGGTCAAAGGGGGTCATCTATGGGGGAGACTGAAGCGAGATACCAGCCCCTTCCTTGCAGCCAGTCATCAGTTATCCCTTTATCTACCATGGCCCCTCTGTGTCTCAGCCTTAGGAGGGAAGAAATGTGATGTGTGAGGCCCATGTGTCCTGCTCCTAAGGGGATATTATTATGGTTGCAAGAATTAAATGAGCCAATTTTATACACCAATTTTTAAAATGAAATTATTGGCACTAATAATTAAATAATCTTAAAGCAGCAAATATCCAAAATGCATCGCTCTCTAATTATATTTCTATATTTCCTCTCTGTGCTCATGATATTTGTAGATATACTATAGCAGAAATACTGTAATGGGGTGCAACCACATAGCTTGTTGTTGGCTGTGGTGGTCCTGGGGGATCTAACCCAGGTCCCTGTGCCTGCTAGGCAAGTAATCTACCACTGAGCTACATCCCCAACCATGGAACCACACGTCTCCCCCCAGTCAACTCAACTTGTGGGAATAGGCACTCTGTGGAAAGAGGCAAGGACTACAAACTAATGCTTGCAGACCCCTATAAGAGATGGCTAGACCCCCAGGACTCCGTAGCACGCCTCTCATTCATGATATCTGCAAGGCTCAGGTGGATTTTCTTGGCTTGATTTCCTGCTGTGTGCTCAACAAGCCTTGCTTTTTCTTAAACTTGTTTCAGGAAATGCTGGCCACTTGCACACTGCGAGTGGGTGACTGAGAACTGAGAAAGGCACAGGTATCAAAGTTATTACTTGTTGGAGTTGCATTAGCAGACAGGGACTGTGAGGGGGCTCAGTGTTAACAACACTTGCTGCTCTTGCAGAGGACAAGGGTTCAATTCCCGGCAGCCACAGCAGAAACCATACAACCACCTGTAACTCCAGCTCCAGGAGATTAACTGTCCTCTGTCCTCCAGGTGCCTGTATGCATGTGGTTCACAAAAATTCACACAGACACACACACACATATGCTCATAAAAATAAATACATATTCAAAGAGTACTTCATGGTTTTTCAGAAGACCTGTGTTTAGTTCCCAGCTCCCATATCCAGTGGATCATAAACATCTGTAACTCCACCTCTGGGGTGTTCCAATACATACACAGGCATGCAAACACACACATACGCATAATTACAAATAAAAACAAATCTTGGATTTGGAACAGCCAGTCAGAAAAAGTGCAAGTGCCTATTAAAACCAGGCACCAGTAGACATTTAGGACACACAGGATGGCACAAAGAATGTTCTAGACATGTGGAGCAGGGTGACTAGGGCAGGGGAAGAGGGAGGAGGTGCGGGGCATAAGGCACCACAGCAATAAGGAGGAGAGAAGGCTCCCTTTGTGCACTCTGCTCTCCACCCTTCGTTGTCAAGCTCTTTGCACAGGGCTTGCCGGTCTCGAGAAATCAGTTATTAGCTCTATTACATCTGTAGTTATTATTCTATTCATCGTGCTCACCCCTCGGGCCATCCCATTTACATAATGGGAAAGAGAATCTGCTGGAGAAGAGGGGCGTGTGTTGATCGTCACCAGCCTGCCTTGTTAGTTGATACAGTAAATAGCACTAGAGTCTCAGGCTGCGGCTCTGGGGGATGTTGTGTTCGTTTTGGTTATCATCTTGTTTTCCCCAATTTGGTTGTGGAGCTTTCCAAAACTGCTCAGATGAAGAGGCACGGGCATTACTTCACGGTGCTCTGGCCACTATGTTTCCCATAGATGAATGTGACCAATCAGCTCCCAGCCGAAATGGTGTTGCCTACGTCTACTGCTTTCTGTGTGTTTTGACCTGAGAGTGTTTTCCCACGCTCACCTACAGGTGGGCTCAGATTTCTCCTCCACTCAGCAACCCTGTGCACCAATAAACAATGCAAGGTCCAGCCAGAAAGAGCCGCAAAATTTGTAAGGATGGATGTAAAAAGAAAATGTAGGGTCCCTTATTCTAAAAGCAGGCAGATAGTTTTGGTCCCCCCCCCATAACCATTCTCAGTTTACTGTGTTGTTTTTATTTGCTTTACTTATTTATTTGGGATATTAAAGAGTAAATACAGAGCCTCCCAGGCACGGGGGCTCCTGTGGGTCTGCTTGTTCTGAACCCGTATCTGACTTAACCTGTCCAGTCTAAGAGCTCTGACCCATGCTGGAGGAAGGGGCTGAGACTCTGGGCTGAATGGGGGAAACAGGTGGCCAAGAACCTGTTCCAGGAAAGCGGGGCTGCCTGTGGTATGCAGCTCACATATCACACGGTTGTTCCTTTACAAGTAACCTGTAGAACACACTTGAAAATACGTTAGGAATTCCAAGTCAGTGACTACAGAACATTAATGCTATAAATACAGACGTGTCTTGAGAACACAGGGCATCGTACAATCTTCAATATCCCCATCCATGAAGCTACCCTTGACTGTAAACTTGACTGTGTTATCTGGTATGGTGGCAGCTGACACAGATCCCAGGGCGCTCCATGTTACAGCATGCACTAAAGATGTCAGGTGCCAGAAAGGAAGAAGGAAGCATAGGAAGAGGGTGGGAAGGAGCAGGGATAGGGCTGAGGTAAGAACTAGTCCCATGTTTTTGCAGACAGTAGGTGGCTACCCTCCAACCCTATCCCACCCCCAGCCCTGGCTACAGCCTGGAGCTTCTACATCTAAATGAGCAGTATTTGATGACACTTGTTTTAAGGGACCAGTCATAGCATTGAAAGTGCTTGCTAAATATAAACTAAACGCATGCGCTCAGCCATAAATGAAACATGGACATCAAAGTCTTTGCTTCTGATTTCGGGAAGAAGAGGCAGCTTAAGCCAAGCTCTTGTTCCTGCATGTTAACAAGCTCCAGGTGGACTCAGGAGAGAATTTCTCATACTATTCTGTCCAACCCCCATTGGCTAGAAGTGTACTGTCAGATTTTTTTTTCCTTTCTTTTCATTATCATGAAAGCAAAAGTATGTCATGTAAAGTCTTCCCTCTCTGCCTGAGACCTTCTTAAGACAACGGTGAGAGAGAAAATGAGCTCAGCTTCCAGGTAATTCCTGGGCAGCAGCTTCAGTTTCCCACTGGGTCATTAGAGTGTAACATACAGACCGGAAGTGGTTCTGTCTTCTCCTATAGAGTTGGTAAGAGGAAAATCCAACAGGATCCCCAGGAACAGAGAAAACACAATAAAATGCGAGATAAATTTGGAGTCTGGCAGTAATATACCCTTGGGCCAAGATCTGTGAAGCTGGCTTTCCAAAAACAGATTAAGGAACAGACATCCTTCCTGAATGGTCAGAAAAGTTCTGGTCATTTAGATCGAGACCTAGTTTGTTTACTTAGTAAGAAAGATATTCTTATTTCTGAACAAAGATTCCCCTCACCATCTGCTTCCTGATTTCTGTCTACCACTGTCTGGCAAACACTGAGGCCTAGGGAATCACTCTCCACTCGCCCCATGCAATGCTGACTTCCAGGCACAGACATTTTGAGTAAGTGCCTCCTTTGAGTGCAACGCCTCCAGGGATAGCTAGCCGAAAGGGGACTTATTGAGGATTCTCGATTCAAGGGCATCTCTTCCAAGATGCTTAAATAGGAACCTGGCAACCTTTAGTTCCATGTCCCCATAGACAGGAAACCCTCACCCTACCATCCAGTCATTCTGATAGTCTGGTGAAGGGAATATCCTGTAGAAGTTCCCATCGGTCTGCCTGTGTGTCTGCTGATAGAGAGGCGAGGGGATGAGGTGAAAAAGAGATGATAAAGGTGTAGAAAGAAAGCGATCTTGTCAAGTCTCAGTTTAGTGGCTTATAAGCAAAAACTTCTAACGTATTAATAAAGATGTACGCTATCTGCTGGGTGAAAGTCACACACCAGAAGGCCCACATAGAATGGCCAGACATGAACAGTGCACAGAGGAGACAGTGGTGGCCAACAAAGAGATCTGAAGTCTACCTAGGACTCACAGCACCTTGGCTTTAGAGAAGGAACTATTATTATTCTACTTCCTGGGAATTGTTGCCCAACAGTGGAGCAGCGTGCCTCTGTCCTGCACACCATCCAGTCACTGGCCACGGGGACTGATCATCTCTCGTCCGACCTTTGTTTGTTTCTTAGCAGCTGTGTCCCACTGTTGACTCACTGCGAGGTAACAATCAAAGGGAAGCAAAACAACAAAAGCCAGAGAAGCCCCGATTCCTGTTCACACAGAATCAAAGTTCAGGTCACAGAACTGGCTCTCCACTCATGACAGCCAAGAGATTACTCAGAGCCCATTTTCACTGACAAATTGCACCTACAATTCAGGCCAGGGGCCATCATCTCGTCCTGGGAGTCAGAAGAAAAGGAGCGGAACACGTTCTACTTAGCAGATCCATTGCCTTGCATGGCAAAGGCCTCTTCCGCATGGGCAGGCTCTAATAACGGGAGTCATTTCCTGAGGACTTGTGGATCCAGCCCCTTTTCTTAGTGGTTGTACGTCACACTGTGGAGATGCAGCCAGGCCTCTGGCAGAGTCCCTAGCTGTGACATTATAAAGCCAGTGAGTCACATATGACAGTCCAGCTTCTGGGTCAGATGGCAGCAAGGGGCAGAGTTAAAGAGGACACCTGAGAAATCCTGGACCCACAGAAGACATTAAGGAAAATAAGCAGCCCCAGTGATACAGTAAAGTGCTTGCTGCGCAAGGCTGAAGACCTGAGTTCGAGTCCCCAACCCCCGTGTTTTAAAACTCCTGAGCATATAGCTCAAGGTTGTCATCCCAACACTGGGAGGCAGAGACAGGAGGAAGCCTGCGTTTGCTGGTCAGCCAGCCTAGCCACCTGCAGGTACCACTGAGAGAGATTCTCCCTCAAAAGAGAAGGTGGATGGCTCCTGAGAGACAATGCTTAAGAGAACTTTGAGCTCTACATGCATCTCCATAATCACACACACATGCACACACTTTACAGACTCCTTACAGACACTTACATACACACACACACACACACACACACACACACACACGAACAAATGGAATATTTGTCCATCTCAGCCTATCATCCTTTGGGAGGGGATCCAGGCAGAAAAGGCAGTCTTGGTGCTTTTCAGGATACCAATCTTGCTGCTATTCCTAAGCCACCAGAGTAGACATAATCCACATAATCACATCATGCAAACATTCAAAAAATATAAAAACACCTTAGAGACACTAATTTGTAAATGGACTCAAAACCTCTAAGGTTTCTGTTTAAACAGCGAAGCCCTGTTTAGTCAGCACCGAGGCAATGAGTCTCCAACTCTAACCCACAGCGTTACCAGGGAGACTTGTTAAGCAGTCCTGTGCTCTCCAGCATTTCCAATGCAGTGAGTCTGGGGGAGGACAGAGGATTTAACGTTTCTTACAGGTTTTCAGGGTTTCCTGATACTGCTGATCTAGGGACCCCAACTTTGAAATCGCTTTGCCAAAAAGTAAATACTTCTTTCTATAACTGGAAACAAAATACAGCCCTTCCCTTTCTCAAAGGAGGCATAAGGAGAAAGCAGAGGCCCCTGGGGAAGGAGTCTTCCAGCTCTGCAGCCTACCAGGGCTCTGGGGATTTTGTTAACTCAGGTCTCAATTCAAGAAGTTTGGGATGGGATCCCGGGATCATGTTCTGTTCACGCCCAGGTGATGATGTGGCCTCTGCTTTCAAATGCACAGATTCCACCACAGATTCCATCCTCAGTCGTCATCTGAGGGCAGGTCATTCTTCCACGGCACAATATTTCATTCTGCTTAAGCAGCCTCCACTGCAAGCTAAGCACCTTGTCTGGAGGGAGCTTATTACATTCGGAACAATTACATTGGATTAGAAAGTCCTCTGCACAGAAGAAGGTTGTATGTTGGGCTGTAGATACAGTTCAGTGGAAGAGTGCTTATCTAACATGCACAGACCCCTGGGCTCTGTCCACAGAGCTGCATAAGACTAGGTATGAGGACACGTACCTATAATCCCAACACTTGACAGGTGGAAGCAGGCGGACTGGCAGTTCAAGGTCATCCATATGTATATAGAAAGTTTGAGCCTAATCTGGGCTACATGTGACCTTGTCAATAAATAAATAAGAAGATGAATAGATAAAGATGGCTATGTGAACTTAGCGATTCAACACATTCCTAGCCTCTATTGTTAAAGTCTGTACAACAGTGTTTTCACCGTCAGAGACACGAGAGTGAAAGTGATAGTCTGGCCCTAAACACAACAGTTACGCCTTACTAACTATTGATTGGCCAGGTATGGTGGTGCACACCTTTAACTCAAGCACTTGGGAGGCAGAGGCAAGTGGATTTCTGTGAGTTTGAGGCCAGCCTGGTCTACATAGTGAGTTTTAGGATATCTGGGGAGAGTGGGGGGCGGGGGTGGGAGAGAGAGAGAGAGAGAGAGAAAGGGGGGGAGAGGGAGAGAGCGCACAACATTGTCCCCCAAAACAACAACAAAAAAACCCCGGAGAGATGATGGATATATACACGAAAGACAAAGAGAGGATGATAGATAGATGACAGATGATAGAAGACCTGATAGATGATAAATAGATGATAGCTAGATGATAGATAATTGATAGGTTGGTGATAGAGAGCTAGACAGATGATAGATTATTGATAGACAGACATATATGCATGCACTCTTGAGTTAACTCATCTCGAATGATTGTATCTCATGTGTCTCTTGGCATTTCAAATAAAAAATATTTATTTGACAGGACAACTTTACTTGCAAATGAAAATAATTTACAATTAATTATAAATACAAAAAGTCATATTTCTGCTAAAGTGACACTACTTTTTAAAGTGGAGAGAAGTCTTCAGTCCTTATTTGCAGTAGCTGGTCTGAGAGGAATCCTGGATTCCAAGGCTTTCCCCCCTACCAACAATGAGTGGGAACTCTCTACCTTCAGTGAGGCAAGCTCTCCAGATTCACATAGATTTTAAAGAACCTGTCAAAGTACCATTCTGTCACAGTTTTGTTGTCAACTTGACACACCTAGGAAAAGGGACCTCAGTTGAGTAAACTGGTCCCATCCTATTGGCCGGTGCCCTTGTCAGCAGGGGCATTTTCTTGATTGTTAACTGATGTAGGACATCCCAGCCCACTGTGGGCAGTATCGTCCTTATGAAGGTGGCCTGGGTGTATGAAAGAGGTAACTGAACATGAGCCTGGAGGCAAGTCAGTAATCAACTTTCCTTATGGTTCCTGCCTCTGCTCCTGCTTGACTTCCTTCCCCGACAACCTGCAACAATGATCTTTAACTTGTAAGCTTTAGTGAACCCATTCCTCCCTAAGTTGGTTTTGGACGTGATATTTCATCACAGCAATGTAAAGGCAAACTAGAACACATTCAATATTAGTATGACTGAAGAATATAAACACACATGTACATATCCATGCATATACATGTATACGGGTGGAAATATATATATATCTTGTATTGATCATTATGTTTAAAAGTAGTTAATGCAGATAACAGTGTAATTAAGACTGTGAATAGATACATTTTGGTGATTTATTATCAAACGTTTCCATAGCTTGGGAAAGCAATTGGCAATCTGGAAGCATGAGAAGCTTAACAGTTGCTAACTGACTTGGCAATCTTACCTTGAAAAATTACTTTCTGGAAGTAAAATAATACAGGACTGCATTGGAGCCTAGCAGCTTCACACTCCAGGAGAATTGAGGAGCAAAATATATGCTTTGTAATTCGGGAATGGCTGCTTATGTTGCAGTTTACTACTGTGTCTAAATGTTACTATATTTACGAAGATGGCATTGTACATACAACGGCCTCTGTATAAAGAATAAAACACTGGTCATGGGCTCCAATGAGCATTTTTAGTAGGACCACAGAGAACATCCTAAGAGAAAGAATCAGGGCTGTGGCTCTATCAGGGGTGTTGTCTTATGGACCCATCCCTCCTGCTTTCAGTTCTAGCGCTATGAAGAGATGGATGCTGAAGTGTGGAGACCCTGGGGCTGAAGAGATGATTCAGCAGGTAAGGGTACTTGCTGCTCCTGTAGACCTGAATTTGAATCCCAACCCCTATGCCAGGTGACTCACAACTGCCTGTAACTCCAGTTCCAGGGGATTTGGTGCCCTCTTCTGGCCTCCACTGGCACTGCACACACACACACACACACACACACACACACACACACACTGATCTTAATTTTTTTCTTCTTCATTTCTCCCTGTCCACTCCCAGCATTCTCAATGAGACGCTGAGCTGTTTGTGGATCTTGTAAACCATCTCTGCTTGGTGAACTATTTAGTGGCTTCTCCTTGTCATGACTAAATAGCCAATGTGGCAACCTAAGGGGAAAGCATTTCGTTTGGGCTTAAAATTTGAGGAGATGCAGTCCATCCTGGTGTGGTCAGCACGGCAACAGGAACGTGGGGTGACTGATCACACTATGCCCACAGTCAGGGAGCTTTAGAAAGCAGACAGGAAGTGGGGCCGGACTACCAAAATCAAGGTTCTCCTCTTGTAATCCACTTCCTCCACTGAGGCACATCCTCCTACAAGCTCCCCAAACCTCCCAAAACAGCACCGTCAGCTGCGGACCAAGTGTGCAAACACGAGTGTGCAAACCCATGGGGGGCATTTCATATCCAAACCACGGCAAAGTGACACAATGTGATGTTCCTACAAGCTGCCATTTTACAGCCTCTGTAACCTTAGGCAAGTGGCCCAGGAAGCCTGTGCCTCATTTTCCTCTTCAATACCATAAAGATATAAAAGCCCATAAGACAGACGACAAAGTACGCAGAGGAATCCACTGAGGCGCCTCCCACACAGGCAGCATTCAGTTGCGGCCGTTACTGTGTATCTATCCAAGAGTCAGAAGGAGGGGCCTTCTGGCGATGGACCCACTCACTATTCTAGAAGGCAGCCCAGAGATCTATGTTTGAAAAGAGAGGGGTGTGATGCTTGGATAGGGTTAGGGTTAGGGTTCTTCCAGGTTTAGAAAATCACTAGGAACCAGAGGAGCCATCCCAAACTCAAACTGCTGCCACCCACAGACAGACGCACACAGTGGTTCATTTCCTATAGAGCAAGAAGTGTTGCTTGTGAGAAATGACTTCAAGGGGGAAGAAATTAGAGCCCAGGCAGACACCATTCTTCAGTGTTCGCTATAATTACTAGTGAAACAGCCTTTCGCTGTGCTTTGGGGGTCGCTCCGACTGGTGAATGGATTCTCTAGAAAGAGAGTGGAGAGGATGTCTTCTTGCCAACTGAGACCATCTGAGACCTTCAGGTAAGGGGTAGAGGACACTCAAACATTTCGGGGACAAATGGTTCTTTTATCCCCGTCCCCATGAAATAAGAGCCGGAGAGTGCTGGGAAGAACGCTTTGTCAGTAGAGTGTTTGCTACAAAAGCATGGTGACTTGAGATCAGTTTTTAGAACCCACACAATAAAATCTGAGTGTGGTATGTGTATTTAACCCCAGCACCAAGGAGACAGTGACAACTAGATCCCTGGGGCCCACTGACCAGCAAGCCTAACCTACTCCATGATCCGGTGAGATCTCTCTCAAAAGATCCAGGCAGAAATTGTGTGATGAGTACATTCTGCTACTCTGTCCTACACACACACACACACACACACACAAACACAGAGGACATACACACACACAGACACACACACAGACACACACACAGACACACACACAGAACATACACGTATAGGACATACACAAACAGGACATACACACACAGACACACACAGAACACAAAGACACACAGACACACACACATACACACACACAGACACACACACACACACAGACACACACACACACACACAGGACATACACGTATAGGACACACACACACAGGACATACACACACAGACACAGAACGCACAGACACACACACACAGGACATACACACACACAGAACACACGGACACACACACAGGACATACACGTATAGGACACACACACACAGGACATACACACACAGACACACACAGAACGCACGGACACACACACACACACACACAGACACGCACGCACACACACACAGAACACACAGAAACACACAGACACACACACACACAGGACATACACACACATATACACAGACACACACACATACACACACAAACACACAGACACAAAAGAAATAGCTGGAGAAAACCTCACTCCAAAGATGGACCCCTATTGTCCTTCGTCTATTAATTTCTCTAAGATCCAAGAGGAACATTCCTCTGAAGTCGAAAAGGTGACTAATGCATGCTGGATGGACACATCGCTGTAGGACTACACAAACTTCACAGTCTATACACAGATCAAGATATGCATCTGAGCAGCGGGATCGATTATTTATTTATTTATTTATTTATTTATTTATTTATTTATTTATACCAAATACGCTATGTTTATGAATTAAATGTTTTTCCTTTAAGGAGAAGTGCACGGGAGGATTATGTTCTCTTAAAGTTTGGAAGAGAACCTCACGGGAGGAGTGTGAGAACATCCACAGGGAGGAACAGCACTCGACAGGTTTTCTACATTATGCCGGCCAGCACTGAGGGGTGTGTTTCGAATTGTGTAAATGAACTAAAGATGTGTCTGTCCTTTATCTGGATGAAAAATCTATTCATGCCAGAACACTTTTTCCAAACTTTCCAAATAATGCCTTCGAAAACACAAGCTGCAGGCAGGAGTCCACAGTTATTAAAATGCTCACTAGGACTCAAAACTCGTCTTTGCTCGGAAAATAAAGACACACAGCAAGCATCAGGCACCACATTTTAGATTTTAATTTTTTTTTCTTTTCTCAGAAGATATCAGACCAAGAAATGTAAATAGGGGCTGGAGAGATGGATCAATGGGTAAAATGCTCACGGGGAGGATCTGAGTTTGCCTCCCAGAACCCATGTAAAATTAGCCATTGTTTACCCACTGCTGACCCTACCAGGATCCATGGAGAGTCCCAAGCCAATGGTCACACGGATGGCCCTGATTAAATTAAATGGGTCACAAAACAAAACCACAAGCCTGGAGAAGAGACTTGTGAGGGGGTTGACAGGCTGGAGGGGGATGAGAGATGGCAGGAACGGTAATCCGGATGCACTGTATGTGTACGTCTGTGATACTGCCAAAGGACATCTCTGTAACCCCGGGCCTGGGGCAGGGACACGAGGGGCCCTAAAGCTCACTGGCCAGCCAGTCTAGGCAAATCTGGGATATTCAGTGAGAGGCCCTGACTAAAAAATAAGATGGAAAGCAACTGAGGAAGAGTCTCAACGTCAATAAATGGCTGTGACGTCACATGCGTGCCTGCACACACGTGCACACCTGTGAACACGCACACTGAGAAACAGCACAGGAGAGAGATGTATGAACTTGGTGGATCATTCTGTTGACATGGTATAGATTTTAACCTTCCTATAGTTAAAAGATTTAATGATCGCTCTCTTACGTGTTTTTTTCTAAATGTGTAATCAGGAATTTTATGCTCCTAAAAATTACACGACATCACTCATCTCCTTCACTTCAGTGTGTGTTGGAATTAGGCCAATTAATTTATTTTTAATGGACTTGGGGAGAAATTCTCAGTATATTCTCGAGACTTCGGGGTTGCTACCAGCCTTACTCAGTGCATGATGGATAGTTTCTATTTTAAAATATGGCATTTGTTGTGATCTAATTTAAATTACTTTTCTGCCAGGAGCATGCGTTCTGCAGAGTTACAATTATGCAAGGGAAATTACAAATCATATTCCTACTTTATCTTCTTTTACGGTCCTTGTTGCAGCTACTTTTGCTCAGGTACAATTATGTTGGAGAAAACAAGATGCTGCGTGTATACTAAGAACAATTCTATACAGAGAATTCATTTCGGTTCTTGGTTAATTACAAGAGAAAAATGGAAGCCAATCTAAAAAAAACAATACTCAGGACTCATAAGCAGCAAGACTCACATGTAAAGCACTGTGCCTAATCAATAATTTAGAGTTTCTGCAACCCCACTTGACAATACAAGTCATTCTATCATAATTGCATGTTAAGAAAAAAAATACACTTAAATCTATTCATTTACTATAAACGCTATACATGACTATTGTAGAATATTTAGAAAACAGACAGAACACAAAAATAAATGAAAGCTCCACAATGGTCAGCGAAGCTGGGCACTGTCGTGGGTAATATTTTTGCTTCATTTCCATCAAGTCTACTTTTCTGGCTCACATGAGATATAAGTAGTAACAGTTTACTTAATTTTATAAAACTGACATTGTCCTGTAGGTTCTGAAACTCTCTGACTTATAATTTTATTTCTATTTTATTAATGTAATTGTGTGTGTGTGTCTGTGTGGGTTGATATGTGCAAGTGAGTGCTGGTGCTCACAGAAGTCGGCAGGGGGCGTCAGATTCCCTGGAGTTGGAGTTACAAGCAGGTGTGAACCACCTGACACGGCTACTGGGAGTCAAGCTGAGACCTTCTGGAAGAGCAGCAAGTGGTCGTAACCACTGAGCCCTCAAACCTTCTGGTTTATAACCTAATTTATTCATTGGAAAACATAGTCCATTTCCTCCCATTTTAATAACTACAGATTCTTTGCCAAATGCTTCCCTACACCATGATTTATCTCACTCATCATGGGGTCTAAGAAATGTAGAATGTTTCCGTTTTCCCAGTTACAAATGGGCTTACAATCAATAACCCTATAAGAACTTTTATTCACATCTTTATTTCACTTGATGAATCATCTAAAATCAAATTTCTGGGCCAGCACACATGACCTTTCTGACAGGTTTGTGAGAAACGCTATAGGGATGTCTAAATGTTGTCTTTCAGGTTCCCATCCACAATGCCAGTGGCCCAGAGTCTTGATATGCTGTTTGATATCTCTGTATGAGAGAGAGGTGGTGTGTGCGTGTGTGTATTGGAGACAGAGAGAGAGAGAGAGAGAGAGAAAGGGATCATGATGTGCGGATTATAACCAGGAACTTATGTGCGCTGGTAAACATTCATCCCTGAGCTGTAGCCTCCGCCCTAACTTCATCTAGTTAAGATACACACACGCGCGCGCGCAAACACACACACACACACACACACTATTTGCAATCTTAAAAGTAAAAAGGGCATCTCCACTAATTTATTTATTTATGTTTTCTTTATACACAAAATCAAACACGTCTACCTATGCTATGGCTATTTTCCATGTCAATTACCCCTCCCCCCTCCATGCTTAGGTGCACGCCTATGTGTGTCTAGACTGGGGTATGGCCTCACATTATAGATCAAAGCTGTTTGGAACTTACTATATAGCCCACGCTGACTTTAAACTTGCAGCAAGTCTCCTGCTTCACCCATCTTAATCTTTTTAAAGTGCTTACTTTAAGCACTTCCAGTTCAATCCAGCCACCCTGTCTGACAGCCGGCCACACTACAGGCACAGATTTCAGGCTAAATGCAGCAAATGAATGAGACCGCCACCCATCATCCTTCACAGTTCAGTAGAAACACACACACACACACACACACACACACACACACACACGAATGTCTAATCCCAATCTAGTCTTTGAATGTTCCGTGGATGTCTGTACATCTCGCCAAAAAACACAGGCAAGAAGAAGAACCAGAAAACTTCCCAGTGGTCAGTGTGGACAGTGGGAAGCTTGAGCTGAGCCTCGACAGAGGAGATCCTGGGGAGGTGCGAAAGAGGGAAGA
Organism: Cricetomys ansorgei; assembly: GCA_026225945.1. Lineage (NCBI taxonomy): Eukaryota > Metazoa > Chordata > Mammalia > Rodentia > Nesomyidae > Cricetomys > Cricetomys ansorgei. The sequence goes on from JAMJFZ010004033.1 coordinate 809,729, forward strand.
GCACCTCTGCGAACAAAGCAGCAGCTGTGAGACCAGGGCTTGGAACTCGGAGACAGGCGGAGGAGAAGGTGGTGCACCCTGAAAGACATTATGAGACTGACCAAGGGTCTGAGCTGGATCAGTGGCAGCTGGGGAGCCAGTGGCCTGTTTCTGTGGAGACTACGGGTACAGTAAGTTTTGGTGTTTTTTTTAAGTAGAAGGGAAGGAAAGCAATACCTGGAGGCATTTTGAGAGCAAAAGCGAAAGAGGGAGCATGCGCGCACGTAGCGTAAATGCGTATCAGATCCAGATACAAGACACACAGCTTAGTTTATTCTGTGGAGAGTGGGATAGCTACTTATAAAAATACTGGCACAGGGAAAGGAGGAGCTGTTCTTTAAAGAGCTCTAAAGCCATGCTGTTGGCATGAGACACATCATTTCCAGAGATTTTGCCACGCTCCATATCTAGCCCTTTGCCATGTGACTCGGCATCTCTCCCAATCAGAATGCTTTCGGAGCAGTGATGCCTTGATGACAAGTCCAGCTTTGGCCAATGGTTAGATAGGATTGTGCACTGGGTCCCACCTTTAAAGCACCTAAGGTAGTTTATGTTTCTATATGCACTGGTTGGAGAAATTGTAATCTCCTCCAGTAGTTTGATGTCTTCAGAAGAATGAGACAGACTGATCTCTGGACTGAACAAAACTCACAATCTGGAGCTAAGCCCAGCTGAGACCAGCTAGATGAGCCAACTCTTCAGACACTGAGTTAGGCCATCCTTGTTAGGCAGAATTATCAAGTAAAGGCTAATGGATGTACTGATACATTCCATTCCTTTCCTAGATACAGTCGTGGCTATTTAAATACACTTACAGAGAAATTTGGTGAAACCAATACCCTGCTAGCCATCTAGAATTCAGGTTCCTACAATGAAAACATGTGCTGAGGATCTGAAGCCCATGTCTTCTAACTGCAGTGTCATCGTATCAACTGAAATTATGGATGGACTTCCATTCAGAATGAATACACTCAACATTTCACATAAGAAATCAACCAGCTAGGCTGGAGAGACCATTTAAGAGCACTGGCTGCTCTTGCAGAGGACCTGGGTTCAGTTCCCAGCACTCACGCGGCAGCTCACGATCATCTGTAACTTCAGTTGCGAGAGTCTAATAACCTCTTCTGGCCTTCGTTGGTACCAGTCACGCGTGGGGTACACTTATAGACATGCAGACAAAACACTCATAAACATAAAACAAAAATCAGTCTTTTTTAGAAAAGAAATTCAGTCAACTAAGGAGTCATCTGGGCTGTCACGCATTTTAATAAAATGTTAAATAGACATGAACTGAGCTCTCTGTTTTAAACAAGAACATTTCATCCCATTGCCTCCTCCTGGCGTGTTGTAGGGAGGCAGTAACCTCCTGAGTGGCGTGTAGGATTTTAATCTGGTTGCTACAGGCCCCCTCATTCTGCTCATTAAGATAAAGAAAGGTTTGCCAGGAAAATAGTCTATTAGGTGGTAATTTTCTTTCACATGCAAATTAAGGGATAATTAGTTTGACTATCAGGAGATGTAGAATCTGTGTGTTTGACATATTTTCATATGTAGTCAACACCAAAAGTTCAAGTATCTTTTCAGGGAAAAGAAAGGTTCTTTGAAAGTTAAAACAGATTCAACAATATTCTGTTCTGAAAACACGCTATGCAGGTAAATACCACAGTGGCATAAATTTAGCTCATTTTTTTAAACTTGTTAATATTTTGAAAGAGCTGACAAAAATCTAAATCTCCCTTTCTGTAGAGACAATGTGTTGCTGGAGACATTGTTGAGCTGGGATTTAAACATTTCCGATAATGAGAGGCAAATTCTGCACTTCTCATTAGCTTGAAGGGAACACTTCTGCTTCCAACATTCTTTAAGAGAAAGGGTGAGACTCTTTGTTTAGAGGCCTCACGAGCTGGCTTCAGTGACTTCCTATCCCCGTGATGGACACTCTACCCTCTCCAAGGCTCTCAGTGTGTGGAGACGGTTAAAGTACATTTGTGACGGAAACTTGTGAATATCTAAGACACAGCAAGGTACAGCAACTAGAAATGCCCACGTTTGAATTTAAAGGGAAATCCTTGGTGAGGAATGTGTTGCCCCTTCAGCTGGGTCTCAGCCCTCAGGAGGGCTCATGGTGTAGCACCTGGTCAGAGACTGTCTGAACATCTGGAATTAGATAGCTTGTCAAAATGAACCAGAAGGGCACATCATCTGAAAAAGAGTTTATAACGCCCCCCCTCTGCCCCCAATATAACAGTTAAATCCCATTGGGCTAGGCTATGAACAAATTGTTCTTACGTAAAGAACTAAAGTGCCATATAATTCAGACCATACTGAAGAATGAGAGAAGGGTGACTGTCATTTCAAAATAGTAGTCAATGCAGAGCGCAGATCCTTGGAGCCTATGCCATGGGTCCATATCCAAAGGAAAAAAATTAATTATAAATGTTTCGCCAGCTGCTTCTTAATTCATTTCTGCAATGAACTGGTTCATCGGACAGTTTTGAAAGGTCTGCGACATGGGCGGCATGAGGAACACAGAAATAACTGGGCTAGCCAATGCCTGCTGGGAGCTGGAGACAGAGCAGAGCAAATAACGTGCTCATGCGTAACATAAGTCAGAGCCAAGGGTGTGTGCGGGGTGGTGGAAGGTGCCCCCTACGTCATGAAATCTCATCACGGGTTGCTGATTCCTATAAAAAGAGACTGAGTATGCACTAAAATGAGTGGATCTCAAGTCGAAAGACGGGGAGAGGAAAGCACACAACATGTGGGCACTCGGCTACCCACATGGAGCCTGGAACCTGAACTGTGTACCGTTACATCACAGTGTTTAACTGAGCGGGAAAGTAGAGGCAGGCGTGACTCCAGAGAAGCGGACTCACAAAGAGGAGTAAGAGCAGCAGAGAACTTCCCTAGCTCGCCTGAGACCCCAGGTTCAAAATTTATATGGAAACAAAGAAGACTGCTTTATCACATGATGTTTATGTTGCTGGGATAAAATGTCATGACGTAAAGCAACTTAAGAAAGAGAGTTTATTTTGGCTTTTCGTGCCAGAGAGATAGCATCTATGACCATGGGAAAGAGATGATGGCAAGAACAGGAATATACATTTACATAAATACACACAGAGAGAGAGAAAGAGAGAGAACAAGCAGGAAATAGGGCTACACTATAAACCCTCAAAGTTCCTGCCAAGTCACTCACTTCCTCCACAAAGACCCAAGTCCTAAAGGTTCCATAATCTCCCCTAAACAGCACCGCCGACTGTTTTTGAACACCAAGTGTTCAAATGCATGTGCCTACGAGGGCCTTTCCTCATTCAGACCACCACAGTCTCATACAACCAAAGCAATGCGTGGCAGAAAGAACTCTTGCCCGAGGTCTCAGAATTCCTGGCCTCATAAAACTGAAACAGTAGTGTTCACAGAAGTCTCCTGAAGTATTCAGTCTATCATAACCCAGACACTGTGTCCTGGGCACACTGATGGCCAAGTCATTATTCTTACTGGATTGGATAACTGGTCCACATGGCAGGGCACCACAATAAGTACTTTCAGCTTCCCGAGAGAATAGCCTTTTGTCTTTAAGATCCAATCTTTTTTTTCTTTTCTTTTTCTCTCTCCCCGCAACCCCTCGCCACCCAGTACTGAGAATTGAACCCAGGGCCTTGTGCATGCCAGCCAGGTATTCTGCCGCTGAGTTGCAACCCAAATCTCTCTTTACTTTTTGAGACTAAGTTGTTCAGGCTGGCCTCAAACCTACAATCCTCCTGCCTCGACCTCCTGAGTACTGGTATTACAGTCCTGGCTTAGGGTCCAGTCCTAAACGCTACTTCTTTTGATTAAATGAGGCACCTTCCTTCAAAGTTCATCACACCCTGGGGTACACCTCCAGCAAAGAAAAAGAAACAAAACATCAAGTGCTTTCTAGATTCCTGCCAGCCTCTTAGACCAGTAGAAAGGCAGAGAGCAAAACCACAGTGTGGCTTCCTTAGTGCCAAGACTCAGCAGGGTTCATTTCCTATGCATTTCAGGTTTTTCCTGAGTGAATCCCATTGGCTCTCCATTTCCTCCTGCGGGTTTTCCCAGGGCCAGACTGACCAGCTAGGCTGAATTCAAATGAGCAAAGAAACCTCTAAATCAGGCTGGGGAGCACAGAGTCTGGTTTTTCTCATTCTGTCAATCTCACGTAAATAGCCAAGCCAAGCACGCTGTAAGCAGAGCCTCAAAGACTTTATTGGCTGCTGGGAATCCAAGTTAAAAATGCAACTTGCTGAAGGATCAGTCCCCACCCCCCACCCCTGGCAAATAGCTTTCTTTGGCAGTGCAGCACTGCTCAGCCCAGGAGGGAATTTGATAAAGTGATTCTCTGGGTGGCAACATTGTGGTCTCAGCTTTCGTCAGATCACAGTGGGATAATGGGATTGGAATCTATTTACACCTCCATTTCACCCCACATGGCTCATAGACACCCATAGGCATCCTGTCAAACCACATCTCCAGGCAGTAAATGTCCAAATATCTCCATGCTCTTCTCCCCGATTACACACAGCACAGTCAGATTGGAGACAAATTATGAAAAACAATTTCTTGATTTGACCACTCTGGTAACTGTTACAGAATCCAGATCCACAGCAAGACTCGGTGGCATCAAAATGCATAAATACCTGCACGAGTGCATGCCAAGTTTAGCAATACTGCAGTCTCACTGGCCAGTTATGAATAGCACAGTTGCTGGGACACAGCCACGGTGTGACGAGGGCTTGCATGCCCTGTCTCCTGTGACAGGGTCTATCTCCATCACAAAAGCATCTGTGATTGGAGTACTTGTGATAATACCAGATTTTGTCTCCATGGTGTGGAAAAAGATGGGTAGAGTTCAAGTGAACCACAGCCATCCAGGGATCACAGGTGTTGGATTCGATTTTGTTACATAGATTGAATTCTTGGAAAGGTTCTTATTCTGCTTGCTTCCTTCTCAAGGTGCCTGTCCGAAGCAATCTTAGGTCACTGAGAATATTCGGAAGTTCTTTAAAATATATTCAGGGGCTGGGGAGAGAAATTAGCTGGTAAAGTACATGCCCTGCAAGTGTGAGGATTGGACTTCCATCCCTAGCACTCATGGACAAAAGCCGAGCATGGCGGTACAAGACTGAATCACCCGTAATGAGGAGATACACTGGGACTCACTGGCCAGCCTCGCAAGCCTAGGTGGCAAGTTCCAGTTGCTCAAAAAATAAAGCGGGTGGCTCCCACTACGTGACACCCAAGATTGACCTCTGGTCTCCACATATCTCTGTACATACATGCACCCACATAAATATATACTTACATGAACATGTGCTCGCATGTCTGTGCACATATGTGCACGCACACACATACACACTGTGCCCACATACAGATTCAGGATTAGCCCACCTTACCCAACTTACTGGTATGATCCAACCTCCTCTTAACTTGTGGGAATAGCCTCTGATAGCTTGCTAATTAGCTAATTGGCTTCCCTTACTCTCTATATAATGGACACTCTAATGCAGTGGGCAACTGGATATGCCAACAAAATCTCACTTCAGTGAAGGACCCAGGGCTCCAGCTCCTGGGAGTACAGACACAAGCAGCCTTTGGTGGCCATCCTCTTGGAGAACTCCCTCGTAATGTTCCTTCCTCATTGATATTAGCACTGAAACATGACTGTAATGACTGACTATATAGAAATGGGAATGGGAATGGGAAGGCCTGGTCACCCCAGTCTGTATCAGAACACTTCTAGGGTTCCAATGAGCAGTGAAGGTTCCCAGTTTGCCATGTCCTAGATAAACTACTGCTGCTTTCCACCCTGCTCTTTGCTCCTTCTTCTCAAAGCTCCTGGTCCTCTGACCCCTAAACTCCAGCTCAGAGTTGCCACCATAGTCTGCAGCAATCCCTAGGCTACCTGTGAGCCAGTCTGAGATAACGACTCTGGCTTCCTTTGGAATCGCCACCCCCACCTCTTTCCTCTCTCTTCTAAGGACTCAAGGCAGCCCTCATCCCTGGCCTCCAACTTAACCTTCCCCCCACAAGCTCCTGGCTTACTCTGTCCCCATCACATGCTTCCTCTAACACAGGACACCCTTCCTCATGACACGGTCATATTGGTTTTTCCATCCGTCAAGAAAACTCTCAATAATATTTCAGGCTTTGGCAGGGTGGAGGGGATACCAAATCTCAGTTACAACAGATTGACTGACTTTTTTTTTTTAAGTTTTATTTTATTTTAAGTTTAAATTTATTTATGTGTATGTTTTGCCTGCTTATATGTATGTATGTATATCATAGGTATGCCCGGTGCCCACAGAGATCAGAAAATGGCTTCAGATCTGGATGATCTGGAATTACAGATGGTTGTGAAGTACCATGTATGTGCTGGGAACCGGATTCAGATCTTCTGTAAGAGCAGTCAGTACCCCTTAACTGCTGAACCGTCTCTCTAGCCCCCAACACTGTCATTTCAACGTGAAACAGCCACAGAAGATATGTAACAGAATGGCCTGGGCTGAGTTAAAGGGGAACTCTATTTATGATATAAGCTATTGGCCATACTACGGTTTAAGTATAATTTACCCGCACTTATGCGAGTGAGGAGTGTTCAGCCTTTAAATGTTGAGACATGACCTTTTCCTCTGCAAGTGCATTGTTCTCCGTTTATAACTACCTCGCCCGTGCCCTGAACTTGGTCCTCTTGTGGGCCTGACAGCATTTTGCTGACTGAGTCGTCTCCCCAGCCCTTGACGTTGTATCTGAGTGAGCAAACACATCTAGGGATCCACTAGGGTGGATCTGAAACTGTGGGCTGTTTGTCAGAATTGCGACCAACACCTAGAAATGAGAAGTGAGATCACTGCAGTCAACAGCATGTGGATTAGAACGTTGGCTAGTCTGGGCATTCGCCTGGCATGAGTTGCTAGCCAGCCGGCCACTTGTTTCTCCAGCTGGGGTGAAGAGGGATAAATCTCTCTCCAACAGCCTTCATTCCGTTCCATTCCTCTTCCTGCCTGACATCATTTACAACAGCTTGAGAAATAGATTTGTCCTGGCTGATCTTTAAAGAGGCAGTCAATAACAATATGAGGAATAATTACTATACCTGGAGAAAGTAGGCATCGATTTGGCAGCTACCAGGGCCTCGAAACTGGATTTCAAGAACACAGTGGTACAGCAGAAGCTGCTGATTGCTTCACTTGATGAATTTATACTCAACTTTTGCTGGATCAAACTTTGGCTAGAACTTTAAAATACAGACCTCCTTGTCTAAAAAAAAAAAATGCTAATCCCAGTTCAATCCAGCTGCAAATGTATGGAGTGTTGGACCCAGTTTCAGGAGACTCTATGAGGCTCAGGAGACACAACGGTAAGAAGGATGGACTGTCCGTGCCTGACAAGACTTGCATTCTTCTGATAAAGGGTGACAATAAGCCAGCACATAATTCATCACTTACCTAGAATTAAGGCAAGTGTTGCAAGGAAATGTATGGATCATGGATGGAACTGGCATGGTCTTGGCAGAGGTCAAGGGAGTCTTCCTTTAAAGCAAGTCATATTGAAGCTATGAGTCAAAAGGGTTGTAGGGCAGCAGCAAGAGTGAGGAGGGCTCATTTCAAGTAGAAGACCCACGTCCAGAGGTGGGACGTGGTGAACAACACCGTGGCTGGGCGGTGATGGCGCACACCTTTAGTCCCAGCACTTAGGGGACAGAGGCAGGCAGATCCCTGTGAGTCTGAGGCCAGCCTGGTCTACAGAGTGAGTTTCAGGACATCCAGGGTTACAAAAGAGAAACTCTGTCTCAAGAAGACAATCAACCAACCAATCAATCAATCATTAATCATTACATAAAACCCTGATACTTGATTAAAAACACCAGGTACATTGCTAGACACATATAATTGTATTATGCACATTTCCAATATATGAGACACATAATCTACGAACAGCAGAAAAACATCTAATAGTCCCCAAGGAGAGCTCTAGGCATAGCCAGTTAACTTTCACTATTTGACTTGACTTTCAAATGATTTTAGTTTTTGCCCAATTCTTCAAGTTGTTGCCAATCTGAGATCATAGCTGATGAGCAAATACAGTTCCCGTATTCATGATTCCTTCTCTCTTATCAGAGATTTATTTGTGTGTATGTGCATGCGTGTGTCTGTGTGTGTGTAACATATACACAGGAGCACAGTGGCCACCGACCACTGAGGACACAGAGGAGAGTGTCAGTTCCCCTGCAGCTAGACTTACAGGTGGTTGTGAGCCAACCCATGTGGAGGCTGGGAACTGAACTCGGGTCCCTTGCAAGGACAGCAAGCTCTCCGTCCCTAAGATCGGTTCTTTTAAGTGACACGTATGATAGAAGTGCAACAATGACGTCACTGCCCCGGTTTGCCAAAGATGTGAGCAGCATCTCTGCTGAATCGTCAGTTTTTGAATGCTGGGAGATTACGTCTTTAATTGTTTTTTGAGGAAGGGACTCTGTACGATGGAACATCTACTACCCACAGCACATTTTTAATTGAGATTGCATCATTAACATTTTTGAAGTACTGGAGACTAAATCTAGGGCTCTCCACGTGCTAGGGAAGCACTAGACTACTGATCCAGATCTCCAGCTCATGTTATTAACGTTTTTCCATCAATTTTACACATCTAGATAGGATACAAGCAAACCATGACTCGGCTGTTTCAGTAAATAAAGTTTTATTGAGTCAAAGTCTCTGCATGCTGCTTTCACTCTGTAACTGCAGAGGAGTAATTGGAGCAGAAGAATCTGATGCCTGCCAAGCCTGAGATATTTACTATCTCGAGCTTTGTAGAGCTTTGTCTAAAAGAATATTGGCTGGCCACCAATCAGAATCATCAACAAAACAAGAAATCACAACCTGACTTATAGCATCTGCCAATTCCTGCAGTATAAATACCTCGTGATTAATTTCAAGCTGCGGAGGTTATGGAGTGAGGTGTTGGGAAGACACGTGGGGTTGGGCACCATTCAGCTTCATCATGCCAAAACAGACTTACACAGCATCGAGAGCGAAGACAGCAGTGAGACATTTGGGCAGTAATGCCTGTGAAGTGTGTATTACTCTTGCTTATAATACAACTTAACTCATTGGAAGTTACATAATTTCCTTTTAATATGGCTATTCATCTGTTGTGTGTGGCCATCAGCAAGGTTCTGACAAATGTAACATGGTCCGCTTCCTAGTCTCTCTCTGCTTCCTGTACAGGGAAGAGATGTGATCTACCTGCTTCCTGACTGCCAGGCCAGCCTCACATTCCTGCCGCCATGCCTCCATCTTATAAGCCCTTTATTCTTCAGGCTGCTTTTCATCAGAGTATTCCATCATAGCAACAGAGAGGTGGCACAGGAGCCAGATGCAGCTGCACAAAGGCTGAGGAGGTGAGAGCTTATCCTCTAAGAAGCAGGGTACCAGAAGTCTTCTCAATGGGCAGAAGCATGCTTGCTCCCAGATCCAGACAGCTGAGGACATGAGCAGAAACCACTCAGAGGGATTTGTATGTGTCAGGTACCATTCTAGACGTGTCGCAAATGTTAATTCTCCTAACAATCTTAAGATAAGGTCTCAGTACTACCTTCTCCCGTGGTAGGGTAAGGGTAGAGTAAGCAATTAAACAATTCACCCGAAGGTTTGCTGCATGAGCAACACTCCTTGGATATGTGGGGGAACTGGAATCTGCAGAGAGACACAAAACATCAATAAGAGCTTCAGTGTCCCAGGGCCCCAGTGTTCAGTGGCCCGGGTGACGGCTCGGTTGGTAAAGTGCTTGCCTTCTAAGCACAAGGACCTCAGTTTGATTCAGCAGAACCCACTTTAAAAATGAAAAAGAAAAGCACGACCTAGTGCTGCATGCTTGTAATCCCAGCACTGAGCGATGGAGACAGCAGAGTGTCCGGGGCTATCTGGCCAACCAGCTCTTGCCTAAAACAAGGTGGATGGCACCCAAAGTTTTCCTCTGGTCACACCACACACACAGACACACACAGACAGACAGACAGACACACACACACACACACACACACACCCCCACAGACACACAAACACACATATAGACACACACACAGACACACACACAGACACACACACACACATACACACATAGACACACACACAGACACACATATAGACACACAGACACACACACAGACACACAGACACACAGACACACACACAGACACACACACACAGACACACAGATACACACAGACACACAGACACACACACAGACACACACATACACACATATAGACACACACACAGACACACACACATAGACACACAGACACACACACATAGACACACAGACACACACATAGACACACACACAGACACACACACAGACACACAGACATACACATAGACACACACACACACAGACACACATACACACACACAGTTTCATAACATGGAGTGGGCAGATATTTCCAGTGCTTCAGAACTGGAGAGCCAAGATGGGGAAAAAAGTCTTGAGTGGGAACATTTCATAGGTATTGGCTACTTTCCAGGAGGAATGCCTTTGACCACACAGGAGCAGACAGAAAGAACCAGCTACATGCTTTTTCTTTATTCTAACAGGTGATTCTCTTGACAATCTATTCTGGTTCTTCCCTAAGTGGCAGGAGCAGGGAGGGAAGGGAAAGAGATGCCATGTTCTAAGTGTGATGGACTCCTACCATTTAAGTCCTGGGTAACTTCCTCAGAAGCTAAAGTTGGTCCCTGAGCTCTAAGTGTCGCTAATGCATCCCTCAATCACAGATCTGATTACCCTCTTGGGGAGAGGAGGAATAAGAAGAAATGGATGCCTGTTAGAAGCTGTCATGGCTGCTAAGTGCACGGCAGACATTTGTGATTTAAGTTGAAATTTTACTTTTTTAGGGAAAATGAAAATCAGACAATCTTCTAATTTGGTGCATTAGGGAAGAAGAAAAGTGTGATGGGTTGGGGGTGGGGATAAGCACATATCTAGCAAGTGTTACTTCCAGCAATTCGCAAACTCCACAGGTACACCCCTTGCAAATTTGAGTGTGTCTCGAAAGAGCAACAGGAAGGAACGCAAAACCACAGCCCCTGTTGCTCTGTTGTGGCCCCTTACTTGCTGTCATCCCTGTCCACTACCTTTATCTCCTGGCAGCTTCTGATAGCCATGGTCAGATTTTGATGGATAGGAGGTCCTTGGACATCCTTAAAGGGGGATGGCTCAGTGTGTAAAGCACTTGCCACACAAGACTGAGTCCCCGAGTTCGGATCCCCAGAACCTACATAAAAAGAAGCAGTAGCACATGTCTCTAAAGCCAGAACTTTTGAGGTGATTCGGGAGACAAAGGTAAGAAGATCACCAAGTGGCTATGGATCAGCTAGCTTGTGCATTTAGCATCAAAAATAATACTCTGTCTGAAGCGAGGTGGAAGGCAAAGATGTACACCTAAGGTTGACCTCAGACCTCCACACACATGCTGTGGTGGTACGTGCACATTCATGCCTATACTCATACAGTCAAACATACACATATCACATACGCATATACATATATACACATGTCATATACACATATTCATATATACACATGTACACATATACATATATACGCATATACACATATACATATATACACATATACGCATATACATACATACACATGTCATATACACATATTCATATATACACATATCATACACATATATTCATATATACATATATCATACACACATACATATATACACATATACATATATACACATATTCATATATACATATATCATATACACACATACATATATACACATACACACATATACACATATACATATATACACATATACACATATACATATATACACACATACATATATACACATATACATATATACACATATACACATATACATATATACACATATAAACATATACACATATACATATATACACATATACATATATACACATATACACATATACATATATACACATATACATATATACACATATACATATATACACATATACACATATACATATATACACATATACACATATACATATATACACATATAAACATATACACATATACATATATACACATATACATATATACACATATACACATATACACATATCATATAATACATCATACACATAGAGATTTTTAAAGCAATATGGGTCTCACCCAAGATGGGTCTCTGTAGTTTATGTCAACTAGGGTTAGTCTAACTCTGGCTTCAGACAAGTGACTTAACATTTCTGTGCCTTAGTTTCTTTATCCGCAAGGCAAGCATGGTATCTTCTACCCGGTGAGGCCCTTCAACGGAAGACACAAAAGCTAATGCTTTTCAAGTGTGCCTAATATTTTATCTCCAGAATTTTGCTTCTGCAGACCTTCCAGTTTCTCTACCACTCCATGAAGGTGATCTAATTGTTTTGTCTACTTTGTAGATGAGGAGATAAGGGCATGAATTAAGGAGCACATCCTGAGTCACACCATGAATTGCAAAAAAAAAAGGGGGGGGTCCGACTGTAACCCCAGGGGTGAGATGCAGATGTGTGCATCGCCCTAAGGTTTGGCAGGATGGCCAGTCACCAAGACCTTGACCATCACCGGTTCTTTCAGAGCTTATAAGGAGGTGACAGTTATAACAAACACAGAAGGAAACCAATACTTTCTAAGCCACAAAAACATATAAAATTCAATTTCCTATATCCACGGGTCAAGCCCTCTGGAACACCACCACACCCACTGACTTCTGTGTTGCCTTTAGCTGCTTTCATGCTATTGAAAGCCGACCATCCATAACTGGACCTTATCAACCACAAAGATGAAACTAATTTCCAGAAAGTTTGCTGACCCCCCTGCTCTCACTGTCTCTGAGAACCAGCTGACAAGTCTCCTTGACCATCAGGTGCTTCTGGAGCTGAAGGTGGAGAGGTAACTTAGCATATGCATGGGTATGCGCGCACACACACACACACACACACACACACACACACACACACACACTTTTTTATTTCTGAACACCTCTGCCATAAGTGACATCTCCCAGCACTCTGGAAATGTCATGCAATTGATGAAATCCTACACCAGTTCCATGGAGGTGACCCTTCTCGCTGCAAGGGTGTTTGTCCAGTGCAGCCAATCTCCAGTGCATCCAAGGTGTCTTGCTTTACTTGAGAGTTTCCATAATTTACCCTCCTCAGACAGATAAAACTCCACCACACATGCTTGGGGCTTATTAAGTCTGTTCACGGAGAGACAACTAGAGATCCACAATAATTATCTTGGTAATGAGTTAAAAACCACTCTTGCCTAAAATAACCCAGTTAATGGGTGAGTCCTGCTACTGTATTCACTAAAGACGAGCCTTTCTCAGGGAGCTCTCTGTAATGGAGATGGTGTCAAATTAGTTTCTAAATCAAGAATGCAATACAGTAGGGGTGGGTAGTGGGTGGTGAATAGCATTTGTCCAAATGAAAACATAGGTAAAAGACATTTTTTTAAAAGTTCCAAGCAGGGACTGGAGAGATGGCTCAGTGGTTAAGAGCACTCGCTGCTCTTGTAGAGGACCCAAGTTCATTTCCCAGGATCCACAAGATGGTTCATAAATGTCTGTAACTCCAGTTCCAGGAGGTCTAATGCCCTCTTCTGGCCCTCGAGGGTAACTTCACTCATATGCATATGCCCACACACAATACACACATGAATGCACATAATTAATGTATCTTCAAGAAGTGTCAAGTAAAACCCGAAAAGGTGTCTTAGTGTCTAATGAGAACACGCAGCATTCATTGAACAGATACCACGTTCTGAGGACTAGGTTTGGGACTTTGGGTGGATTATTGGAAAGACATTTAGAACGCCTGGGTAGTTCTGACTTCATTCTCAGTTTGAAAAACTGGATTCTGAGAGGGTTGAATTACTTTTCCAGTAGCACACAGCTGATAAGTAGCCAGATGTGTATATAAATGGAGGCAGCTGTAGCTCTAAGGCCCGTGAGCTCCCTTCCCCCTACACAGACCAAGACAGGCATGTACTGTCTTCAGGGTTGCAAAGCTGGGGCTTTGAGACAATGTGGGTATGGGCTGGAGCAGGGTACAGGCTCACAGGTGTCTTTGGCTCAGCCTAGGATCTGAATTACTTTGCTGTCCCTTGCTCCGCATTTAACAGGCCCTCTTTGAGAAGTGTGAGCTTCCATGGGACACATGGAAAAGCTCTCATGACATACCTAGGTTGAAAGAAGCACAGTGGACGTTCTTGGAGTAGAGGCTTACAACTCGCTGTGGGCAACTCCCCAGGAGAATGTCCATCTTCCCTGGATTCCTTGGGTCTGCCTATTCTGCTTTTCGACTGTACTGGTGGCTTCTCAGACGCTGGGTTAGTCTGACCCAGTGCTATTTCTGGGGCCAACCTTAGATCTTACTATTATCACATAGGAGAACCACCTAGCCAGATTTAGTTTCTGGTTAAGATACCAGAGACAAGTTATTGACTTTTAAAATAGAAACACAAGAAAGCATGGATGAAGCTCTGAGTACTAATTGAATAAGCAGTTAGAGCTTTACTGTGCAAGACACATTAAGTCAGGACAGGTATCACGGTTCTACTTCTGCTAAAGAGGCTCTCATGTACGCATCTGCAGATCTGATGCTTGTGCATGACTGGAGAGCGGGGACTGAGTTACCCATCAGGAAAAGCTGTATAGATCTTACATGCAGCGGCAGGTGCACACAGAAGCACCTATCCAGCTGGTCCATCGACCCACATGCCCAGAATCTCCACACCCCAGCGTCCCAGCTTGCCTTTCAGCAGACACCCCACTCTCTATATTTGCTCCATGAAACTAAGTGAGCTGCAAATATGGTCATGTGACCCTGGCTCAGTCAATCCCAGGCATGGCACCTGGCATGGAGCCTGGGTAGGAAATGCACACAGAACCCAAGCTGGATGCATCATTGCCTGGAGAAGACCTCTTTCTTTGCCAGGGTTGGGAAAGAATGCTGTTACAGACCCAGGACTGTCAACAACTGGTTCCATATATAGGATTCTGCCTGAGACTGTGGGTACCATGTTAGGAAAACAGCCATGCCAACCAAGAGAGCATTCCTGTGACTATATCCATGCTTCTGTATTCCATGGTCTCAGAAGCAGGACTCTTGGGACCTTTACAAGGTAAGTGAACTATATAGTTATCATTATGAGTCGGATTTTCATCCCTTGAAATTGAGAAGACTATGAAAATTTAACCTAAAATGCCGGTTGAACTGAATTGAAATAAAACTCAAGAAAATTGGAATTCTATGAAAACCTTCGTTGTAGTTCATTCTAAACCAAGAAGTGTACCTTAACCCAGGTATCTGCCTCTTGATGACCTAACTACAGGTGTGACTGGCGGAGGAGGAGGAGATGGAGGAGGACGAGGAGGAGGAGGAGGAGGAGGAGGAGGACGAGGAGGAGGAGGAGGAGGAGGAGGAGGACGAGGAGGAGGCATGCAGAACAGAGGCAGGTGGTGCCTTATGCATGTGTGCTTACATCTCCACAGCCCTCAGCTCAGGCCAGCCTCACTGGATACGTTCTCTGCCATCATGGTAGAAAGGCTGACCCTAAAACCTAACCCCCAAATATCACCTGCTTGCATTTCCTAATGGCTTTGATTATTTAAAATATTTTCAATAAGTATCTAAATATTTAAAATAAAACTGGAACTCTACCATGATCTACAAGAACCAGGAAGACCTGATGGGCTGCCTAGCTGTCAAAATGTTCTCTAGCCATCTCCCCTGTATTCGCAGAGTTTATCTTTCCATTCTTCAAACTTACCCATTCTTTGCTGCTGCACCAACATGGGATGTACTTCTCCCGTCTTGCCTAGACAAGCAAGTTCAGAAACTTAAGTGCTCTACAGACCTCATGAGCCAGTCAATCCAGTTCCATGATTGTCTGTGCTCTTTCTATGCCTTCTATTGCTGCCTGTGGGTCTCCTGACTTCCCTACCCTCCATATTTCTAAATGTGGTTCTCCCAGTTATCCACTGGCCCCTAGGAAGAATGAACTCTCCTCTTTACAACCTTCAGCATATCATGTGTGTTGGTGTTAGATCATGACCTGCCGCCACGCAGTCATTTTTAATAAACCGGAAGCCTTTACGAGATCATGGGCTTATCAAAAGCTGGGAGGGTGTTTTATTGGTTTTAGCTGTGCCTTGGCTCTGGGGATGTGACTCTGTAATGTGTCTCTGATATCGCTGAGTGGCACAGAGATTCGCTTGGTCAGGTAAGCAGGGTCTAGCACTACCTGATATGGGTGGAAACGCTAGCTAAGGGCGTGAGTCCAAGCCCAGCCTCCCGCACCAGCATGATCTACTAATACACATTCTAGAGAGAGGTGTGCCAGGCACCTGATCTGATCTGGGTGTTCAAGGTTAGTCAGTGAGCCAATGTTTGGCACTCACAGAGCGACTCAGAACAGTTCACAATTACACAGACTCCCTGAGAGTGCACACCTTAACAAACCATCCCCTGCTTTTTGTCTCTCATCACACAAACTCCTCAGGAAACTGAGGAAGGTATGGTTGCCCCACTTCACACAGAAGGAAACAGAGGATCAGAGGCTCACCCAGGACAGTCAGTGGAGAGACTGATGCTGAGCTGGAACCTAGGGCCAGTCACAGAGATTGCTTGGAATTTTAATTTTCAACTTCACAACCTCACTAAGCAGGTCTTTCCACACATCTGCTCCGACCAAAACAGCAGCAACTTAGGAGTGTCCTGCTCATGCAGACTCCTGGGCATGGGCGCCAGGACTGGACTCTTTCTATTCTGTCACCCAGACTCTTGCAAACAACCCCAGCAGCAAAACAGCAATGCCACAAATTGCAAACAGCTGTCACATATAACCTCTAACTCAATCCTCACAGCCAGTGTTTACCTCGGCACCAAGGGTATTCAAAATATTTAACAATTGTCACAGCTGGAACTAAGCAATCCATGTAAACACAGGCCAAACACAGGCGAAGGGGTCATGCCAGGGCACACCTGCCAGCTCCAGGGTCTGAGTGAGCCCTTCCCCCACTGAACTAACTTCACACTCAAGCAAGAATGGACTGTGGCTGTCCCAACTCAGGGTGTTGTTCTTCTATCCTCTTCATTCTCAGGTTGCCATCCAGAGGTCCCTGCAGAGACATCTGGAGCACAGCTGCTCGTGGTGATACAAACATACGTGTGAGCACACACCCGCACACCCTACCTGACAGGATACGCAAACGTTCTAGAAATGGCCTTCAATTAGACAGTGGGGAGCAGTCTTGCTGGGATGTAAAGCAAGTCACTGTGAGGCATCTTGGTGCCATCCTCTAGAGCCACCAAAGGGATTCAGCTTCAGCTGCCACAGGGACAACTGGATGCACTGGTAACAGCTTCCTTTCCTGGCACTGCTGACCTCATGAAGATGGTGGCTGTTTTGCTCAGAGGATGGGCTATACAAAATTCACTGAAACTGAGCTGGGTTTCCAGAATTAGAAGAGAATACAATATTGTTTTAGCCGCTAAGTTTGTGGTTACTTGTTACAGAGGTCCACAGGAAATTCATACACCCTTGAAGGTGGCTTCTACTTTGGCCTTGTGTCACATTCCTCTCTCTTACCTAAGGCTGAGCTAACCAAGTCAGCTTCCAAATCGATTAAGGATTAAATCCTGTCTACTAAAAAGACCAGTCAGCATCCTAAAGCTCAGAATCAAAATGCAGCATTTGTGCGTGATCAGATAGAGCTGAATTCTGGTGAGTGCAGGAGGGTGTGGCGAACCCAATATGGCCAGCATTCTTAAAAGGAGAGAGAGGTGACAATACACAGAGATGTTTGATGATAACGGCAGACACTGGGTGACACACCACGGACCGGAGAACACTGAAGACTACTGGCCACCAGCAGATGTTGAGAGGGAGGTCTGGACACATTCTCATCCACAGCTACCAGAAAAAAAACAGAAGCTTGCTGACACTTGATGTCAACTGTTTAGCTTCTAGAACTCTGAGACTACAGTTCTGGTATTTAAAGCCATCCCACTGGGGATACTTTGTCTCAGTGGCTCTAGGGTCATCATGCAAAGTTCTAAGCTCTCTTTGCTTCTGGATGCAAAGTTATCCAGAGATCTGGCTTCAGAAAGCCCTGAGGACTAAGAAGCCTAGTGTGTGAACCAGCTTCCTATCACTGTAACACACACCTGAGATGACTGACATGGTGGGGAGACACTGTTAGGGAGACAAGAGAGGGTCCTGAGAGTTGAATATCAGCAGAGGACCCATGTGTGAAAACATCATACTGAAAGTCGTTATCCATACAATGAAGATAGGCTAGTTACACTTTAGGGGGGAAATATCTACTTTGGCTAACAATCTTGAGGGTTTCCACCTCTGATTAGTCAGCCCTGTTGTTTGGAACTTAAGAGTGAAGCCACATAGGGTAAACTGTGAAGTAGAGAAAACCACTTACTCCATGGCTGGTGTGTGTGGGTGTTTGTGTGTGTGTGTGTGTGTGTGTGTGTGTGTGTGTGTGAAAGAGAGAGAGAGACAGAGATAGAGAGACAGACAGAGAGAAAGAAAGACACAGATAGAGAGCTACTCAATATATCCATCAACAATCTGCATTCAATGACCTGAAGACCCTCCACTAAGCCCCGCCTCATAAAGATGCTACCCCCTCCAATCACACTGCTCTGGAAAGCAAGTCTTTACCCCCCTGGGTCTTTGGGGGACACCAAGCTGAAGAGGAGCTGAAGGCTCCTCTTTCTGACCCCACAGGTGAAGTCAATTGTGGCCACAAGAGGTCAGCCTGGCAGTTATCAGTACCAACCCTGCATTGTCTACAACAAAGCCAGGCTGTCTTTCTGATGGGAAGCGCAGGGTCCCTTTCTCTGTTCTGGCTTCAGCTCGCTCATTACTAATGTGTAACGAGGAGTAGGTTCTACTTTATTGATGTCCAAACCAAAGCGACGTGAGAGGCTGCCTAAGAAAAACCCCAACAGATTGTATTTGAGTTTTGCACTGAGCAATAATCTCCCTTACCAAATTAGCTGCTGAGTTGCTGGGTGGGAGTTTCACCCTGAAACCGTTGACAGGGTAGCCAAATAGGAACGTCTATATTGCTAATCCTTCCTTAAATACACACTGCACTGTTTACACCCTGTCAATTGAGTCCCTGGGAAATAGCAAGCCACACCACGGAAGAGCAAAAACATAATAATAATAATCAAACCAGTACAGGACAGATTAGACCCAGGAGAATACAAGTATTGAGCAAAACAAAGAGCACAAAGTGGCTGGTTGTGTCTTTCCGATGACAGCTCGTGGTCTCAATTCAGCCCCAATACCTTTCTCTTTTTGTCTACTCTTGAAATACTCCTGCCTAGCAAATGCTCAGTCTGAGAACTCCAGGGACCTCCTTTCTTTGACTGTGCCATGACTGCCCCAGCTGCCTTTCATGGACTCTTTGGTGATGGCTAAGCCATGTGCTGGCTGCCACTGAGAGCTGAGAACTCAAGAGTCATTTGACGGCCATGCAATCTGCCTGGCTTGATTCTTGGGCTCAGTCTCATGTCAGATAAGAAAATGGCCTTCCACAGACAGTCAGATAAGACCTTGGACCAGCCTGGCCTCAGGAGACTGCAAAAGCTGTGACTGTCAGAGGGTCATTGGTGTTTCTTAGCTTCCCCGGGTCGCCTGGGATTCAGAATCTGCCACTCAGGGGACAGGTAGAGCACAGCCTGGATTCCCAAGCATTTGACTATGAGCCTGGACACAGAAATGGTTAGATAGATTCTAATAGCATGTTAGAAAAATAACAAATACTATTAAGGGCTTTTAGTGAGCGGTTGTCCTGCCAAGGCCCTCCAGGTCACACCACAAGGATTGCCATTCATGTCTCTCTGCAATAGGTCCCTGCTATCCCCATCTACTGAATGTCACCCCCAAACCCAGTGCATAAAGATTTTCCTCTTGGGCTCAGGTGGTCTTTGGTTCCACCTTCATAGTAACTGGCTTTTCAGGACCTTGAAAGACATACTTTAGGCATCAGAGTGGATAGCCAACAGTAGCCCAGTTTTAGCAAGAAGAGTGTCTAGAATCCTCCATGTCAAATTCACAGACAGTGAAAGGATGACAGGGATCCAAATGAGAGACGGGTCCCGGGGTCTGATGGATTCGTCTCTCATAATTGCAGTTTGTAGCATGTCTGTTAAATTTAGATAAGACCTAAACAGAGCCAAAAGAAAATCCAGGAGGGAACCACCAAAATGATTAAAAGGTTGTAAAATTGAGGCTTATGGATGGAGGAATTGGGGATTATTTATCCTGGAAAAGAGAAAGCTGAGGAGGGACAAATAAAGACTTCATACTAGATTAATTATGTAAATAAGCAGACACCCAGCTGGCCTGGAATCTCAACCATTTGGCAGGAAGAGTGGGTACTGAGGGGGGTTCCTGGTAGCTCCAGCATCATTAGTCGTCTGTACAGATTTCTGGAGGGGTGCATTGTGTCAGAGAAATGCTAGCGATGGGCATGCCAAGCTCATTTGAACCAGCCCAGGCTCCACCCATCGGAAGTCCTATCCAGAGAAGCACATGATGGAAATGTCCCTTCTTTGTTCACTGCCTGTGAGTGGAAGACATTCGGGTTCTTCCTATGATGTCCACAGGATCAGGAGGAGCCGTCAGGGTCTCGGTCATCTATGCTATTCAGCTAGACAGATGTCTGTGAATGTAGCCTTACTCAAGATAGTCACAACCCAGATGCTAGAGAAGTCTGACCTCCCCCAGATCTACATCCTGTGGACCCCATGGGCTATCTCTTTTTCATTTAATAGCATATGTATTGAACACAGCCAGGTCCTTCTGAACCCTTGGCTCTGTGCCTTGGAATGGACTTGGAAAAGAGGATGCTAATCACACAATAAATACAGTGTTATTAGCATTCTGATGGTATAGAAAGCGGTCGCCATGGCAGCACCAGTGTGTGCTCATCCTGCCCAAGCCCTCCACAGAGCACATCACATACCCGACCCAATTTGCTCATACCCCTATGGAAGGGGTTGCCACACTTCAGCTACAGAAGCCTTGCAAAGACTAAGATATGTTCCCAAGCTCACAGAATAAATGGGGAGCCTTGGTGAACTCTGAACTGGGATTCTCGTATTTAAAGTCCCTACCAGTTCATTTGGTGGTTCTTGGCTGTGTGGACTTTTTTAGTAGAGATTTTCTTCTGATAATACACTTTACACAGAAAATTTAATGAACATTAATCCAATCATCTCATCAAGGTCTTTCTAAGAGAAGATAGCAAACTCTTTATATTGTATCCTACTTTCCAGACACATCCTACAGGGCATTGACAGAGGAAGCTCTGGGGAAAAGCCCTCAACAATACTAGAGGGTAGAGTTCTAGGAAGGAGACACACAAGTCCCCTCTTGGTCTCTCATAACCCTGAGACTCATGTGGCTACTTCAGACCAAACTCAGTGTGCTTCCTAGTTCTGAAGACACTGTTCCTTTGACACTGATATCAAGACTGTGTTAAAAATATAGATACATGGACCTCACATGCAGAAAATCTTTTAGATAGGTCTTGGATAGGTTGGACAATATGCATACTTGTAACCTGCAAGGTTCTTAGGTGTCTGGTTCAGGGATCCCAATTAATGTGCAGTTCTTTATAGTCATGAGTCTGTGCAGTGACTCACTTTTCTGGCCAAGAATCTTTTAACTCACACATGCATGCACACACACAGACATACTGAGAGAGAGAGAGAGAGAGAGAGAGAGAGAGACTCATACACATCACTAGATAAGCATTTACAAAGCCCACAGGTCAACAAACTTAAGCCTGTGCAATGGGAACCCTCAAGAACTCTGTAATCTCACAAAGAAAAAGCAAACATCTGACTCACATGAGGCCGATTGCCATGGTGGTAAACCCTAGAGGACTATAAAGGGAACACTGACATGTGAGAGGGGAACCCCAGAGAGATACCCTGAAGGTTGAGTGGACATGCCATGAAGGTGAGTGACAAGAAAATCTGGGCTCAAGGGACACGGTGGAACATAGGGGGCTGGGGGGTTTAACTAAGCAGCCTGAAGTATGGGTCGCAGTTCTGTGGATTTCACCGGAAGCTATATCAGAAAGGCTCCTAGATGGGGAAGACATGATGTGGAAAGCCTGGGAAAAAATAATGAAGCTGATCGATTGGTTATCGGGTAGGATGTATGAGAACAGAGAGGAACAAGCCAGGTGCTCATTACTGAGATTTCTTTCCATTTACATATTAAGGAATATTAATGTTAATAACAAGTCATCAAAGTGAGTCACAGAAGGGAACATCCTTACCTAATTTGGCAGGGGAGGGCTAAGGTATATTTGAAAGTAATAAACTAAAATGCATTCTATAATTTAGTCTCTCCCTGAATGACACTAGTCCTTAACTAATTAGTCACAACATAATGGAGATTGACCGTCCTATCAGCAGGGTTATTATCCTCATCAAGGTCATGTAGGTAATGACATCACTCTGCAGACATAGATCGCGGAGTAGAGGAGATGCGGCTGGCTGCCTCTTATGTCACCAAATCTTTAGCACAGTCGAGGCTCAGGCTAGATGGAATAACTGGATGGTAACAGTTTCTGAGAAGTTCGGAGCGTGAGAGCCCGGAAGGTCAGAGAAGGAGCAGTTAAGACCACCGGGCCCCACGTCCAGCACTCTGCTCCCAGCAGTGTGCTGCTCAGCAATCCGCGTCACCTCTATGAGCCTCATCGGCCCAGCTTCTCAGTGTCTGCTGTCACCAGGACCGGCACCCCGTGTTTCGGCAGGAGTAATGGGAAGCGGGAGGAGCCACGCTCACAGCCAGGGTGACTCTGACCTACCCCTGGCATCCCTGGCTTTTACCCTTCGTGAAGCAAGAAGTTAGGTCAATATTAGGACCTTGTGCTGACACTTACTTAAAATCCTCTGGTTCTGTTCCGAAAAATTCTCCCCTTGGATCCTAAAAATTTGTCTGTGTGCGTGCGTGTGCAGGTGCACATGCGTGTGTGTGTGTGCACGCATGTGGAGGCCAGAGGACAAGCAGGCATGTCATCCCTCAGGATCCACCTTGTGTTTTGAGGCAAGCTCTCCACAGAGTTGCCAAGATGGCTAGGCTGGCAGGCCAGTGAGCCTCAAGGATCCGCCAGTCTCTACCTCCCCAGAGCTGGGACTTCAAGTGCCCATCACTATGCACAGATTTTCCTGTAAGTGATGAGGATTGATTTAGGGCCTCCTGCTTCCTCACTAGCAAGCACCTTGCTGACTTGGCCACTCTCTAGCTCCTGGACTCTCATATCTAAAACAGACAAAAATCAAAAGCCTCTGTATGGAACCTCTCCCAGGGCTTGAGTCTGGATTTCCCCAATCTATTCTCCAAGTTTCCCTACATCTGGGTCTCAAATTCCTGATCTTTCTTTGCACCAGAACTCTGTGGACCAAGTTGTATGGCTTCCAGAGTCACTTGAGGGTTTATGAGCCTACCCTTGGGGTACAAATAAATGACCAGGGCTCCTTACTGGGGAGATGCAGTGAACTCTTATGTACCCCTTCATGGTGACCCCCTTGCCCTGAGGATTATCGTTAGAATATCCATGTGTGATGCCCTTACAGGGTAATTCTCCCTTAGAAGTCTTCGGAAAGGAAATGGAAAATGCCAAAGGGCGTTTAGAGACAATGTGAGCTCATGACAAGCAGCCAGGGTCCTTCAGCTGCAGGGCCTGCAGAAGTGTGACAGGAAGGGACTGGGTGACTGGTTTCTTCCTCCACCCTAATTGTGTACTAGCTGTTGGGGGAGAGGGGAGAAGGGGCAGCTGGGAGGAATGGAGGGAGGGAAGAATGAGGGCCAGGATATATTATACCAGAGAAGAAAAAACAAATTATAAAAAAGCCGGTGACAACTTCTAAGGTATGTTAAATCAAATCGTTCTGTTAGTCATGTTTAGAGCAAGATGGGTTGATTCTGATATATGCATGCATGTGTATATATGAATATATAAATGTAATGTATATAAATAAAAACATACTGTTTAATATGTACATATAATCTGTAACTATGTAAGGAATAGACAGATTTCTTAACGGTACTCTTTCTCAGTCTGTCCTAACCCTGTTGTCACCAAGTCCAGAAGGCAATGCTGACTCAGGAATAGCCCTCCAAAAATTGTCTTATCTTACCTAGATCCCTCTGGTGGAAGAAGACTTGTGCTTCTATAAAGCCACACCTCGTCTGAAGAGCCGTATCCCTAATTCTCTCAACTTCCCCGGACTCGGTTGGCACCCTAGCAATACCTATTGTAACAGGGGCAAGTGCCAGTTCCCGGCCAAAGGCTTGGGGTGCCTTACCTCACCCTACTCCCCATAACTCTTCAAAGTAACTACCAGCCTCCTCACTGCCTGCAAATGAAGCAACAGAAACTTCAGACACCAGAAAGAACCACCCCCGAGGCACACACTGAGCAACTCCAGGAGCCAGAATTCAAATCAATGCCTTCGAGTTCCAGGTGCCCGAATGGTCAGCTACGGACTGCTGGCATTGTTCCCTTAAATAAAGTACACATTGGATCTGGCTTAAATTATTTGCTTAAAAATTATTCCTGTGTAATAAACTATAAACCAGAGACAATGGTGAGTTCAGCCCAGAGTTTTCAAGGGAGGAAAACTGCTTTTAATGACATTGTGGGTGGTAAGTGGGAGGTGACTGGAGTTGTTCTGCTAATCAGCTTTTGGGAACTGATAAGGATATATTCACTCAGTCTGCTTCACAGAC
Source organism: Cricetomys ansorgei (assembly GCA_026225945.1). Lineage (NCBI taxonomy): Eukaryota > Metazoa > Chordata > Mammalia > Rodentia > Nesomyidae > Cricetomys > Cricetomys ansorgei. Next base: position 834,629 of record JAMJFZ010004033.1, read on the forward strand.
AGGATGAATTCGGGCTCAAATCCACCCTAGCCGCCTCTGTATCCATTCTGGTTAGGAGGCTGAGCATGAGAACACTGGCAGCTCCTGCTGGGTCTCACCCTTGAGCTGAGGTGGAAGCACGTGGAAGCCAGGAAGTCAGCACTCAGGCCTCCCCAGCCTCTTAAGAATAGAGTCACAGTGGACAAATATATAGATAATTGAGAAACACAGTATCATGCACAAGAGATCTACTTGGCAGAATGTTTGATGCTGGCCAGCTTCATGCATACTTTCTCCTGGGCCACCTGTGTTCACATCTAATGATATACTAGTATCTGTATCCAATGCTAATAACTATAGCCTACGCCAATGTCTATATGCTAGTATCTATATCCTGTGCTAATATTTATAATAATAGCTATGGCCTATGCTAATACCCACATCCAATGCTAACACCTATATCTCATGCTCTAGCTGTGGTGCTGGTGTCATGCTTAGGTCAGTTTGGAGAAGGATGTATCAGAAAATGTACCTGTCTTCCATCTGCTGAGTATCATGTGATACTCAGCCATTGTAAACAGATTGGGGTCCCTCTCCTCAAGGTGACCATGGCTACCTACCAGCTGTCCTTGACTCCCCAAAGTAGGGCAATCAGATCTTCTCTAAGCAATAGCAACCAAGAGGCGCAGCAAGACACTTTTCAGATCTAGGCAGTTCAAGTACAGTGTCATGGGACACCATTTGAAGTCAGGTCCACGGTAGGATAGTAGAAGAGGGTAGATAGGAGACAGGAGAGCCAGTGAGTGGGAGACAAGAGACAGGGAATGGAACGGAGAGCTCCCCAAGAACTCTTGCAGCCCCCACACTCAGATGCCCAGCTAGCTGGCTTCTCAGTGACGGTCTTAAGCCCACCTACACTAACTCCCTCTGGTTTACCAAAATACAGACTCTTCCCTTCTTTCACAGCAGCAAAGTACAAGACAGCCCACAATGCTAGGCTCGTCAGCTAGCCTTCCGAGCTCCCCGACAGCCACGTGGCTACATGACCAAGTTGCAACACAAGATCTGAGAGCTGGATATTGCATACAGCACTTAAATCATCCCTTATCAACAGACAAACCACTTGTCCCTGCCCATGCACCAAGAAGCAGACACACAAGAAAGCCAACTGCCATGATGGAAAGATCATGCCCAAGGGAACAGTTGAGCAGCATTCAGACAGAGCAAAGTAGAATGATTACACAAGGCACTAGTCACTAGACCGGACCACTAACCTAGGGAGCAAAACAGTAAAGAGAAATAAGTCTGTCCTGCGGAGTGTGAGGCTCTGAGGCTGAAGCTCAGTCTCCTGCACGCATGCTCCTTTTCTTTGAATACGTTTCAGCAAGTTCCTGTTCTCTAAAACCAAAAACATCAGTGAATATCATAGAAGTGGTATTCCAAGAGGTTGCTGGGTGATGAGCTACATAAGCAACTCACAGATCCTTAACGAGCAACTCTATGATAATTACATGCAACTATACACAAACAGACATGTGACCAAGCCATGGTGGAGCTAATTCTGCTAGGTGTGCCCAGACTTCTCGAATGCCCTCACCCTCACCTCCGCCCGCACTACAGTCATTCTCTTGTCTCACACAGACCTGGCTCCTGTGATGACCTTTCTTCTTTCCATTTCTTTAGGATAGAGGAAATATCTTGCCTGTGATGAGCCCTGTAACAGGCTCATGTGCCTCATTACCTCATCTTAGAATGATAAGACTTCCTCCTTTTCTCCCAAGTACCCAGCATGCCACTGTCCACTCTGATTGGTCAGCGCCCACATGCACTTGTTACTAAGTATATTGAATATCATGTCTGCCCCTCTCTAAATCCTACACATGTTTATAATTTTTTTTTTCTTATTTGAAATCTCTCCAGCAAAGTCTGTCAGATGGCATTCTGTGCTGGCCTCATTAGTAATGGCTTTTGTTCAGTTAATGGGGGGAAATTCAAGCATGGGATTGGTGTTAATTAGTTAAGCAGGATGCAACCACCCCAACTACTTGGCTAAATTGCTGAACTTCCAAATCTATACTCCAGGAAGCAAATCAAGAGCCTGTAATGAACACCACTTTCCACTGAATAGTGGATGGGCATACCTTGAGCCTCCTCTTGGAGGAGTCTGCAACAGTGTCCAAGGGGAGCAGTCTTTTCCTTTTGAGTACAGAAGATTGAGTGCAGAACAGGAGAAAAACTAATTTTATAACCATGGGAGAAAGATTCTTAGTTAAAATATTTAGAAAAAGAGCTGATTTCCAAACTATTTTTCTGAATATTGTATGTGTGTAGGGAGGAGGCGTGTGCATATGTGTGTGTGTGTTTATGTGTGTGTGCATGTGCGTGTGTGTATTGGACAACCTCTGATCTGGGGTTTACTGAGTAAGCCAGAGGGACTGGCCAGTGATCTGATCTTCAGGGATACCCCAGTCCTTGTCTCCCCAGCACTGGGATTTAAGTTCATGCTACTGTTCCCAGCTGTAATCTTTCAAATATGATTAGCACGTGTACAAAATTTACCAAGAACATTGTTAAACAGACATGTCCTCTGCCTTCCCAAACATGGCAGTGAATTTTGAATTCCCAGCAATGGCACGTGGTCTGGCCCCGTTCACCCCTACAGCTCCTTTCTTTGATAGTTGCTGGTAGCTTGGGTTCTTTCCTCAACCTGGCTCATGAGGGCTCTTGCTCTTCCTTGAGTCTCCAGAGCCACACAATTCGCTTCACAGTGACTCACGGCAAAGTGTCTGTTTCTTCAGAATGCTTACTGGGAACCACTTCTATCTTTTAACTGTTTTTTTTTTTTTTTTAAGATCTATTTATTATGTGCCTTTGTGTGTGTGGGGGGGGGGGAGAGAGAGAGAGAGAGGGAGAGAAATAGAGAGTGAGAGAAAGAAGAGAGAGAAAGAGAGAGAGAGAGAGTTAGTTAATGTGTACCACATGCATGCATCTGGCTGAGTAGGCCAGAGGCTATCAGATCCCTTTGAAATGTCTGATGTGAGTTTGGGAACCAAGCCTGGTCCTCTACAATAGCAGTAAGAGCTCTGAGCATCTCTCCAGCCCAGCTGGCTTTTAATCAATAAGCTTCGCCATCCCCTCAGCAGCTACATCCACCCCTGTATGGAATGTATCTGATGCCCCCACAGTGCTTAGCATGGAATAAGAGTTGAATGCAAATTTAGTGGTGATCCAGAGGAAGGGAGAGAGAAGGGAAGAATCAGTAGGGACAGAGAGAGAGAGAGAGAGAGAGAGAGAGGGAGAGAGAGAGAGAGACCAGAAGAAGAACAAAGGAGGAAGTGAGTAAAGAGGAAGGGGAGGAAGAGCATGGCCATCAAATGTGACATATAGATCGTACTTAAGGCCAAAGTCTGCAAAAGCAACATTGAAGAGTCCCGTGAATTCCAGGTAACCACGCCTGTGGAAAAAGCAGCCACATGATCTTTCCATGGCCAGGACTTGCAGTAGAGAGTCAGCATCCACTCCCTTATAGGATCTGAAACAAAGGGAAAGTACAGCCCAGCTCAGCCTCTCTCCAGAATAATGCCGCCATCCTGAAGCCTCTGGATGCGCTTAGACTGGTGGTCCGTTTTATTTCAACCTTCTAAAATTTGAAAACTTGAGGGCTAAGTCTAAATAGATATTTGCAAGGAGGAAGCAGGCCTGTTGGCAAAGCATGTCGACCCTCCCCCTCCACACACACACAGACACACACACAAGAAAAAAAAAATTAAAGGAAAAGAAAGCTTTATAGAAATTTAAAGTTGAGTTTAGAGATCTCAAGCCCAGCAAAATTTCTCTGGCTGGAACGTGCTTGGCGCCTTGTAATCACAACGTAGCTGAGGACAGATCCTGATGCGGACGGACGGTAGGAAGCCGTGCTAATTTCCGGAACCGTGTGGCGTTGCGCCTTTGCACATGGAGCACTGGAGGCAACTGTGTGGCTCTACTAATCAGACGTTGTATTTGCATATTGGATTCTAATTGTTACAAGACTGAACAGCCCTTTGCTGAAGAGAATATGGAAGGAAACCACATCTTAAAAATATACCGGACAGTGTACCTGCTCGGTGCGACCTGGTGAAGGGTGGCCTTGCCTGGTCTTCCCTCCTTTGTGATATGGAGCTGACTACTCATCATGGAATAAGGGCCCCAGAAACAATCTATTTGCAAGATCCTGCTGTTTTCATGGCCGGTGATATTGCTACTATCTCCTGCTTCATTTTTGATAAATTGCAGGTTTTGACATAGCTATATTGTGGGTCTCAGTGGCGCCCACAAGAATAGAAACGGGAAACCATCTATTTGCCTGTCCAGCAGCAATGTGCTGTCATCTGCCATCCTTGTGTCAAAGCAGCAAGACGTGGAGTGTATATTAGGTGTTGTGATATCCTGGCTTGATTTAATTGTTAAATTTGACAAACAGGGCTGACAAGGCGGCTCAGCTGGTGAAGCGCTTACTTGCAAGCATGGAGACCTGAGTTAAATCCCTAAGCCCCTACACAAAGGAAACTAGGCATGGTGGCAATTGTTTGTGATCTTAATGCTGGGGAGGTGGAGACAGGTGAGTCCCCTGGGGTTCAGCCTGTCAGCCAAATTGTTCCAGGCCAATAAAAAGGAAGGAAGGGAGAGAGAAAGGGGGGTGGTATCAAGGTGGATAACACTGGGAAAACTACAACTAGGGCTTGTTCGACTGACCCCTGGCCTCTCTTATCACCTGTACATGTACACGCTCAGGAAGATGGCTTCATGTTGCGTGCTACCATCTACCCTGAGCACAGACACCCTCCCCCGCTTATTCTATCCACACAGCGGATTGGGACACTAAGACTGAGTGAGGGTTGTGGTAAGCAGTAGTCAGTCAATACTGACAGACCCTTATGGGCCAGGTGATCTGCTTCTTTTCATAGTTTCTTCCCATTTCCTCCTGTGGAAAACCTTCTTGGCCAGGACAAGGGAACAGTGTCCTGGCCCTATGTTCCTTCCTCCTGAGAAGTGACAACCTGATGTCAGGTCCAACCCCAGGGTACTTAAGCCCTGGTTTGCTTGCCATTTTTCCCTTAGCTTTTGAAGCCTCTGGGAGTAAATAATGGCCTTAGATGTCTTTGTCCTCCCAGGACTTACAGACAGTGAATGAATGAATGACATCCTTCCCACACTTACTGCAAGGTGTGGAAACAGGCTTGGATAAACTGAACGAAGCTTTGCAAAAGCTAACAAACAGAAGAGTCAGAGCAGCCTCAGTGGACACAGTCTTAATGTTTCATTCTGTAACATGTATAATTCAAAGTCAGGCTCAGAAAGACTGATGCCCAATCAAGGCATTCAGAGCATTCTAGGGCTAGTGAGAGGAGGTGCCAGAAGGCTTGGAGAGTCTGCAGTGTCCTGAGGATTGCTTGCATCCTGGGCTGCAAGCCCCCAGACCCACTCCCAACCTCTAGCCCTCACCCCCTAGCAACCAGCCCCCAGCTCCCAGCCCCCTTTCTTATTTGTCTGTTACTTGCAATTTTATTTTCAGAGTTCAGAAACATCTGAGCTGCATGGTTTGTCTTTCTCAAGGCTTTTTCGGCTCTAGCTAGCTGTATGATGATGGGTTTTTCATTTGGGACTGTTGCAGAGGAGGGGCTGGGGGTGAGAAGAGAAGAGAAAGCTGGAATGCCTTGGAAAAGAGACTAGAAACAGATGAAAATGAAGCCAAATGGAAATGCAGGTGGAAGACACCAGAATTTCTAAAACTATTGATGCTACACTCGTCTATATCCAGAGTCAGGCTCTCACAAGGACCCCTAGACAAGACTGGCTATAAAGAACTATCTTCTATGGCAGGTAGTTTTAACTGTCACCTGTCTATAATCTAGAATCACCTAGGAAGACTCTCAGTGAGACGCTGTCTAGGCCAGGTAGTACTGTCGTCATGTCTGTGGGGGAGATTACCTTAATTAGTTAAATTAACTGATGAGGAAATATCCACCCATTTTGGCTGAACCATTCCCTGCGTTTAGGTTCCAGGCTGTGTAAAAATAAATAAATAAATAAAAAAAAAAAAACAGGTAAAAAGCAAGCAGAGCAAAGCATTCAAACACCTATTCTCTGTGCTCTTGACGGCGGGTGCAACTAGCTGCTTCAAATTTCTGCCTTGACGTCTCCACAATGATGGACTGTAATCTGGAATTATAGTCAACTAGACACCCTCTCCCTAACTGTTGCTCTGGTCGGGGTATTTTAATCACAGCAACATGAATGGAACTCGAACATTTTTCTGGTAAGAGCCACAGCAGAAACAGGCTGGAGATGAGGAGCTGGTTAAATCCGGAGCACTGTGGGCTGGAGCCCTGAAGGGGGTGTGTGGAGCTGGGCTAGTGTAGTAAGCAAACTCCTGACAGTCTCTGGGACGCTACAGAGACCTAGGGACCCAGGTTCCTAGCTGCAGAGACAGAAGACCTACAGAGAAGGAAAGTGAAAACAGGGAGACAGAACACTCTACATGAGCGAAATGTGCGTCATGTGCTCTTTTATCAGCTACTCCCTTGCTCTCAGCAGAGCTCCAGTGTGCTTGGGAACTATACCCTCCCTGCCAGATAGAGATGACAACCCAATTTGTCTGACTTGAGAAAAGGGCATTTGAGTAAGGTTTGTACAGTCTGAGCATCCTGTCCTTTCAATTGTAGAAATTAGTCAAACATGAAAGTGATCTAATGAAGGCAAACCAAATCCCTCTCTAAGCGATGCCTTAAGCATACTGGGAAGCAAGAACTCCCTCCCTACTGGCTGGTGCTGAAGGCAGGTGCCATGTCATTACCACACAGAGAGATACTGCTTCAAATGAGAGGAAACAAGACCCCAGGCTCACAAAAGGGGACTTAAATATAACACCCCCTTACCGACAACTCAAGGTCAACTCCAAGTTGTCCACTAACTACCTTTATTTTCCCTGAGCTAATTTGTGGACAACTTCTATACTTGTGTCTGTGATGGTTAATTTTAATGATCAACTTGATACAGTTTATAGTCATGTGGGAAGAGAGTGTCAATGAAATATTGTTTACATTAGGTTGGCCTGTGTGCACGACTGTGGAGATTTATTAAGTTAATTGATGTGATAACACCCAGCCCACTGTGGGCAGTATCATCCCCTAGGAAGGGGGAGAGGGTGTCACAAACTGTATAAGAGAGGACAAGCAAGCAAGAAGATCTGCATGCATTAATTTCTCCCTATAGATAAGTTCCCCCCTGCCTCGTTCCTGACACTGCGAATTCTCTGTTATGTGATCTGGAATTGCAGGCTGCATAACGTCCTCTCTCATCCTGAGTTGTATTTTGTCACAGCAACAAGCAAGAAGCTAAAACACTACTAAAATGTTAAACAATGATGCATGTGAAACACTGGAGAAATCCATGGAGAAGGAACACCTAGAAACACAGTCAGAGACCAGAAATGCCAAAGGTCTTAGCTGAGGATACAGCCCAGGAAGTGCTCATTCTGCATATGCAAGGCCCTGGGTTTCATTCCCAGTATCCCAAAAGAAATGAGAGTTCTTAGAAATAGTTGTAGGAGTCAAGGCCAGAGCAGAAGTAGCTATAAGATGAGGAAAGAAATCGGGGCGAAGGGACCATATGGTTCAACTACATAAAAACAGGATCTACGAAATGGGGGGGATGCTCAGTCAGTACAGTGCTTGTGGTGGACCCGAGATCAACACCCAGAACCCCTCAAGGCAGTAAGACAGCTGGGTATGGTGCTTATAATTTCAGTGTTGAGAGGCAGAGAAAGGCAGATCTCTGGGGCTTACTGGCCAGCCAGTCTACTTGAACTTAGAATCAATCCCCAGGTCAGTGGGAGACCCTGTCTCTAAAACAACAATAACAAACCAAAAAAATAAATAAAAAAAAAAAAACAAGCAACAACAAATAGTAAACAGCATTTTGAGGAACACCTCCAGAGGTTGTCCTCTCGCAGACACAAATATAAATATACCACCACCACCACCACCACTACCACCACAACAACAAAAAGACCTTTGAACTAGGGCAACGTTCACAAGAATGAGAGGTTAAGATTTGTGACGTACTTCAGAGGTAGGATCAGTAGGATGTATCAGCTCACAGGCTATCAAGGAAAAGGAAGAAATAAAGAAGTACTCAAACTTTCTAACTTTGGAGGCTGACAGGACTGGTAATGTCATTAGCTGGGAGGAGAGGGAAAAAACAGGAAGAGGCACTGACTCAGAGATAATGAGTTTCCTCTGGACCACACGAAGCTGGGGCTGCCCAGGAAACTGCAGACTGGAGATGCCTAGAGTTACGGAAGAGCAGCATTTGCAGTGAGGGGTGCCTTGAAATCCCCAGGAGTCTAAAAAATTGGTCACCTTGAGAAAAATGTACATTGCCTGATTTGATCATCTTAAAGTCTGGAGCAGTATCAGAAATTGTAATCATTCTGGATGGTCACCATATATGGGGAAAAGGAGGCTTGGGACACTGGGAAGTCATATCAGAAGGCAATTAAAATGTATCCTGTCACCAGCCAGCCTGGTCTACAGAGTGAGTTCCAGGGCAGCCAGAGTTAGAACAGAGAAATCTTGACTCACCCCCGACCCCCAACTGCATGTTGTCAGCAGCTGCCATGGATGAAACCTTCCAGGAGGTCAAAGAGGAAGAGACTGAAGACAAGAATGAAGAAACATGAGATTCTGATGAGATGTCTCCAGCTTCTTTCAAAGTCCTAGGATGAGACTCAGTCTCTGAGTCTTTGAGAAGATTAAATCTGGCCCATATCCCATACTGTAGGCCCCAGAAATGAAAACACACACATACACACACACCCCCATGACTCATCCCCAGAGAATGCACAGAATGTTAAGTGGTATTCCATGTGTGGCACTGACTCTCAGCTTGTTTTTCACAGTGTTATCTCATGGTTGGCTCTGGAACAAAAGTTCCAGGTCACAAGAGCTAGGAAGACATCTTGGTCAGTGAAGTGCTTACTGGGTAAGCCTAAAGACCTGAATTTGATCCTAGAACCCACCTAATGAAAATCCAGTTGTGGTATCATGCTTGTAATCTTGCTACTGAGGAGACAGAGACAGGTAGAGCCCTGGGGCTAGCCTAGCCTATTTGGTGAATTCCATGCCTGTGAGAGATCCTGTCTCAAGAGAACAAAGTGGACAGAACAGAGCTTGACTGGCCTCCACAGAGGCACAGACATGGGTGAACACAAACACACACACACACACACACACACACATGCACACACATGCACACATGCAAACATACACGCACACACATGCAGACACATGCTCACATGCACACACGCACGCACATGCACACACATGCACGTACGCACATGCATGCACACACGGGCGCACGCACACGCACACACACACACACACACAACTATTTCTGCAATAAAAAAGTTATCTCACCTTGTTTTATCCTTAGTGCTCCCAGTTTATTTAGTTACATGTATCCTTAAAACCATAATGCCCCTCAGCACATGCCCACACGTTACTACCCAGAACCAATGTGTGCAAGTTACTCTGTTGGTTGGTCTAGGAAATACTGCCATGGGACAAACTTCTATGGGAAGCCGACGGCTAAGCAAGCTAGTCTTAGCTTGACAATAGAACAACAAAACTCTCTTTAAGCATAGGCATGTGGTTGGGTCAAAAAGTTGGCAGAGCCGTTTTATATATTCCTCTTTTCCAGAGGACTTCGGAAGCTCTTGATAGTCTCACCTATATGGACCACATCAGATTAGACGTTCTCCTCCCAACAGCTAGGTGACCTTCGACAACAGACAGGTGAGCATCTCAATACTCCACCTCAGTTGCCCAATGCCATTGACTCCTTGGAGAAGGACAACGGCACAAACCGTGCTTGTGGATTTAAGCCTAAGGGCGTGTGCATCCTGGTAACAGTATGGTGGTTGTCACGTGGTAGACGCATGTCAGACACTCTATCTGAGTCTTTGTGGAGAAGTTCGCTGAGAAGGCTGGGATAAGACCCACATGCTGACGCAGTGGAACATGGGATAGGCCTTGGGGATGCTCTGCCTCACATAGGAAGTCCCTGAAATCTGCCTCCAATCGGTGTAGGTTGGACCAGAGTTAGCATAATGTGATGCCTCCCCAACTGGGGAGAACAGATTCTCCTTGCTTTGCTAGTCCTCAGGGAAGCTCAGCCCTCAGAGGCAAGGGACACAAACGACTAGCAGGACCAGCGTGGGTGAGCATCTGTGCCCTCCTAGGCCGGGTCCAGTTTCATCCAAGCACTTCACCTCTCTCAAAGTACAACAGCTGCTGCCGGTAACCTCTGCCTCCAACAGCCAGACTGTGGAGTAGATCAAAATAAAAGGCAAGTGGCAGGTGTCTTTTGTCAGTGGGACACAGGACATTGTCAGGAATATGAGCATTTTTCCTTCAAACTATCAGTTGACAACCTATGACTCAAAACCATCCCAGTTTTGTACAGCCTACAAACAGAAAATGTTTATAAAGGATTGCTACTAAAGAGGGATGAATATATATATATATATATATATATATATATATATATATATATATATATATATATACACATATATACATCTATACATCTATACATATATACATACACACATACACACACATTCCAGAGGATAAAGTGAAGGAGACACAAAAGCAGAATAAGGGGCTAGGACAGGTGTAAGGTCTACAAAGCCTGAAATATCTACTATTGGTTTCTTTTCAGAGAAAAACAATTGTAAACCCATTGTAAATCTAAAAGAAGTCCTTTGCTCCCTTGTAAGGAATTGCAAGCACTACTCAGTCCCTCACTCCTGCTTCTGCCTGTTGAGTGCCCCTCCTGACAGATGCTTAGCTGAAGGAACTCACAAGTAGCCCCAAAGAACCTGCTTGTCCCTCCCGTGACTCTGTATTTGCTGTAAGAACATGCCCAGGAGGACCTGCTACAGTCTGAGAGAGGTGGAGCAAAGCCCAGCTCTCCAGTTATCACACCAGCACCAGGACGAGAATAGACCAGAACTAGTCATCAGACTCTCAGAGGGTGAGGACACTCCCCCAAGATCAAGCAAGCTACCTAGCTGATGACTGGCCTCACACCCATGGGCAAGAAGTGTTGCCCATTATATACTGTGTGTTTCTTTCCCCCACCACAGACAGAGGTCTTGACTAAAAGGAAGCTGCAGCTCAGTTTTGCTTTTAGAACAGCAAATGGACACTGGATTCACGGACTCTTCCTACTTGGTAGAATATACCTTGAAGGACAGAAACCACACAGCATTGGAATTACAGTTCTTAGCCATGCTCCAGTCTTTCCTATCATGGGCACGATATCACTGTGCTGACTACAGCCACTGGGACCTGCTTGTGCACACTGAACTCCACTATCTCCATCCACTCGCTCATCTCCACATATGTACATACATACATACATACAGCCATGCATGCATACATACATCCACCCATCCACAGATATTCACCCACCTTTGTAGTTCCTGTGTGCTACGCACACAGCCCAACCTCAGGGGCTCATCTATGGGGCAAGTACATTTCCCAGTCCTATTCAGTATATCAGACCGCATATTTCTATAACCTTATTATTATATATTCTGAGTAATGGAAATACAGACTTCTTATATTTAAACCATTTGGGTATGTTTAGAATGAATGCAGAAAACTTCAAACACATATTCAAATGCCCATATACAAACACGAGCACATACGTCATCACACATCAATGGCCCCTTTAAAGGTGAGGAGATGATATGGAGAACCTGGACTGAGTGGGGCTAGCCTTGTCTCTGCACACAGACATCTGCAGCACCTGGGAACATGGACAGTCTCAGCTGCTGTCCACTTCGCTCAGACTACCTTTCAATGAGAACGCAAACTCCTAATTCTCCTTTGATGACGGACCCTGAGACTCTGATGAAGCCTCTGCACATCTCCCTGACTGTGAAGGAGGTGGTGTGCACACATACGGTGGTTTTAAGAGATGTCTAAAAAACACATTTTCTGACAGTCTTCCCTTCAGTGAAAGGACTTCGAAAGTTCTTTACCCTTTAAGTATGGCATGGTCCCCAGAGATGAGCTTCCAAAGTCCAGAGTGTGAGAAAACTGTGTAAGATATCTGAGATTGGGACATGAGTAGCACACTGCTTCCTCCCTTGTCTTCCTCTCTAGGATGCTCTAGGGAAGATCATTTCCTATGAAAGGTAGGTACCACTGGAGTGGAGAGGCCCAGGTGGCAAGTCACTGAGCCATTCAAGGCACCATCTTAGACGTGGCTCCTCAGCCCCAGTGGAGGCTGCAGCTGGCTGCCTCCTTGATTAGACAACAGGATCATGAAAGACTCCAAACCAGGAGCCCCTCATTACACCATTTCTCAGACAGTAAATATTTGTTTTTTAAGTTGCTAAAATTTGAGGCAGTGGTTCTCTACTGTGGTACTTACATACTACACATAGCACCAAATTAATGTCACCTGTGGTTGGTCTAATTGACTCAAGAACAAAGAAGTCCTGGGACATGAATGGAATGGGAAGGGGTTTACAGAGTCTGTAGTCCCAGGTACAAGGACTTTTCTCCAGCCACACGAACTATGGGAGTTCTCTTATCAATGACCCCGCTCCCCGGCATATTGTGATCACTAAATCAAAGGCACACAGACTGGAAGGATGTTAGTGGTGACATCGGTTACCAAGTCAAAGATTTTGTGATGATTAAATCCTGGTGCTCAAAAACAAACAAACAAAAAAAAACCCCAGAAAACATTATCTTTGCTCATTTTCATTTTTTTTTAGTATAATCGGCATTTCCTTTTTGTTCAACTTGCAAGTTTGTGCTTTTCCCTTATTCGTATTCGTGTCAGAGGTATTATGAAGTAACACCGCTGTGCAACAAACATTTGCAGCGTTCCATGACGTGAACGGAGCCAGTCTTGAATGCCAAACACTAGGTTGAGCAAAGAGCATCCGTGGCTGTTCTTCTCCCCGCATTTCCAATCAGGTGCCGGGCAAAGATTTTTTATCAGTCCCAGAAAGGTCTGTGTTGAGAAAACATCTACCATCCCAAACCTGCGGGCTTTGCCTCATCCAGTTCACAGACAGTAGGTGTCACCTGCATTTCATGCTTGGGGGGAAAGAAAACCATTCCCTGGGACACGTTAGAGAGCCTTAGTGTTGTGAGAAGTCATTGACAGATGAGTGTAGGTACAGATACATTCCGTAGGCTAGTAGATTTGAGACCTTTATCTGCAAGGCTGCTGCTTTAAATGGGTTATGGCTGATTTAACTCTGTGTTTAACGTCACCCAGTATTGTGTCTATAATCCGTTAAAAATTAAATGTACTCTTATAAATCCAAGAGTCACTGAGCCCAACCGTACAGCCTCACATGCTCCCTTCCCTTCAGATAACCTGCCGATTCAACTCGCACAGGGCCAATCGGTGTCCTAAGATCTGCTACTTGCACGAATTCAGCTAGGCTTCGTCCAAAAGTCACCCAAACAGCTTCCTGTTCCTGAGAGGTGGGCCTGGGCAAAAGGTATGCAGCCCACTGAGGCTGTCGGTTTTTCCTCTCCCTGGCTCTAGAAGCAGCACACAGCTACGGAAGGGACAGATGTTTCCTTGCTCAGAACAGGGACCACATTCTAACTCTACCATGCTATGGAGACAGAGTACAAGGCAGAGACACGGTAAGATGTGGTGTTAAAAATAATTTATCAGACCCCTTCTGAGCAGCCAAGAGCTGAGTTGGGATACAAAGAGCAAACAACAGACAAATCAGTGCTTGCATTCAAATATCTTATCTTTGAGGAGCTCAGAAAGGACAGCACATGTGGGGATAATTTGAGATTCTGTCAATGTATATGGATTTTTAAGAGTTTGTTCTTAGAGTTAGGAAAGAGTCTGGCAGGAATAAAACTGACTTGGCTCATATGACCCCATTTTCCCTTCCTGAACCCATGACAGACATTACTAATTAATCCCAGAACACCTTCCTGCTGAGCCCAGCTATGCTTTTAAATTTCCCTTCTACAAAGCACACCAGGTGGTCACTACTACTCAACTTCATCTGTCTGGTGAGACAAAGAACATTTACCTGGATTCACTGGTCCAGTGGCTTCTGAAACAGTACACAGCCACTTTCTAAAACATTGAGGATTTTAGAACATTAATACAAGAAACAGGAAAGCGGGAGGACTGCAAGCACACCCTTTAAAATGGATAGAAGTTTTGTGATGGAAAAAAAAATATATATATAGGAAGATACAGCCTAACTCCTCCAGCTGCACAGAGGGAGAGTGATGACCTCACAGACCTCCGCCCTTGCTGCTTGTGTCACCTTTCATAAGACAAAGACGTGCAGCCTGGGTAGCACAGACTGGTGTGGGGATGCTGCGTTCTGATGGAGGTGGGGTGGAGGTGGCTCTCGGAAAACAGAGCAAGGTCAACTAATAACCTCGCGCTTCTTCAGCACAGTGCTATCAGAGAAGCTTTGGATGCCTCTAGTCCAATAACTCTGGGAATTACTCCAAGTGGGGTCCACCCTGTCTCCCCTAAACTGGGCTTCTTCTAGTACTTTCTAACAGCTGAATGGCAGTCAATGGCTGTCACACAACGAGGGGCACTGTAAATGGAGACATTCTCCCATGTGCCCATCCGTGCTCAGTTGACCATCTTACCTTGTGGGTTTTCCACGCTTGCTGACTTTCAACACCTACTAGCACACTTATCTTCTGTAGCCCCATGGGTCCCAGATTAGATCCCACTCTCCAGCCTCACCTGAATACAACAGCCCTGCTTCCACACTTCTCCCTTCCAATCCTTTCCCTCCCCTCCATGAGAGAGCTCATTGTGAAGCTAAGTCATTTCTGATAATGCTCTCTCCCTGTGTGCCTCGTGTAGACCCCTCCACTCCCCCAAGCGTGGAGCTGGAATGCACAGCTGGAATCTATGAAGATCCACATGCTGTGGACTTTGCCTAGAAGGCTACAGGTTCAGGAGCCTTCCAACTGATCCGTTCTCCTCCTCCAGCCTTCAGGACCTTTCACTTGCTGTCTTTTTCTGCCTTGGGAAGTGTGACCCTTCCCTGATACCTCCCCCCAACACACACACTTTTGTGTGAGTGGTTTTCCTTCCTACCTTAAGCGGAAGCCCACACTATCAGAGAACCTTCCCTATTGACTATTGACTTCCATCAACAATGCTCCTGAATACTCACGCGGCTCCTTTGCAGACATGTCTCCCTTCTGGAACATACTGCAGCTATATCCCCTTTACATATAGGAATAAAGATGTCCTCCCCTCTTTCCTCTCTCTTGTATCACCCCGGATCAGCTCACTGTAAGTAAACCCTCAAAGAATATTTCTTGAATTCACTACTGAGTGGCTTGGAGTCCAGCAGCCCTTTATTCAAACTTGGGATGCTGCCAGCGGAGGGAAATATTTGGGTAGCAGGAGGCATGGCAGTGGGAGAATTCACAAAAGAGCTGAGTGTGCGAGAGGTTTTGGAAGATGGTGGAGAATGGGCCAAGGAGGAGCGGGGGAGGGGAAGAGGGGAGATGCCATTTAATAGACTCAGTATGATCATAGAATAAATAAAGTTGAGATAAAACAGCCCCCTTTCTCATGCCTGCAGGCCATTGATTCAGCTGCAAAGGCGATTGCCCAAGAAGAATATGAATATTGCCTAATACATCGGCATGGAAAAATGTGCTGAACTTTGCAATGTTAGTGAGCAGTCTATAAAAGAAAATTCGGGTGGTAAAGTACCGAAGTCTGCCTGTCACATTTTATTATAAGTAGCTCAAATAGCGCTGATCAATCTCATCTACTCGGAGCCAAACATTGCCTCTTGTTGTAAGGCGGAAGACTGAGACATTTTCTAGATACGTACCCCAGGCTTGTACTTGTCACGTAAACTTTTCTGCATAAATAGCTCTAATGGTGCGGTTGAATCGGGACGAAGAGGCTCTGAGTACCAACTAAGTATCAGACATTGAATTTTTACGATATTGTGTAAGTGTGCTCCTGATTCTCATTTTCTCCCAGATGTGGACATTGAAATTCAGAGAGTGTTTCAGTTACGTATTCAGGGCCACATACTTTGTCAATGACGGCCTTTTAATCCAGGCCTGTGCGGTGCCCTGGCACATCCCATGGACTCATGGATGAGAGGTCTGAACCAAGGAAGTAATAGATTCTCTAGGGATGGCAGAACCCAAGAGCTCACTGGCATTCAAGTGGGGACTTTAGGGCTCAGCCGGTATGGTACTTGGGATTGATAACAAACTTCAAACACCTTTTTCTTTCCCATCTTTCCCATGAAAGGCATCTCAGGATGGAACTGAGCCTGTTATCAGGAGGCAGTGTGGAAGGAGGTGCTTATTAGCGAGTCACTGATAGCCAAGATTCTTTGGTTGAAGGCTTGTATTCTGATGAGTCGATGTCATCCTCTGCCTGGAGACCCTTCCAGAACACTGAGCATAGAAGATGGGTGTTGATGCATGGCACCTTGACACTGGGGAAGTGCCTACAGCTCAGGTCAACACTGCACCTGGGCCGGACTCTGCTGTCCTGAGATGAAGGACATTGCTAAAGGTAGAGATGTCCTTCACAACTGCATAGTTTTGAACAGGATTCTAAGGATGGTTCCCAATCTATTTTTTACATATATATGAATTATCTGTCTCTATAAAATTACTACAAACTAAGAGACTTAAAACGGCACACACCTGTTCTTCCATGTCTATGTGTGTGTGGGGGGGGGGATTGTGAATATCTTAGCCTATACTATGTTTCAAAGTCCTTCATGTGGTCTCAGTCAAGGGATCGCCCTGGACTGGAGGCCATGTGACAGGTCCTCATATGACAGTTGGCAGATCCAGTACCTTTTGGGTTGTTAAAACGAAACCCCCAGTTTCTTGTTAGCTGCTAGCATGAAGTCACTCTGAGTTCCTGGCCATGTGGGTCTCCTCAACAATGGTGACCTTTCTTCAAAGCCAGCAATGGAGAGTCCACCAGCGCCTGGAGGAGAGCGAGAACTTTTGTGATCCTGTCACAAAAGACAACTTCCCCAGTGCTGAGGCTCTCCAGTAACAGTGATCTAGGTCCTTGGAGAAGAGTGGAACAGGCCCTGAGCATCAGGAGGTGGGGATCACTGGAGCCACCGTGGAGGCTGCCTACTGAATACACTACAAGCAATGTTCCTTCTCAGCTACTGACAGCTACTTTGTCTTCCACAGACACTAGAAATACAGGGGCATTACAATGAACCCTGTGTTCTCCATCGTTCATTATCTAAAGATGACACTATGGTGGTAGTCACCTGTTTAAGGCAACTTCTCAGAAGGATTTCAGTGATTTACTCTTGGGACAGGGTGAGACTGGTTTGAACCACGAACATGGGTGTCACCATGTTGAGCGGAGCATCCTAGCTGCTCTGATTATATATCTCGGTGTGGCTGACTTCCCTTCAGCAAGGCAGTGGGTATCTGCTCCCACAACATAACTCAGGTGTTTCTACCTAAGCACAGATACTAGAATTGTCCCAACCATATCCATTATGCCTGTCTCAGAGGCAAGCTTCAGACAGTCTCCATTTTGTCAGTGGCTTCTAACCTCTTCCTGCTTGAGGCCGTTCCATTCCCAACTAGCAGCAATGCCCTTCGGTTGTCTTTAGCAACTGGAGGTGAGGGCTGACATATGAGTGCCCAGTCTCTCAGCCCCATGACAGGACAACTCAGGTCTATGCTATCTTGCATGGGGCCCTGTCTCAAAGTAATTCAAGAACAAATTCCTTGCATCCAACTCCTCTCCGTCACCTGCTCTGGGGAAGCACAAGCAGATGGCACATACAAGGAGCCCATGCCACTTTATGGGCTGGTGAATTCCGTAAGTTAAGAACTTTCATTTACTTGGGATTTAGAAAGTCCTTTGGAGAGCTGGATGAAGGGATCTGGGAAGATATCCCACCCTTGGTTCTCAGAGGAGGGATCAATCAGGCAGAACAAGACAGTGCCTTCAGTCTGATATTAAGTCATTCATTGACTTCCTAACAAGCTAGTGAGCCAAGTACTCTCACCATACCATAAAGGAGAAATCTAACCCTGTGGACATCTGCTGAACTTGCTAGGGAGATGCAGGGATGCACTGTGAACCCAGCCCTGTCTAGAATTTCAGTCACATCCGCTCTCTCTTTACATCTCATGATGACCCATCCTATACTGCCACATGCTCCCAACCACCGCCATTGTGCCCTCCTGGTCTAATCAACTACTTTAACACTTTGTGTCTAAGTACCCTGTCAGTGCTGTAACATACTACCGCAAACTCAAGACAACACAAAACAATAGACCTACTCTCTTTATCATTCTGAAGATCAGAAAAACAAAATGAGTTTATTGAGGTTACAACCAAAGGCTGACCAGAGCAGATTCAATCTATCCTATGTCTGTCCAGATTCTAGAAGCTGCCCACACACCTGGGCTTATAGCCACCTGCCTCCAAACTTGGCTCTCATCATCACATCCCTAAATCTTCCCTCCTGGAAGAAGCCTGTGACTATGCTAGGCCTACCTGGGTAATCCAGAAGAATCTATTCATCTCAAGACCACCACTGTGTTCTTATCTGTCAATTCCCCTTGTCCATGTAAAGTGATATTTGCAGATTAAAACATGAATAGCTTTGGGGTGGCCATTTCTCTGCCTACCAGAAATACAACTTGCTTTTCCGTAGTCAAGGGACTTCTTTGTAACAGATCAAAGTTGTCATATCTCTAGTAAAATCCCATTGTGGCTTCCCATCAGGCTCTGAAGAGACCCCTAAGCCTCCTTCAGGTCTCTTTAACCTGGTCTCATTACTCTGTCCACCTCCTCTGGACCCTCCCTTGGGATCTCCCAGCTGCTCTTCCTTCTGTCCATGGGTGAATTCTCTCAGGATGTTATCAAGATTTGGTCTGAGCATCAGGCCTCCAGAGGCGCATTCCTACTTTCAGTCTTTATGATCTGGTTACCCTGGAAACCTATTCTGAGATGCACCTATATCCAGAAGGATTGGGGGAACATTCCCTTGAGATGGTCCATAAGGCAGCAAGGAAGGCAGGGCTGAACACGGGAGAAGTAGACCCACAGGAAGGTAGCATCTAAGTTTCTTTGGGTATCAGAGTGAGATCTGAGCTTGGGTGGCCTATTAGAGTTTTTCCGAATGAAGAAGGCTAGGTCATGTGCTACCAGCAGGCCCAAGTGGGAGAATCTTAGCCTTGTTCTTCTAGGACCACAGCCATGCCTGCTATAGCACAGTTGCCCAGAAAACATCTGCTAAAGGCAGGAATGGATCCAAAGTCCAGGTATGCTTTGCAAATCCCCATGGAATCAGCCATTCCCCGTGTATCTTCACAAAGCTTGACAGTCTTTCCTCAAGCCTTGACCTTGCCACATGCAACTAAAGCACCCACCCCACTGCAGCTCTGCTCCTGTCCCACAAGGACACACGCAGATACAGAGCTGTCAGTCAACTCAGCCAAGGCAAGGCTGGATCGGCCAACAACCCCAGCTGGCTCCTAGACCTGGAAGCAGCTTACACCAGGTGTGTTGCGTTTTCTCAGACACTGAGATGCTTAGAAGTCCATTTCTTTATTCCTAAGCAATGGGGGACATTTGGGATTCTGGGACACACTGGCTCAGGGACATCACTGTAGCTACAACAGCTGTATCCATGCAAAGCTCTTGAGATCAGATGGAACACTTCAGGTGCTTCTGTGCCAACTTCTCGAAGGTGAACTCCTGCCCACACCCTGCATTGGAGAATCCTGTGTTTTTGTTCTTGACAATTGCAGAGTAACCTGCAAACTTGTGCACTCTTTCTCCCAAATCGCTGGTAAGTATGTAAAGTAAGACCTGTTTCAGCACCACACTATTCTTAGATGTTAAAAATTTTAAAAGTGGTGTCCCTGTGCCTAAATCAGATTCCTTATTTATAGCTAAATATTAAAAACACAACTAGGTACTTTAAAATGTAAATCGCAGGGTGGAGACATTGCCAAAGCTTTCCCGTGTCTGCACGGTGCACATGCTGCTTTTCTTGTTCTCTGTATCTATTCCCCAACTCCCCCCAACCTAGGGTGCTGAGCACCGCCTGAGTATTATACCTGAGGTCAGAAATCTTTTTGAGGTCAGGCATTTGTTCCCCACCTCAGAACTATGTTTGTTTCATTTTATGTTAGCTCTGCCCTTTCAAGTATACAGGCAAGTTTGCCCAGATTGGAAACAAGAACCACAGTGTGCTGACGTCATGAACCCTTTATGTAACCACAGGGATGAGAGGAACTGTGTGCAGCCCGAGGCCTGACTCGGGACAAATGTTAGAGCAGCAGTCCTGCCTGCCATGCCAGCAGCAGCCCTGACAGTCACTTTCAAGCACCACCAGGAGGGAGACATCTTCCTGTGATGCACAAGCTTTCAGAACGGCTGGCTTCTACCATACAACCCGATTCCACGATGTAGTCTTGAAGACATCTGAAATAAGCACAACCAGCCCTGTGCCAAAAGAAATTAATGAACTAACTGTAATGACGGCGATCTCAGAAAAGGGCCAAGATGATAGAATTGCCTTCTCGTAAGGATGGAAAGCCGGACTCACATCTGCTGAGTAGAACAGTCTCACGGGAATTGTGCACCTCTGCTGACCCATCTCTAATTCAGATTTTTCTTTTAATTCAGACATTTTCTCTGGCCTTCTAGCAAATGTCCGCTCAATGGCATGGCACGCCAGGTTTATCTTGAAGGATAAAAGTGCTGGGAAACTGGCTAGTTAGAGGAATAAGCCAGAGTAAGCATGTTAATCCGCAGAGGAGCACCCTTGGCCTCACACGCGCGTCCCCTCGGGTACAAGAGCAGTGAGTGCACAAGACAGCCGAGCCAGGACCTAAACTGAAGCATTCAGTCCGGCGGACTAACTCCTGTGCCCCGGTTCTCTGTGTTTTCTGAACCTGTGAGTTCAGCACCAGCCACAACTGATCTGGGGGCCTGGCTAGGGCCCTCTCCTCACCACTGAGGGTCTCTTTCTAAGCAGCAAATGGTCACAGGAGCTGCCTGGTCCCTTTTCCTCCAGCTGTGTATCTGCCTGGTCCTCATACCGCAAACCCAATCTCCTTTCCTTTCCATTTTGTTTTTTAATTACAAACTTCTAAAACACGATTTTTAATTAAGAGAATGATTGGTTGACTACTTACATCCTTCTTGAACCCTTATTTCTTTTTATGGAAGTTTCCAGAAACATCCCAGTTCTATGTAACTACATTGAAATATCATCAAATGAATGATATGTTTGACATTAGTTTTAAAGTACTTTGTCATAATTAACAGGCTTTATTTTTGTTTAATTTGGTTTGGTTTTGATTTCTTGAGACAGGGTCTTGATTTACAGCCCAGGCTAGCCTGCTATTCACTGTGTAGTCTAGGCTATCCTCAAACTCACAATATTCCCGCTCCAGCCTTTCTAGTTCTAGGATGATAGGCATGTACCATTATGCATGGCTCTTTAGTTGATATGAGTCCCCACCAGAGAGCAAGTTTGAGACTGGAGAAGAATGGGCTGTTTTAATGGATTTCAATGTCTTGAATAATAATAACCAGAGGAGAACTTGTGACAGTTAGTACTGAATAAACAAACACCTCCTTCACAGCTACCAAAGCCGAGGCTGGAGGTTTCAAATATGCCCAAGGTATGCAGTTGACCTTCACTTAGGTCTTAACGTGTTTAGGTGCTTGGATCTGCAAGCAGAAACCACACTCCCAGATGTACATGGAGCCCAGCAGCACGTGCAGGACATAGCCAGCAAGGAACAGAGGTTGACAGGTGATGCCAGCACCGGACAAGAGGAGCCTTAGCTGATCCACTTGAGGCACAAACGAAGTAGCTTCCCCAGAGTTTGCACTTTAGAGACGCCAAGGCAGAAGTTCCTAGGACATGAACAAAGGGCAGTAAGAGGCAAGGTGGTGCAGTGACTGGGCAAGGCCCCCCTGCCATCTGATCTGAAGCTTGTCTGTGTCCAGAAACAAATGCCTGACAGGAAGCCAGCCTTGCCTGTCTGCTCACGGTTTTTCCTGATTCTGTTCCCACCCCAAGGTCAGCCAGTGCGAAGAGAGCCCTTGGCTGGGCCACCATTTTGGGATCTGGTCAAGTGAGACCAGAATAAGAAGCAGCCTGGGTCCAGATGACGTCTTCATCCTACAAAGTGTAATGCTGACCTCTTGCTATCCCCACACGTTCAGAAACGTGCTGCACAATGCCCCATATGCTCGGGATTCAGACACTCATGGTGCCAAACCTCTTCCTTCCCTTATATACACTTTACCTTAGATGACATTGGTCACAGGCACTGGCCTCTCCCTACCACTCTGAAGCCAGACTCTGTGGCAAAATGAGAACCCATGTCATCATTAAAGTGCTGGCACACATCCTTGACATGCCCTGCATGTAGCATGTAAGACCAGAGCCCTTCCTGTCTCCCATGTGGGTCCTGTTTGAGGTAGAGCCCTCAAACGTAGAAAGAGAGGCAAAGGGTGGCCCCAGTACAAGGTCATGATTCACTGGATAAAGGATAGAGAATCCCTACTGTAAGTGGGACCCGTGTGGGCAGCTTGAACAGTAAGCTTCCCTCCCTGCATTGCTCTACACTATGGGGTATCTTACAGTCACGGGCACTGCCGACATCCAACACAATGTGTATAAATAACTCTCATTATTACAGCTCTTCCCCATCGCTCAGTTCTCTGTGTGCATTAATTGACACTCGGGACTGTCAACAGAAAGAAGGAGAGAGTCATGGGTGCCAGAATGCTTCACAGGCACTATCGCAGGGAATCCTCCCAATCACTACAGAAGGAAACAAATGTTCTCATTTTCAGATGTGAAACACTGAAAGCCTAGACCATTAGATAATGTACCCAAGGGGTTAGCATCAGGGAGCAAAGGCCTGCTTGTTTCCAAGCCTTGCTGTCTGCTTGGTGCATCATGCTGGCGTTATGACATACAGGGATGCTCAGACCTGCATGCTTCAGCACCATGCCCAGCCCTGTAATCTCTGCCTATGCTAATAACCAACCACACAAGCAGGACCAGCCATCCATATGTGCTCAGAGCCTCTGCATTTATTCATGTGCCCATGCTAAGGAACCAGCAACCCCCATCCCCACTGTCTTCTGCAGGACCCTCAGGGAAAGTGTTCAAAGATCTGTCTCTGCTAAGGTGACCTCATGTTCTTGTTCAATAAGGAAAATCTTGGTTACTCTTGGGGTTACTATGGTTTTAAACTACGAATTATGGATCTAAAGAGAGGACTCAGAGGTTAAGAGCTGTTCATGCAGGGGTCCCAAGTTTGATTCCAGCACCCATGTTGGATGGCTTCTAAGCACTGGTAACTCCAGCTCCAGAGGGTATGATGCCCTCTTTTGGCCTCTGAGGGCATCTCGTGGGCACATATTCCCATGTAGACTCATGAACATAATTAAATATAAAGCCAAAACTTAAAAAAAATTAACCACAAATGTTGCATAGATACTATGGTATGGTCCCAGCAAACACAAAGCGCAGGTGCTTGGCACAAGCTGGTGGCTCGGTTGATGGTGCATTCCTGAATTTCTGAGAAGGGTGTGGGGGATGTTAAGAAGGGTCAGTATGTTTCTATCTGAAGTTGGGGAAGAAAAGTCAGCTCTACTTTACTACAGACACTGTGGAAGGGAAATACTTCACCATCTTTCCACCTTAATTCTCAGCACTCTGTGATGGCTTATCTTAACATAACCACGAGAGGGCGCCATGATGGAGGCAGGGTGGAGGCGTTCCCAAGAGGTTCACCTGAAAGCCGCTCATACATACGACAAGAAAGTAGGAGGGCTACCTGGGAAAAGGAAGAGGACCAGGAGGCAGTTGGGGGGAAGAATGCAGAGGGTATGCGGCAGAAATATGGTATAAGGATGGGATGTAGTCAAATCAAAGTGTTTTTTTTTTTTTTTGAAACCTGTCACTGAATATAATGAACACGATCTGTACATTGACATCACAAACCTTCATATTAGGAGGAAGAGGCTTTGGGGAGAAGTGAGATCATTAAAACAGCCCCCAAGCATGGGTCTAAAATTTCTTTGAAAGCAGTCCCATAACACACCCCTACCCCTGCGCACCACTCTCCAAAGGGGACCAGAGACAGCCAGGTATGAGGGTGCAGCTCTCATCAAAGATCCTGCCAGGGCTTTGGCCTGGGCCTGCCCAGCTCCTAAGCTTTCCTTGTTTATAAGCCACTTGCTTTTTGCTATGTTTGTAAGGGCAAGATGCTTCTCCAATAACACCGGACCATTTCTCCCTTTGTTGGATCATTTCCTCACAACAGGCCTTGCTGTGAAAGACTTCACTTTGAATCACATTTGGAGCAGAAGAACTCGTGTGTGGCGCTGTAGTGAGCATTAGCATAAGCAGTGTGTCTACCTAGGATGAATGTGCCCCAGGTCAGAATACTGCATGAAACATAAACAGCCATCAACAACCATTTACAAGCAATTTTCAGGCATTTCTCCTTTAAGAACATGTTAATCATTCTCCACCTTTACCTTCCTCACTCAGAGAAGGGGGCCTACCTAGCAAAGCAGAACTTAAGTTGTGGGCTAAGGGTGGGGCTCTGGGTGGCCACTGACACTCTTACACGCTGCTTTTGTAGAGAATAATCTGCACAGTGTTGTGTTTCCTAGACCGTATCTTCTCATGCCAAAGAATTCAATCATTTAGACAGAGTCGAGAGCTAGTGTAGGTACTTCTGTTCTGCAGAATCAATATAGACTCAAGATAGAATCTATGCAGTGTTCACATTTTTTAAGAGCTATTCTGAAATAGCTCCCTGAATCACAATTCATCGCATATTCCTTAAGCCATCACGGTGAACATGAGGTCCATACAACACAGTTGCTTTACCTATGTCCATGGCAGACATCACCGACTGACTCCAGGTTCAGATTCTTACCACAGAGACTGGGACAGCTAGCACAGAAAGCAGTCACGCGACAACGTTTTCTATCCTGGATACAGACAGGTGGTTGTACCTACCTAGGGGACTGATGCCTGGAGACACTGGATGTCGGGCGCCAGTAAGTTTCAAGAACACAAGCGTAAGTCAACTTTTTGTTCTGCGTTCTAGAACAGTGCACTGCAGACCTGCCACCAGAGGAATCTGTAAGTGTCTAAACCCAGGCACTGACGCTGTTATTGTACTATTTCCTCAAAAGGCTTGAGGCCATAACTCCCCTGGGTCTGCTCACTTTGGCCTTAGCTCTCCATGAATTCTCCCCTGCCACTTCCACTGCCTTGGTACAAAGACAGCCTTTAGGAAAGGGCAGACAGAAGGACAACATCCCCTGTCTGACTCCCTACCATAGATTTAATGAGACAAGGGAAGATACAAAAGTGAAAGGAACATGTATTATGGATCTGTTGGTTCTACAAAAGAATACGAAATACGTCCTTTTATCAACAGAGAAAACAAATGCCTCTCTGTGCCAGTTCCTGATGACACCTAATGTAATATCTGCCTCCATCAGAAAGCGAAAATATCATCTGTAACAGGTCTCTGCCTCTTCGGCTTGGCCCACAGCTTCTCTCTCATTCAATAACTATCGATTGAGCTCAATGGTGTGGATAGCTGGTGGGCAAGACAAACGAGCCTCTGCCTGGGTAATGGATGCATTCTTCAACCCATGAGCGCTCACGTGCCTTTGCTTGTGACCTCTATGGCCCGACCCCCATCTTTTTGACCCCAAAGGACTGAAGGGCTTCTGGTCCTTCAGGCCCAATGTTATTTGTGGGCTTTTAGATTCCGAGCATACTGCAGGCTCCCTGGACCCTGAAGTGCTCAGACTGTAGAAACTGGGGTTAAAAGACCTGCGTGACATCCCTTACTGCTGGGCTGCCTTTAGCTCCTTAGGGCTGGCAAACCTTAGGGTTATGATAGAAGGTTGAATGAAGGTCAGCCACATGAGAGCACCAGGAGTAGGCCCAGTAAACAGGCACAGGAAGCAAGAAGGCCTTAGCATTTGGAACCAGAAAGGACCAGGACCAGGATAGTGCTGACAACCAGGCAAGCCAGGAAGATCAGATCAGAACGCAGTTTTGTTTTTTGGCTTAAACTTGGGCAGAAAAGGGTCCCAAAGGGAACCCAGAGGAGTAATAAACGCCCAGAGCCTGCACAGAGAGGGTTGGTGAGATGGCCAGGGCAGTGCCTTCGGATTCCCAGTTCGTTTTCTGAAGAGCAGATTCACTGGGTGCTCATCACGGCATTTATTATCACAGGTTCTGTGTGCAGTCAAAGCACCAAGCCCCAGGAAGGATGAATAATGTTGCCGAGTTCAGAGAGCTTACACGGGAAAGCCGGGACTCAAACCCCGGCCTTATTCAGTACGATGCCTGTATCCAGAGTGTTCTTAGAGCCAAGCATCTTTAGGGCTAAAAGCTGTAGGCAAGGGCTACATTCTGTTCCTCTGGTTGCTTTGGTTTTTGCTTTCTACTTTTCTTCTTTCCTTTCCTTCCTTTCTTAAAAGAACAGACAGTATTATGGATGTGGCTTTTCCAGGACAGGGTTTTATGTGCACTGGCTTAACCTCCACCTCAGGATGCAGCCCAGTTCAGGATGACCTTGAGTTTCTGTTCCCCCTGCCTCTACCTCCTGAGTTCTAGGATTAAAAGTGTGCACCACCACACCCACTGGGGATTGAACCCAGGACTTTTTTGTGTTATGCGTGAGTCCTACCAACTGAGCTACATTTTGAGCTCAGCAATGAGGATTTAATTCGGTCCTTGCACGTGCTGGGTAAGCACTCTCTATTAGTCACCTTTAGCTTCCAGGCTACTCTTGACCTTGCTCTATAGCCCAGGCAGGCCTTGAACCAGTGATCCTCCTGGATCAGCCTCCTGAGTAGCTAGGATTATGAGCCTTCACCACTAGGCTAGCTCTCTGCCCCTTGAATTACTCTGTGTACCTGGGCTGTGACCCTCTGGATGTCACTGATTTTAGAAAGAGCAGAGGGCTAAGCCTTCTGGGAGATCCTTCCAATAATTTTCTCAGAAGCAAGGGCATCCATTTCCTAATTAATTATCTCCATTAGCTAAGCTCAATTACTTTGTGTCCACCTCCAAGAATACAACCTTGCTCCTTGGAGACTTCCTGTTTGAATTTCCAAGGGGGCAAATATTGCCAGAAGCATGTTTTATGTAATTACTTACTGTAGATATTTCACTCTCTTTAGTTAATGATTATTAAATGCTGAAATTAACTCCACACATGGCTATGGATCCCATCAGTTTAAGAGAAAGTAAATAGAGAATAGAGCCTCTATTCAGAATTCTAGGGACCAGAGCTGTAGGCGTGCTATCCAACCAGATGCTCCCATAAGCCTGCAACAGGCAGCCTTCTATGACGACAGGACCATTTCCAGACCATTTCCCTATAATAGAAGAACCTGGGAGCTGGAATGATGGCTCATTTGATGAAGTGCTTGCTGCAAAAGCATAAAGGACCTGAATTTAATTCCTAAACTCAGTGATAAAAGAAAAGCAAGACCAAGTGATGTCCTGTAATTCCAGTACTGGAGAGTCAGAGACAACAGATTCTTGGACTTCTGTTTCTTTTACTGTTGCTGTGATGGAATATCATGAAAAACGCATTGTAAGGGAGAAAGGGGTTCACAATTCAATTAGGTTCATGATTCAAGATAGCACTGCATCCTCTAAGGAAGGTATAAAAGTGGGCCTTGAGGCAACCAGTCATGGTTCATTCACAGTCAAAAAGAAAGCAATGAACACTGTTCAGCTCACTTTCTCTTTTTTAAAACAGGTTAGTCCTAGCCCAGGGAATGGTGCCCCCCATAGTGGGCAGGTCTTCCCACCGTAATTGACCTGATCAAGATAGGCCCTACAGACATGTTCAGGGGCCCATCTCCCAGGAGATTCTTCATGTCATAAAGCTGACAACTGAGATTAACTTCCACCCCAGGGATCACTGGCTAACAGCCTAGCTGACTTGGTGCATTTTAAGGTAACATGAGAAATCATCTCAAAAACAAGGTTGATAACATCATGAGGAATAACACAACACCAGAACTAATCTCTGACCTCCACACACAGGAGCATGTGCATGCGCGTGCACACACACATAGGTAGAACTTAGTCATTGCAGATTCCCAGGTGCTGCTCAAGAAGCCCTCAATCTAGGTATCTGAGCAAGAAGACTGGGAACCTGCACTTTGAATACCCTCTCTGGAGGATACTGTTGACATTGATATCTGAAGACCAATGACCATGATTTGCCTGACACATGAACACAGCCTTGTCACTGGAAGCAGGAGCACGAGCCAGTCTCTTCTCACTGTATTTTCATAATAAGAATTCAGTGTTATCTGGTATTCCTTTATAGATATTATAAATCATCAGACAAGACCCTGCAAGCAATGGCTGATTTGGGAAATGAAGGAAGTGCTAGGAGGGCAATGAAGAGGTGAGATGAAAAAAAGGAGAAGATACAACCCGGTGGTACGGGGGTCAGTGAACAGACATCTGGTGTCCACTCAGGGCCTCCGAAGCCAGAGCAGAGTACACAGGTCCTCATTCCAACTTGATGGCAGCTAGGGTGGCATAGACACCATCACTTCTTGTCAGGTCTTGACTAAACCTTGCTTCTGGCAACTGGGAGACCTCCATCATCAACTATGTGTGAACGCTAGCTCCAGCAGCTGAACAGAGCCCTCAGGAAGACCACAGGTAGGTCACGCTTGGATGGCTGAACTGACCAACGGTAAGAGCACACCTGGAACTCCAAGAGCACCTATTTCCTCTCTGCGAAATCTCCAGCCAATGAAGGGGATCTAGATGCCTCGTTCAGACAGTGAATAGGCTAACACTTGGACCTTGCAAAAGATAGCTGCCTCTTGTCTAGTTCATGGTTTAGTTGTGATGAATTAAACATGACACACAATTTATCACTGATGTAACTGATTATATTTACCATGCTGTACAGTCATCACTACTGCCCTGTTCTAATACAGTGCCATCACCCCAGAGAGGAATCCTATCCCATCAACATGCACTCCAATCCCTTCCTCTCCTATCGCTGTCAGCCGTCAATATTAAACCTGTATCTGTTTTGTACATTTCATGTCACTGAAATCATACCGCCCATGGTCTTTTGTCTGGATTATTAAGCTCAGCATCATTCTTTCACTGGTCTATCCAGGTTGCATTGTGGATGATGCCATGGTCTGCATGTGAAGTAACTAACCCATAATGTCATATGCTTCTCAGAGAGACATGGCTTAGAGGAAGGGGATCACTGGGTGGAGAGGGGGCTTTCAGGCTTATAAAGTAATTACTTCTATCTGATCCTTGGCCCTCTGACATGTAAAGGGTCCCAGATGTACCCTCACACGGTTATGAATTCCACTGTGCGTTCTCTGCCAGATGAACTATAACCTTTCAAACCATGAGCTGAAATAAGTCTGTCTTCTTTTGAATTATTCTCTTTTGTCAAAATGACACGAGAGAAGTGACACAAAATAGTTCACTCTTTAGATGGTTGAATAATGTTCCAGCAAATGGAAATAAAGACCTTATTATTTTGGATCCCACAGAACATTCCAGTGTCTTTGCAGAATGACAAGAGCACAATATGTATCAATTTTCTGGTCCAATTCTTCAAACTTTGTATCTTCATCCATGTTCCAGGTTCTTACCCTATGTGAGCTGCCTGTTCCTCTCGCTCTCATCTTCCTTTCTTCATGGAAGGTACGGACTGACAGAACATCAGATGGAAGCAAATAATACTTTTCTCCCAAGTTTTCCCTGTAAAGTCAACCCCAGGGTCCCTTCCGTTTAGTTCCAGTCCCAGATTCTTGTGACCTCTCTTTCACCTGGGCCTGGGTGTGGTAACAGCCTTCTACAAGGGTATGGTCACAGGCTCAGCACTGCCTTTCATCAGTTTCTTCCAGGCTATCTAACACCTCTGAAAACAGTCCATGTCTGATGTCAAGGTTGTCTTCAGATCTCCAACTCCTTTCAGCTCTGTTGACTGTAACACACTTTTCTCTCTTGGGCTATTTCCACACCCTGTTAAAGATTCTCCTTGACAGACATCCCATGACTCTAGCATCTCCAACATCTTGGGGTCTCCAACAAAATCCAGGCTTCATTTTTACAACTTCATGAAATGGCCTCTTTGGGTCTCCATGAAGTGACACCTCTGAAACAGGCCTGGTCTCAGTGGCTTTCCTTAGCCAAAGAGGAAGATCCCACAACTCACTTCTTGTATCCCTGACTCTGAAGCCAAAGCTACAGGGCTGGAGCTGCCAAGTTCTTCTGCTTGCTGTGGCTGAAACATGGTCATTCACTTACATCTGCATCTGCCATTTTCAATGGTTTCCTTCATTGCCTAACCTTTCCTTTAATTCCTTTTCACAAGTTGGAAGCTTAGCTGGGTGGGCTCTTGCCCTGAGGTCACCACTCCCTTTATTCCATTTAGCACCAGGCTTTCCTTTAAAGTTCTTATCCCTATGAGCACTGAACTAGCTCTATTACATTTCCTGGTACCCCTTTTTTCTTCAAGCTATACATTTTATATTTTTTCCTTGTTCATCTTGTCCCTTTTCATTATAGATCTATGTAAGAGTGGCCACTAATATCCACAGAGCACAATCAATACTAGGCTGTCTTGACATCTCCTCTGTCAACACCATTAATCTAAAACTCTTCAGTTTAGCTTCAGACAGATTTTTTTTGGACAAGGGCAGAAAGTATCCACATTCTTCACCAAATATCACAAGAGTGGGCTCTAGGCCATTTACTAATATTCTTATTTTCTGAAACTTTTTGAGCCTGGCCATCATAATCTTACATTGCTCTCAGCACCACTGTCTTCCATGCTCCTATTATTATGACCCATTAAACCTTGCTTAAAGTGTTCAGCTTTGCAAATCCAAAGTCCACATTCCACAGCAAACAGCATGGTCAGCTGTCACAGCAATACCCCACTCCTGGTACCAACTTCTGTCTCAGTCAATGTTCTATTGCTGTGAAGAGGCACCATTACCATGGCAACTCTTATAAAGGAAAGCATTTACTTGGAGCTTGCTTACAGTTTCAGAGGCTTAGTCCAGTATCAGTGTGGCAGGAAGCATGGCAGCATGTAGGTAGACATGGCGATGGAGAAAGAGCTGAGAGTTCTACATCCAGATCCTCAGGCAATAGGAAGAGAAAGCCACTGGTTCTGGCTTGGGTTTCTGAAACCTCAAAGCCCACCTCCAGTGACATACTTCCTCCAACAAGGCCACATCTCCTAATCCTTCTAAGTAATGCCACCCCCTGATGACTAAGCAGTCAAACATATGAGCCAATGGGGGGCATTTTTGTTGAAATCACCACACATTAGTATCATGAGAAAAAATTTTCTCATTGTGAAACCTCTAAAAATTAAATATGATGAGGCTGCCACTCACTTTTGCATTTTCTGACAATAACCCTATAACTAATGCAGAGTGATGCCCCTAAGCTCACCTTGGGAAGCAGCAGAGGCAGAATTCAAAGCCACGAGAATCTAATGCAAGAACCTGTGTTTCTATATCATACTAACCATTTTTCCAACAGGAATCGAGAAGGTATCAATCATTCTGAGATGGCAAATCTGTAAAAGCCAGGTCAGAAGGCAAACTTTTAGACTATACACTCAACGAGAGGCTTAACCAGGACACACTGAAACTGTGAAGACACTGTGAAGAGAAATTAATGTGTTCCAGAAAAAATGTTCAATTCCTACCTTCAAGATCGTGTACGTTCTTGTGAAAGAAAGGGCCAAATGGCTGTGTCACTGTGGAGTCAGGCTCCTTTAACTCTGCCATGGGGACTGAACATATTGCAGTGTGTATATGAGATTCCGTGAATCTGGAGACCTGGACCTGAAATTCACCTCTGTTCTTCCAGGCTCTGAATGAACCTTTTTTCCTGATCTGCTGGAAAGGCCTGCTCTGTCCACCTGGTCAGGGTACCCATTAATTCAGTCATTATTTATTAATGACCTATACATTGCCAAGCCTTGTGTTCAGCACTGGGATTTGGTGTGTCCCCACCTCCACCCCATGAGTCTCAATGATGAGACAAGCATGTATCACATAGTCACCATACATAAATTGAAAACAATGTGTCTGTCACCTGGGCTTTGGAGAAGGCTCATGTGATGACTACCATGAGAACAGGAGGAGAATCAATCTAGACTGAGGATCAGCCTTCTCCAAGAACTGACAACAGAGCTGAGATCCAATAGAGGAAGGAGGCTGAGCTCGGGGGAAGGCTCGAAGCAAATGGCGGGGAAGATGAAGGTTCTGTGTATAAAGCCTATGACATCTCAGCAACTGAACAAAGACCCTTGTGGCTTCTGTGTAAAGGCTAGAGTGGCATGGGATGAAATGGAAATTGGTAAGTGATTCATTCCCATGCAGAGGCCGGCAGCTCATCAGAAGGCTTTGCTTGTGTTTAATCCCTGTAGCCATGACAAGCCATCGAAAGATGTTAGGCAGTAGAGAAGCATGGTCATATCCATCGCATTTACACTCTCTGGAGGACACCGTGGCTAGGCACAGGAGAGCAGACCAAGTGGATATGGTGGAGCCAGCTGGGGCCATACTGATACTCAAAGCAAAAGTGACGGTAGCTCAGATTGGGAGCTGCCAATGTAGGTGGGAGAAGCAGGCAGAGCGCTAAAATGTCTATCAGACACAATTAACAGCATCAAAGTGGATCTGAGGGAGGGACAAAGAGGGCCAGGGAGAAGTTGGGAAGAACACCAAGCAGTGAGATCCGGGGGTGAAGATCGTTAGTTGAGTTGAAACTGTGGAACCTGGGGTGCTTTTCAGACGCACTAGAAAGAGGCCGGGCAGACAGCTGGAAGGTAGCTCAGGAGCTTGGAGGTGGATATGAAGGACTAATCATATGAGTCACTGATGGTCAGGGAGATGAACTTAAAGCCAGGAGCAGAGATGAGATCATTATTTGAAGATAATGTTTCACATAAAAACCATCTGGGGTGCTGAGGGGCAGGGAACATGTGCTTAGTTCCATCATCTCTCTCTCTCTCTCTCCATCTTCTTCCCTTGAACAATAGGAATAGGACTGAGTTTGAGCAAAGCCTGGAGGAGACTGACTCCTCAGAGGAGTGAACTTGCTGCAGATGGCTGCTCTGGCTTCCTGGAGGCCTGGTGCAGATCCAGCATAGCTCTGTGTGCCACATGCAAGATCCAGTTCTCCTGGCTTTTCACTCTAGTGCTCTTACCTGCTCTCTGCTCTTTCAACAGGGTGTTTGTATTAAGGAGAGAGGTCACAGAAGCTAAACTTGCAGGACAGCATTCTCTTCAACTGGAGCTGGAGCCAAGGAATGGCAGGAAAGGGCACTGAAGGTGCCTCTCTGTGCTTTCAGATTCCAGGGGTATGATGCTCGTGCTGTGGTGAGCTCTGCGCTGGGAAAGATCTTTGTATGCATTTTCTAAAGTACCCAGAGCTAGAAATGTTGCTCAGTTGGTAGGGTGATTGCCTAATACTCATGAAACCATAGCACCACAAAAACCAGATATGGTATGATGGTACATACCTGCAATCTGCAATCCCAGCACTTGGAAGCCAGAGGCAGGAGGATCAAAAGTTCAAGGTTCTACATAGCAACTCTGGGGCCAGCCTGGGCTACATAAGATACTGTCTCATTAGAAAAAAAAAAAAATCCTAGAAGTGATTTCTGAAAGACCTAAAACATCTTTAATGCAGGAATCATAATGGGGAAACTGCAGTTAGGTTTGGCTTCTTAATATGTGGCGTGATGTCAAGGAGCTATGGAGTGAAATGCATTTCCTGTCAGTGACGGAGTGTCTTCCTTCATTGCGGCTGCTGAGCTTACAGGGTCCTGTGAAGGGCTGTAGCTCTCCCGTGTGTGACACCGTCAGCTTCTTCCTTCCATCAGTTTGGCACCCCACTGACAGATTAGAGCATTTTCCTCGGTGTCTGATAGTATGTTTCAAGAATATATCCACACAGTAGATAGAAATAAAAGACGGGCCACGGGAATTTACAAAGAAATCATCTCAGGTTCAGTTCACATTGAAACTAAGGAGCCAATCCCATAATAGCTAACGTCAGTGAAGAGTGTAGGATGAAATTATCTCCCTGTAATTCACTGCAGGGTGACTTTTATAGTTCTTTTTTTTTTTTTGTCATCCAACATATTGATCCAATAGCGCTTTTAAGTTCCAAAACTGTTAAGACGGCCGATATGATATTCAGTCTCGAGTATGTTAGCTGAGAATGTTTGAATCTTTCTCCCCGTCACAGTCGGAATGAAAATAAAGGTATCCATCAGTATTCTAAATGTCACGCTTCAAAGCTCCCAGGCACTCTTTCTTCTGACACCTGATTGACAGATTATGGCTTTTTGATATCCATCAAATTAATAGATTATGACTTTCTGAAGCCAGAAAGTAGGCAATTATTGCCACCTCCTATCTATAAAGAGATAACTTATTCTTTGTCATCTACTGTGTGTCAGAAAGCAGCCCCCTTCCCGCCAACACACACCACAATTATAAATAATTCTTTCTTTCTTTCCAAGGTGCCCCCCACCCTGAACATCCATGAAATAGTTCACTTGGAAAAAAATGTTAGCACAGGAGATGGCTGGCACTTCTCCTATTTCTCAAAACTGTCTTCCAAGTTTAAGTATCTATCAGCTAGAATCCCCAGAGAGACCTCCCTCTAGTCTTAGGGGATCCTAACACAGGGGCTGCCAAGTGTAAGCCTTTAGGGACACAAGAATCAAGGAACTGCCGGGTTCAGGCATCTGCTCCTGCTACTGCTAACACCGGCTTTCAACCTGACAAAAAGACAGGCAGAGAGGACACTCTCTCTCACTGGAAAGTCACCCCCACTTTCTGTGGCCCTCCATTTGCCTCATCCTCCTGCTCATTTCAAATACCATAAACCAGAGATGAAAACCAACTGAGCCGACCACAGTATTAGCTGAAGGTGCAGTGCCCAGTCTGATTGGAAGAAAGAGGTCTTTAAAAAGCCAATTTAGAAAGAGGTGAAATTTAAGTAGGCAATCCTGCCAAGCATGGAGGGTGAGGGCTAAGGCCTAGGTGGGTACCAAGCTACACACAAGAGGACCAGGTGAATGAGGTAGGGTTTCCTATGAATTCTTCTCACACTGAAGGTGTTGGAATGCGCTGGGGCAGTGGTTCTCAACCTGCGGGCCATGATCCCTTTGGGGGGTCAAATGACCTTTCCATGGGAGTCACATAAGACTATCTGCATATCAGGTATTTACATCACAATTCATAACAGTAGCAAAATAACAGTTATGAAGTAGCAACAAAAACTAAATTTACATTTGGAGGTCACTGCAGCATGAGGAACTACATTAAAGGGTCACAGCATTAGAAAAGTTGAGAACCACTCCTCCGGGCAACTAACTCTGTTTGATCATCAGGGAGGCTGTAAACACCAGCAGGACACCCCACACAAATAGTTCTGCTCTTCCTCTTGGCCCTGGAGTCCACCTTTCCCGGAGCTGGAAGATAAAGAAGACATCTCTTCTAGGTTGAACTGACACATTAACACAACCTACCTGCTAGAAAATGCATGAGTGAGCACACTGCCAGGCAGGAGCAAAAATCTGAAGTGTTTCAACTTGAAAGAACTTGGAAGCATTGATGCCAGTAGGTTTTTTTGTTGCCTAGACGCCCAGACTGAGGCACATCTAGGTGCATATGAGGAAGCCCAGGCCAGCAAGGGCTGGGTGCCTCTTGGTGATGGAGCACTTGCTTAGCATGTACCAGGCCCTGGATCCCATGCCAAGTAGTGAGAAAGAAAAGAAGAAGAGGAAGAAGACAAGAAGGAGAAACCATGCCACGGCTGGGACATAGTTCAGTGGCAGAGCACTTAGCATTTGTGAGGCTCTGGGTTCTATCTCCACTATGGAAAAAAAAAAAAGAAGACGAAGAAGAGAAAGAGGAGATGGGAGGGAGGAGAAGAAGGAGCAGTAAGGTCTGTGGTATCTTCTCTGCACCCTTTTATCCCTGTAACTTCCCTGCAGCCACTCCAATGTGAACACTCTTTCTCCTGCCCCCAACATGCACCACAAGGTAAGGGGGCATGTTCTACCTCAGAAAAGACCAGGTCCTTCCATTTCATCCTTGCATCTCCCCTGTGCAGCCCTCATGCCTCCTAGACTTGTTTATCTAGCACCCCATCTCTCTGAAGTCTGAGGTCTCCCAGGGCAAGACTAGGTATACATATTTATTATTTAAAGCCATTGACTAGATAAATGCCAGGATTAGAGTCACGACTCAGAATGTTCATGGCCATGAAGAATCTAATCCAAGACTCTTTTTGCTCCTGAGGCTGTTCCTATAGAGCTTTGTCATAATATCGTTCTTAACAACCTGTTGACATTGGGAGGATCCATGGGTTTATTGAATGAATGGATGGATGGATGAAGGAGTGGATGGATGGATGAGTGGCTGGGTGGCAGAAGAAAGGAGTGGAAAGAACTGGGCATAAGCAGCAGATAGAAACACTAATCTACTGAGTTCCTAGATGGAGCCAGGCATTCTCTGGGACACCAAGGGGGACCTAAAACATAAGATGTTTCCTCTCCTAAGAGAAATTTGAGACATTCCCCAAGGCTATGGAATAAGTAAAGAAATTTTATGGGAAATAGTCATGTTTGATGATTCGGTGTGAATAAAGAAAAAAGTCACAGGAGAATGGAAACAGGACTTAGAAGAGTCATAAGGAACCTGGAGGAGATGGTGGGCTAGTGGCTGATCACCTCTGGGTAGAACTGAGAGATAGGGGGAAAACATGGGGCACGAGACTTGGAAGGGAACTGAGAACTGTAAGTGGCATTTGATCTCTGTGGGGGAAGTTTATTATTTTTAGTTATGTTTGAAATTGTTTTATGCAATTGTTTTATGGATGAAGGGCTATCCTAGTTTTAGGGCATTTTGTATTGTTTGCAGATGTTGGATTTCTGTGGGGGTTGTTTAATTGCTAATGACCTGCACGTGCTATCAGTAGAACACTTAAGGAGTTCTGAAAGAATAAATACACCTGAACTCAGACACTTGGGGTTCCACTGTTGAGTAGGTCTTAGCCATGATGGTGGTTCCCTCTGCTGAGGTCTGGCAGAGTTTGCACCAATGAATATGCCTCCATGTCCTGTTTGGTGAGCTGCCACAGCAGTGTACTACGACAGACCTCTGGACTCCAGGAGATTTTATCAGAGATAGATGTATGGTTAGGAAAGGGCCAAAGCTGATCTTAGGGGGGGCAGTCATGGCACACTTGTGTCTAGAGCTGAAGATGATTATGTAGATGTGGGGGGCATAGAAGTCAACAAATACAAAGAGATGTATGCTGCTCAGTCCAACCCTCACTCACTAAGGGTTAGTGATGTGTTAACGGACTTGGAGAACTCTCCAGTAAGCCTTCCAAGAAGCCCATGACATCCCCGTTATTGGTCCCAGGTTATCCCAAGTTTACACAGGAGAGAGATGAACTAATTCCCCCACACTCATACAGCAGAGGGCAGATTTGCAAGGTTAGGATTTGAGCATGGAACTGCCAATGTTCCAAGGCTGAGCTGCCGATGTCTGAACTGTGATGTTATAGACAAGAAGCTAGGCAGAAAGGTTCCTTCCAAAACAGGAAGGAGGGGCAGGGTGAGGGGAAACCGGGAAGTCACAGGGATAAATGGCTCAGAGGTCACAGGGGAGGCACAGGAAGAAAGGAGACAGTCCCCAGGCTCACCTGCTTTCCCTCTTATCCCCCACCTCCACCCCCTGGCGCAGTCATATACCTTCTCTTGCATAAACCAATAGGCCACGGGTAGGAAAGAAACCTTAAAACCACCAAACAGGTAAATTACTCAAATCTGCAGAGACTCCAATCAGGGTCTGAGAGGTTAAATCAGTGTGAAGCTAAGATCTCAGCAGGGTTCTTTATCAGCAATGTTTTGTTTTTTTTTTTTATCTCTTGTCTGGCTCAAAGACCAGCAAAGACTCTGTCCTGGCACTTACAGTTCGAGGAAAGAGTGTATTTCTGACTGTTATTAATTTGCTCTGTAGATTTACCAGCTTTGGTATGGAGTGCCAAAGTCTAATTCTTTCCCTAAACATTTGCCTCTTAAGTTTTTGATTAAAGATTGGGAATGTATGTTTGTGAATACCGTTTCACTCACTGCCTGGAATATTAGGAGAACAGGGCTTGCTGATTGGCTCATATGACCAGGTTATGTCACTGCCACTTGGTGCCAGAGTGTCCACTTTTATACAGCTGCAAACAGCATTGTCTTGACCATCATAAAATGTAACCACAAAACCAGATCCAATCAAATCATCTGGTCCTTGCGATCTGTGACTGAGAGAGCCGGGGTCTTTTCTCACTTGTAGGTAAGCTGTTTCCAGGTTGCAACACTCACCTTGGTTTTAGACAAATTTGCATTGTGCCGCCAATAGACCCAACCACTACTTCTATGCCTTTGCCCTGCTCCCTCCATCTAAACACCGTGGAAGCCAGGCAGGAAGATGTGCACTTATCCGTGCAGCAGCCCCGTTCACATGGCTACCCAGAAGTCACCACCCATGCTGGGGCGAGATTTCCTTTTGCTGATGTGGCTACTTTGAGGTCATACAGACTCTGTGAGCAAGCCCAGGAAACTCAGCGACCCTCCAACCTATGAAAGCACTGTGCAGTAGAATGCTAC
This sequence comes from Cricetomys ansorgei, assembly GCA_026225945.1. Lineage (NCBI taxonomy): Eukaryota > Metazoa > Chordata > Mammalia > Rodentia > Nesomyidae > Cricetomys > Cricetomys ansorgei. Next base: position 873,475 of record JAMJFZ010004033.1, read on the forward strand.
CCACCTGGCATAACAGCGAAAGATGGCTTTCTTGGAGGAGACGCGCAAGTTGAGGATTGTTTACCATTGACCGTCTCTCATAGAATGATGGAGTGGGGAAGAGTCATCTGACCCTTAATTGAGATTTTAGCTGACTTTTTCCTACACCTCCCTGGTTTTATGTAATTCGGCCCAAGCTGCACGTGGCCAATTGCTCTCCAGAGGTGCACTGCTTCTCAACCTTCCTAAGGCTGTGACCCTTGAATACTTTTCCTCATATTGTGGTGACCCCCCCAACCATGAAATTATTTTTGTTGCTACTTCATAACTTCAATTTTGCTACTGATATGAATCGTAATGTACATATCTGATATGCAGGTGGTCTTGGGCAACCCCTGTAAGAGGGTCATTCAACCCCCAAAGGGGTCACGACCCACAGGTTGAGAACCTCAGTGCTAGAGTGTACAGAATGTGGGAGGCCCCGTAAAGTAGGAACTATAGGTACGTAGCTAAGGAGAAGTCATTATACATATTAGGGTGGGTTGTTTTTGTTTTTCTATTTTGCTTCAGGAACACTTATGCTCTATAAGGAAGCCCAATAAGCTTTCTGGCTTGCCAAGTTGAACTTTGCTGAAGTAATACTTTGGTCTATCATTAACGTGAGGCAAGAATAGGCATTTGTTTACTATTCCCTGGCAAAAGTTCACACAACTGCTCCATAGCACCTGGTGCATGGTAAGTCAGCACACAAGCATCCTCGCCCTGTTAGAACTGCCATCTTTCTCCTCTCCGCGCCAGGAGACACGGAGAGGCAAACCCTTCCCAGTGGCACACTTCAGGATGCAGAACCGCAGCAGCCAAGACGAGAGTGCTTTGTTGATATCGCAGGTACTAAACAGCTGCTGCCTAGCATTAGGACCAGATGTTCTGTAATGACAGGCAGCATTATGCTCAGCTCTGACTCCTCCTGACTCCCCGACGGATGAAAAATGATGATGACGTGGAGGAGATGATTTATGAATGGGAAACCCAAGGATTTGCCTTTGAGGCTCACACCTCACTCACTAGTGTACACTAGTCTGTACACTCTGAGTATTGCCAATGTCTGGCCCCTTCTGGGACTCTGTTGGACTCTCGTGTCCTAATCATAGCCCCATCTGTCCTGTTGGATGGTCCCTGTGCAGCTGCCCTGCAGTAACCCAGTAAGCAAACCTGGCCTCTCCATACCAGTGCAATTTAGAGAGGTGACTTTCAATTGATTCCAACTCACTGTGGCTTTGGGTTTTGCTTTATGTGTTTTCTTTTTCTTCTCACTTCATACCCACGGGTGGCTAAAAGATAATCCAGTCGAGAAGGACAAAAGAAGAATGCAATCCCTCCCTCCCTCCATTTCCTCTGTTTCTCTTTCTCTGTTTCTGTCTGTCTCTGTCTCCTCTCTCTTTCTCTCTTTCTCTTTCTCTCTCACTCTCTCCCTGCTCTGTCTCTCTGTCTATCTCTCCAAACAGAGTCTCACTCTGCAGCCCATGATGACCTGGTTTTCCCTAAGCATACCAGGTTGACCTTGAACCTTAGGCAGTCATCGTGACTCAGCCTCCTCACCATGCCTGCCCAGTTGTTGCTTCTTAACACCAGACCACTGCAGCTACTGTTCTGACCTTGGCTATGTCCCAGCACTAGATGATGTCTGAGGTTCTGTCCCGGGAGCACTTGTGATACAGCGTGAAGCCAACAGCTTGGGTGGACGCCGGCAAAGCTCTTCTTTACCTTGTGAAGCTTCCCACCAATCCCCAGAAACTGGTAGAGGACAGTCTGTCCAGAAGCCACGAGAACTCGGCGTCTCAAGGACCCAGGCGGAACTTCTAACCTGGAGGCGAGCAGAAGTTACCTAACAGTGCTGCCTTCCTGCCTTGATCTGTTCCTTAAGCCAAGTCAAGAATGGATGTCATCTAACAGCGGCTCTTTGTCTTTTTTAAAAAAGGAAAATGTGAAAATTGAAGGAAATCCCCCATACTGAGCAAACAGAATACATCTTTGCCAATGGGTCCAGGAGAAATAGCATGTGAACTCCCTTACAGAGATCCATTCATCAACCCTCTAAGAGGAGGTCAGGGCAGCCAACTGTCTTTGCAAGCCTACCAACCCAGCTGGGGTACATCACACCAGAGAGAGTGATTATCAGGGGAGCAAGTGGTTCAGCCCAATTATATATGCTTAATTGATCTACATTCTAGGGGGCATACTCGTATGGAAAAGGTTTGCCAGCTAATCACAGGAGAAGAAACGGCATCTTAATTGGGTGGCACTGCACTGGGCGGTATTACAATTAGTTACAATGTCTAATAAGTTATCTATAATGCTTTTAATGAGAAACATTTAAGTCCTTCTGGAATTTTTCCAGTCAAATTAATTCTCGGGGCTGGAGACAGTATTACAAGGAATGTTATCGGACTTACAATTAAGTCACTACTAGAATGTGTCACTTGAAATAAAAGGCTTCGTAGCTAAGCCCTGAAACACCCACTATGTCCTGCATAGACTTTATCGGTGTGGCACCAGATAAGGCATATCATATATGAGAGTCCATTTTTGGTAAGCTTGATAGTGTAATGCAATCCTCTTGGCTTGAAATGCCAGAGCTGGGCCCCTAAAGGGATTGTCCTGGTGCCTGTGGTCCCTGTGTCGACTGTACCTTGCAGGCTTCTAGAAAGGAATGGCATTCCCTACGAATGCCTGGCAGCCTGGAATGAGCTTCCCACCCAGCTCCTGAGCACCTCATTAACTCCAGAGCTTTAGGAAAACCCTGGAAACTAGTCTGTGGCTGCTCTAGTTTGGGTTTCATCTGTGGTCTGTGGGACTTTCTGATTGAGTCTCTTTTGTATGGATGGCAGTGAGCTGGACTGCTCTGGGCCAGGTGCAATGTGGGCAAATCCCTAGGTTAACAGGCCTATTAACATTTCTCCTTTCCCCAGGAAGATATTCCTACATCATAGAAACTCTTCTCACTAAAGGCCGGAAGAGGCACAGGTTTGATCTCAGAACAAGGGCCAGTGCTCTTTCTGTGACAGAGCCACTACTTAGCTGTCCCTACTCAGTCCCCAGATGCTGAAGTGAAACATGACACACCGCTTAGAGCATTCAAAAGGCCCAACTTTCTGACAACCCCTTGGGCTACAGTCTCAGAAGAGTCACAGAGTCATTCAGGAAACTTTTTAAAAAGGCCCCGCCCACCCTAAGGGAATTTGAATCTACAGGTCAGAAGTAGAGGCCCACTGCCTCTTCACATTCAGGGCCATCCGAGAGGACACTGAAAGCCATGGTCCAGATTGCTGCTTAAGGCAAAACTGCTGCCCAAATAGTTGCCCTGGCTGCAGCTCGGGGCAGCTGAGTAAGAACTGCCCCACCCAACTGATACAGAGTGTTTCACTATCAACTTCTTGTGTTACTTGAAAACAGTAAAACACAACACAGACATGGCAATGTATCCAAGGAGCCCGATAGTTATTGCCAGGTCTAACACGTCTCTGGACTTGGTGGTTCCTATTAACTCTTTTCCAGCATGGATGGTAGGGTTCACAGTGTGACCAGGGCTATGAGACACAAAGAACAAACAGAGTCTTAGGCTCCGGGATTTAGCAGAACAATTGAACCTCGGAGGCACAATGGTCATATACTACAGCTTGTGAGTGTGTTTCCTTCCTGGGTAGCCCAGCTCTATCTCCCTGGGACAGAACCACCTGTCTACTTGGTATTCATGGCTTGGGTGCACAGATGAGTTCTGAAGACTCACAGCACAGCCCTGGGAAATGGCATAGCAATAGATGGAGAAACATTCTAGTAGAGACGAGAACTTGTGTTAATATTAGGTCGGCCTGACAAATACAGGTGTTTTGGAAAATCTGTATTAAGCTTTAACTTATCTCATTTCAAGACAGCTTTGAAAGCGGAGCATAAAAAGATTGAAAAGGCTCCCTGACAACATGGTCATAAATGCTGCATACTGTGGCAAAGCACGGGAACAGAGAGGCCCAGGCTGCAGTGAGCGGGAGTGAGCGGCAGAGGCTGGAGTCTTCAGGGACTCACAGTAGCAACTGTGGGTTTGTGCCTGCCCCAGACTCCATGGAGGCACCATCCCAGAGCCTCCCACCCCGTGCCTAGTCTCCTCTCTGTGTGGCTTCTGCCAGCTTGGAAGGGACTCCTTTGGGTCTCTCACCCCCTGCCCTAGGGGTTTCTCCTTCACTCTAGAGAGAAAACTGATCTTATATGCAACACCCAGAGGTGTCAGAGAAAGAAAGCCCCAGGTAAATATTTAACCAATGGAAGATACATGTGTGTTTGTGTGTGTGTGTGTGTGTGTGTGTGTGTGTGTGTGTGTGTGTGTGTATTTCCCCTTTTGGTTCCCATGCCCTGTGGAGGAGGCCTCTGAGAGAGTTCTCGGCACTGTCCGTTATACTCAAACATGATCAGCACACTAGCTGCCCACCCCCCTTACTCCTGCCCCACCCCCAAACCGTCCTCCCTGGTACAGTGGGAATGTGTAAGCCCTCTTCTTTTGGGGTATCTAGCTAAATCAGTAAAGAAAGACTGATGTAAACGTCGCACCTCACCCCTGCATCCATGCCCCAGCTGAGGTGAGTGAGGCAAAGCAGAGGAGAGGACAGAAGAGCTCACCACCAGCAGTCCTACACATTCAGGTCACGAGCTCACGTCCCAGTGACAGCGACGGAACAGACCCACAGGGGTTTTGAGCAAGACCGAATGCTCAGAGTGGGCAGGACGGAGAACGTGTGTTTGGGGGTAACACAGGGTTAGGTTCCTGTGAACATCTGGTCACAACATTGCTGTCTGCTGATCACTAACCTTTTTCTACGGCTTCTGTTTTCAAACACCTTATTTGACTACCTCCTCCTTCACAAGGAGATCGCTGTCAGAGCCCCATCTCTCCTGCTGAAACCAGGCTTAGCTAAGCTATGTACTTCGCCTCCGGTACACCACAGCCTCCCTGCGCTCGGGGACCACAGTCAGCGCTCAGCATTACACTTGGGGGCTGTTTCATGGAGCAAAGCAGATAACAAAAAGCCCCCAGGTGGGGAGAATGTGGCATTGAATGGCCCATGCTTGCCTCTGATAGGAAATCTAAAAAGAGAGGACAAGAAGTTTTTCCATACCCATCGGCAGCGGGAACTTGTAAATGAGGCAGCTGGCGGCTTTCCCCACTTTACTCCTGTCTGCAGGAGGCCAGTAAGGAGCTGTGAGCAGGGTCTGAGATTTCGAACAAAACTGATGTAGCTAATGTAGGAATGTAGAATTCATCATCTCGAGGGTCAGCTGTACACATACATATGCACACATGGGTACATGCGCACACATACATATGCATATATAAGTATAAACACACACTGGTATATATACATACATGCCAATATATACACAAATGCACACATACATACATAATGCACACACCTCTATGTGTATATACACGTTGATTTATGTACACACATATACATATGCACACATACATACATGCCTGTACACACGTCCATATGTGTGTGTGTGTGTATATATATATATGTTGATACATAACATCTATGTACATCTTTATATCTAAAATGCTTTCAGCTTTACGCCTATATCTTACGTGCTAAACAAAATTCATGTCGTGCTACACGGTCAGTGTCTCACATAAAAATCTGTTACAAATAGAAGAAAACCCCCGGTTTTGTTTATCCAACAATATGAATGAAATTTTAAGTATAGTCAACAGGCAGAGATTCTCTTTGAAAAAAAAAAATCATACCAAGAGATTAAGGCCATTTAAAGGAAATACATAAGAAAACCTTGGCTCCTTCCTTCCTGCATCAGTTCCGTAGACTCTTGGGCTCAGAAAGAGGGCTGATGGATCCTTCTACCTGCTCCCTACACTAACAAATCCCAATGTGTGCTTGGTTTGCTGGGCAGCAGCTGGGGTTTGAACCGCCAGCGCTGTGCACTAAGCTGTAGCGAGCCCTCAGCCCTCACTCTCTCAGCTCCCAGGTACTATCATAAATTAGCAATCAGCTAGCACCAGCCAGGGCCAGGAGGGACAGGATGGAATAATGCGCACGGAAATGTGTTCAGACAGTACACAAGTCAGGAAAATAAAAGGAAAGCACCAGTACTCCCTCCTCCCCGGCAAGTACTGTGGACAGCCTCTGTACGTACTTCTTGTCCTTTTTCTACACACCCAAAAGGGTGTGCACATGTGTGAGAGTGTTCTCTTGCTTCTAAAGACAAGTTTTATATCTTGTTCCCTTAACAATACACAAGGGACACAACACCTTGGTACATCAGACTGCCTCTTCTCAGAGACTGTATTCAGAGTCGCCCATTCCACGGGAGGGCCCAGCATGCTTGCTTTCACACACAGGTGTCCCACATACCTGTGTGAGGATGAAGATGTCCTGAGCTTGCTCAGTAGCCACTAGCCACGTGTGACTACTGAGCACTTCAAATGCTTCATGTGACCAAGACATAGGATTTACACATTCCTGAGTGAAAAGAGCAGAGTACCACCCATCACTCCCTAACAGGATTCCCGGATGTCCCGTGCTCTACTAGCAAGGGTCCAGGCTCCTCTAATGTGCATTCACTGCTAGTAGGATGCAAGAAAGAGGATCCTGCCTGCTTGGGAACAAGCCTCATGGCAGGGGCTTCCCTAGGCATTTAACACTCTTACTGGAGACTGGAACAGCTGCCCTGAAGCATATCCAACAGGTGCAGACCCTCTAGAAGGTGCTAATGCTGATCTTTCGGCTTTCAGCATAGGACGTCTGTGCACTAATCCCCCACTTGAGGAGGAGGGTCTGCTGGCTGCCTGGCTTGAGAAGGAGCTGGCAGCAACCTTTCTGCCCGGCGCTCACAGTAATGGATCATTAATAGTCCCCCGTATTAAAGCATGACGCACAATATTTTAGTCGGTTCCTTAATGCCTCCCAATTACCCAATTCCTATCGGTTTCTGCCCACCCCCCTCCCAAAAGCACAAATAGAGAGCTTTGGCTGCATTTCGTGTAATTAGGCTGTGATCAGAGCTCATCTCCGATGATGGATGGTGTGCATGTCCTCACAACTGCTTTCCTGCAGCCCACTGAGGGAGAGCTGAGTGCCAGTCTCACTGGGACAACCAGCACCCTGAGCCTAGGCTGACCAGGGAAAACAGAAATCAGGGGACATGGACAGCTGTGTCCCTCTAACACGACACATCACTCTGCCCCCTGGGCAACAGCCACCATTTCAACAGGCCCCTTCTTCCAAAGAGCCTGCTTCAAAGTGGCCTCTGCCATAAGCCTGGGAGGCAAGAGGCTAGTGGTACTTTTTTATGGCTTTCAAAGGCATAATAGATTTTTTTAAAATCTTAATGAATATTAAATCCTAACCAGTTACATCCTTCCAACGGCTCATCTTGGGCTGTCTTTGTTAGCATCTACACATATTTCACTTTTATTGCCGGAACAAAATTGTAGCAGCATCAACAGACCTCTAAATAAAAGAAGGGGGAGGGAAGACAAACAGCACCTGCTATGCTGAAAGCCCTACAAATCAGAGTGTTTTCCTTCTTCTGTGCTCTCTGTCTGGTTCATGAAATACATAATTTGCACCAGAAGTGGCCCTGGTGTCTTTGGATTCGGATTAGGAGGAAACAGGAAGAAATACAACTCAACCTTCCAGCAGATCTGGGTGTTGAACCTGATCCCTCTCACTTGGCCTCTGGCCTCTGAGTGTTTCTGTTTGTCCAGGGCTTGCTCCTGTTTGTCCAGGGCTTGCTCTGACTTCACTCCCGAATCTCTCACTTCCCGGAGCTCCCTGTGAAGTTTCCACATACCCTCACCCTGTCAGGTGCTGCTCAGACTGGGTTCCACAGGACGGCTGGGAGGGCTTCAGACACACTTGGTTAACAGACATTTTAGTTATCACCCCTGATGTGGCCACACTTATCTGCCTAGACTTAACTCACTCACTCCCCCACCTGTGTGTGTGTGTGTGTGTGTGTGTGTGTGTGTGTGTGTGTGTGTGTGTGTGTTAACCCTTGGGTTCCTGATCCTACACAAACTCACATACTTAAATCAATAAGGGTCCCTAAATCCACCGATGGGCGTGTCACCCTTTGTCTTTTTTTTTTTTTTCTCAGTAGCTTCTTCTGAAACCCAGAACCTCGGCCAGCTGCTTATAATCTGTAGAATAAATGGATAAATTCAGCCTTGTTTTCTGCCTTGGGAGACTGACTTTGTTTCTCAATGCGTCTCACGCAACCTCCTCAATACGGCTTTAGCTTCTTCTGAATGTCTATGCCATGACTTTTAACACCCTTCTAAATAATACAGCTTCCAACTAGAGGAGAGCTGTTCCTGTTGCCGGACTGCACGAAGAGGCCATCTGACAGTGTCTGGAGGCACTTTTGGTTGTTTGCGTGGTAAGGATGGAGGGATGCTGCTGGGACCCAGTGAGCAGACACTAGGTACATTCTACCAGGCAAGGACAGTCCCCACCACAAAGTTGGCCCCAAATGGCAACCACACTAAGGTGCAGAGACCCTGCCTCAGGCTTCACTCAGGACAAGTCAGGACATGTTTATGATTCTCAAGTCTGTCTTGCTCGCCATCATCTTCCTGGAGTCTGCAAAGGCCTTGGCTATGGTGAGTGTTTGCAGACAAGGTGACCTATTTCTTTGGGATTATTTCTTCAGAGAACTTTCCTAGCAGGAGAGCTATGATGCTGAATGTTTGTGAGGGCGAGCCTGTACTGTTTCTTGTTATTTACAGTTTTACATTTATTTTATGCCAGTTTCAATTTAGGGGCGGACCACATGTTGCCGACGCTCATGACGGTATGTAAGTGCACACGGGGATTTATGAACTAGGCTGGCACCCTGTGTGCCTGTGGCCTTGCTTTGGGCATCTCCTGCTCAAGGGCAAGGCCCTTGTCCACAGCTAGGACTCTCACCTAGTTGTACCTGTTTATAAACTGTGTTGTTTCTCTGCTAGGACTCTGTCCCTTACCTCTCTTTGGGCTACTCTGTTTGACTGTCTCCAACATGGTGAGCAGTTCCTGTTAGATGTCCATGTTTGGCTGCTTACCCCTGCTGAGCTTGACTCATTCCCCACCCCCTCTTTCCACTTCCCAATCTAAAACAGAGCCCCTCCCCCACTAGCCCAGCGCTTACTGCTCTGTAACTGCTTCATTCTCTGTCTCTTCTTACTACCTTGAAGCAACACAGGGGTCAGGGGTGTGCTGAGGTGGCCGTCAAAGTACCCACAGACTCTGGCACAAAGCAGGTGCCCACTGAATGTTAGCCAGAATTTACAGCAGTAGAAGAAAAAGCTGTCCCTGAAACATCCTGGTCCTATTAGTGCCTATCAAGCCTCAGTTTCCCCCACAGTCAAATGGAGACTAATAATAGCGGAGAAAATTTCATAGTGGAAACTGAATGAGTTGACTACGTAAAATTAACATATAAACGGGGAAAGGGATGATTGCGGGCGCTTCTACAGGCTTCTCACTTGTGTTAGTTAGCTGCACATAGCAACAGATGACGTCACTGCTTTGTCCTTCCCAAGTCCCCACAGTTCCCGTCAGTCTCAGAATAACAAGATCATCCTTGCTGTAGCCTAAGTTCTACTCTTTGACCTCATCTTCTGCTTTTGGTCCAGTGACTGAGAGTGCCCGGCTACTCCCAGCTTCCAGATTTTACATCGGATGTTTGCTCTTCCTGGTATATTCTTTTCTCCACAACCCCGTAGAACTCGGACAGGACTCTCCAGGGCACGCCTCCTTCTGCACGTTCCTGCTTGCAAAAGAAGCACCCTCACCACGCTTCATCCCCTCTTGGCATCCCACTTAGTTAGCTAACTAGCTAGTTAGTTAGCACATCACTGCTGTGGTTCCTTTGCTATTCACATCTAGTGGGAAAGTTCCATGGAGACAGGGACTTGACTTTTTACAGTGCTGTTTCCTGGGCCTAGAACCGTATCTGGCATGCAGTAAATGTGCCAAGTGAACAAATAAATTGATGGATGTGTAAACGAATGAAAAGGTGAACTCCCTAATATTATACTGGATTTCCCATGCACTACTTCCCTGATGTGCACTTGCGCTCCCTCCCTCCCTTTCTCTCCCTCTCCCTCTCTCTCTCTCCCCCTCTCTATTTATCTATCTATCTATCTATCTATCTATCTATCTATTTCTATCTCTCTCTCCCTCTCTCTCTCCCCTCTCTCTGTATAATACATGTGAGGAGATATGCAGGCCCGAACATTGTGTAGGTCAGAAGAGGACATCATGTGTCCTGCTCTGTCCCTCCAGACAGGGTCTCTTACTAAACCTGGAGCCAGAAAGCCCCAGTGATTTTCCTGCACCTTCATTTCTACAGTGCTAGGGTTAATGGCACACATGAAGCCACACTGGATGTTTGCCCTCCAATAAAGGTTGTCAGTCATTTTAAATCCTATTAAATTGTCCAATAAGTGAGATTTGAACTTGGGTCCTAATGATTGTACAACCACTCTTATCTACAAAGTCACCTCCCTAACCCTCTTTCCCAATTCTTTAGTTCACTAATTTATTTTCTGTGCATGTGTGTGTGTGTTGTGTGTGTGTGTGTGTCTGTATTCAATTCATTTGGTCACAGGTACTACAGCATTTATATGGATACCAGACCACAATTTCTGGAAGTGGTTCTCCCTTTCCATAATATGAGTCTTTGGGATTGAACTCGAGTCACCGGGTGTGGAAGCAGGTGACTTCACCTGTTGAGCCATCTTGTTGGTCCTGTACAGTGAACTAGGAGGATGGCTGAGAAATGGAGATCTCAGATCACCTGTGGCCCAGCTCACTGGGTGCATTGCATGGCTTTGGGAGGCTTCATTGGTTTGATAGGTATGGTCATAGTATCAGCCTCGAAGCTCTGGAGAGAAACAAACAACAGGAAGTGCTTCTCTCCAGGACAGGTGCATCCCACCTTTACCTTCACATGGCTACCAAGCTTGAGTCTGTTCTTGGCCCTCAGATCTCCCCACCACCACCCCCGAACATGAAACAAGTCTCACACTCATGACAGCTCTCCTAACAGTATGACATTCATATCTTTACCCTCATCCCTTCCCTTGGGGGTGCCTGCCCTCAAATAAAGGTTGTCAAACATTTTAAATGTTATTAAATTGTCCAGTAAATGAGAATGCCCAAAGAAGAGAGCAAATCAATCAGGATTATGCTGGAGCTTCCAAAAGACAGAAGAAAACCATTATTAGGTTTCAGGATATTGTGCTCCCTCTCCCACACAGCCTTTATCTAAATTGTCATTTAATTGGCAGCCTTCAGCACTGTCAGAATTGCATTCTGAGAACCAAGAGAAGTTTTCAAACATTCTTGCAATGTTACATGCCTGGCTCTTAACTACTTGAGGGAAAACAATGATCCTCTCCATGAGAGATGGGGGAAAGTTGCACAGCTGTGACTAGGACCACTGGAAACTGACCAGCGATCACGTAAGAACCAAGTTTTGACCACATAAAATCCGGCACACCATCCTGATTTAGGTTTAGGGTGCAAAGATCTGGATCTGCTGGCATTCCAGATGTTACAGGTGGCTCCCTGGGAGCAAGAATCAGTACCTTCTATCTCTGTGCCCCACCTTGCTGCTATAGATTCTTCTGGAATGCCTGATGCAGCTCAGTCTATAAAAGAGGGTTAGCCCTCAGGCCTGAGCACGCCTTTCTAATCAGATCCTGGGGGGGAAGAAACCTGATTTTCCCTCATTGCAATTCAGACTCCAAGGCCTATCATCAAGTCTCATAGGCAGCATCGCAGCTTGGGTCCTCCATGATTGGTCTGTGTCCTCTCCTCTTTTCCCTCCCGGGAGTCTTGCAAAAGACACCTTAAGGTCCTCATCTTCGACCCCTACAAAGTCACAGCCTGCTAATTGTTAAGCCTTGGTGTTGCTCTGCTGCTTAAAAACCCTGAGAACAGTTAGGATGTGGCTCAGTTAGTGGAGCATCTATGTAGCTTGCACAAGCCCCTGGGTTCTCTCCTCAGTAGTGTGTCAAACCCAGCAAAGCGTCTGTCGTGTCAGTACCCAGGATGTCCCGCAGCCAACTCCCCGATCCTCTGGCTTTTATAATCCTTCTTCTCCCTTTTCTAAAACGCTCCCTGAGCCTTGGGCGCAGAAACTGTTTCGTAGCGGTCGCCACTGGGACTGGGTTCCACAACTTTGCGTTTTGATTGGCCGTGTTTTTCTGTACTCGTTGCCATCCGTTCCAAAGAGAAGTTTCCTTCATAACAGGTGAAGACTACACTTATCTATAGCTATAAGGACAAATATTTAGAATTTAGGGAGGGATTACACTGGTTTAGTAAAGTGGCTGTTGTAGATCCTCCTCCAAGATCCATAATTTCACTAGCTGTGGTTGTTTGAATAAAAATGTCCCCAATAGCCCCAAAGGGAGTGGCGGGCACTATTAGGAGGTACAGCCTCTCAGAGTAGAAATGGCCTCATTGGAGGTGGGCTTTGGGGTTTCAGAATCCCGAGTCAGGCCCAGTGTCACATTTTCTTCCTGCTGCCTGCTGATCCAGATGTACAATTCTCAACTCTCTTTAGCACCATGTCTGCCTGAGCGCTGCCATTCTCCCCGCCATGATGATAATGGAGAAACCTCTGAACTGTAGCCAGATCCAATTAAATGCTTTCCTTATAAGAGTTGCCATGTGCATGGCTGGTGTCTCATCACAGCAATAAAACCCTAGCTAAGACACAAGCCTTTGGTTACTTGGATATGTTTCCAATACTAGGCATGATTTCCTTCCTGTTGAGAGGGTCTCTGTTAGTTACTGCCAAGGTATGTGTGCCTCTATTGCACACTGGTCGTTGTTGGGGTTCAAAGGCGTCACAGCTGGGTAGGACTGTTGGTTGCCTCTCTTCTTTGGAAGATTTCATAGTGCCTTTTGGTACCGTGAAATCTAATCCTCAGGTCAGTTCCAGCTCAGAGGCCTCTGGACCCTGTGTCTGACGTGCATGGTGTCTTTAGCAGTGAGGACTTACCTTCCACCCCTAGGGGGCAGCCAAGGGCAATAGAAATAGTCTATAATGTTTTGGGAGTTTCCTGGACAACCTTATATTTTGGTCACTTCTTGATCCCTAGGCTCTATGATAGACTTGCATGAATTGACATACTCATGTAAAGATCATACATTTCTTAATGTTCACAATGGCTTTTTGTTTGTTTTCGTTTTTGTATTTGTTTGTTTGTTTGTTTGTTTTTGCTCAGCTTTATTAAGTGGGCTTCTCTTATTTGGAACCCACAATTATAGAATGGATCTGGGATTCCAACTGAAATCCACAGAAAGCCAGGCATCCTTCATAGACTGTCAGTGAGGGAAAGGAAGGCTTGAAAAGTCACCTGTTTTGATAAAAAACAAAAAACAAAACAAAACAGAATTCTGAGCAGGCCAGTAACATGGGTTTGATAGCCAACCTAAGAAACTTCCTGGATAGGTTTGTTTTCCAGAATCTATGACACTCAACAAAGAGTGAAATCAACCATCCAGCTCACCCCAGCACAAGCTAAGCACAGGTTATAATCATGTCAGTGGGGAGATCTTCAATGACTCTGATGCAGTGGCAGCAACCACCTGACCATCTTCAAACCAGACGAATAGCTTTCTGAGGCCATCAACCAGGAAGAAGTAGAATGCTCATCGGACCTCATTTAACCAATCTCTATTCATCTTGTCATCCATAGAAAGTCCAGGTACTGTGCTGGCCCAGAGAGGCATCTTCTGAAAACTGCCAGAGGGCTTGCTATTTTCTTGTGAGTCCCCATGGCCTGGGTGTCACCTGTGACAGTCTATAATAACAAGCCAATAATGCTTTTCCAAAGATCTACGGAGAAGTGAAACTCTAACTTCACAGCTGCTGTCTTCTCTATAGAACCAAAGGGCTCCTTGGAAAACGCCTGGGACCTCAGGGTGTCTCCAGGTGTAACTGATGGCCATGACAGGCAGAAGAAGACAGCCACAAAAAGTCAACCCTGAAAGTTGTTGTTACAAATTAAAATGTGAAACTTACGTATTCAAGACAACAGACCCCAATGTTGTTCTGAGTGGACAAAGCTGGTCCCTCCTAAACTCTCAAGTCAAGTCCCATCTTCCCTGTTGTGTATACCCAGACTGAGCCAGCCAGCCAGGGTTCTAGCAGTCATTTCTAGCAGCCTGGCTAGTGGTCAACACCAATACCCTATCCCAAATCCCAAGGCCAAGGCTGTCCTTACTGGGCTATCACTTAATCTTGTTTCTCTGGAAGGAAGAATGGGGCCAGTTAAGCCCAGTATCCTTCCTGGAACTTCCTGTGTAGCCCTGTTTCAAAGCATTGACCTCTCTGAGTCTAGTTCCCCTAACAGATTTGAGAAAATACACAGTGAACTCTTCCATAAAGCTAGCTAGAAGGAATTTAATGAGACAGAGACCATCAATATACTCTCCTAATTAAATTACAACAGTATGGAGTCAGGAGACCCGGATTCAAATCTTGTTCTTGCCAACTGTACACTGAAGAATGAAGGTACCTGGGTTCCGTTGTCTTAACTGCAGAATGCCTACCCCAGCCTCCGAGGATCTGAATGATGATAAAGATGCTAAACCCGAGCATGCCTCATGAGCTACATGTTCCTCTGTTGTACAATGAAGCCAGTAATAATCAGGATGTGAATTCAAAGGCTGGACTCACATACTGAACGTGAACTCATAGCTGGGAACCTGGCACACATGTGGTACTTAGTAAGTATTAGCATACCAAATCAGCATTTATTGAGTACACTTAATATTAGAACGCTTCTAAATTAGTAATTGTTATAGCACAAAAGAGGATGCTGATTTCAGTCTTACCATCAAAGAAAATTAAAGTCCTGTCCTTGAGGGAACAGTTCAAGCTGCCAATGTCTCTCCCATACACCGGGAAGCCCCCACTGCTCCAAGATAACCCTCTACCAACAGGTATCTAATGAATGCATCTTGCTCTAATCCCCAAACCATGAGGCACATAGTGCCAGCTATAAAATAAGACTGAATACCACAGAAAATCCCACAGAACACCTCCCAACTTCTTCTGTCTTTTCTACCGCTTTTTCTAACTTTACAAGTTCAATTACTCACGGACGAGTCCCTCCGGGGAGGCCTCCAGTTTGAACTCATCTCGTGCAGGCCCCAGCCTTAGAAGGCATCTCTACTACTCAACACTCTAGGAACCTTTATATCGTGTAAACCAGCCCTGAGTAGGTACATATACTCTAGTGGCTCAGAGAAGAGACATCCTTGACACGGCAAAGAGAAGGAGAAAGCAAGAAGAGTACAGAGGTGACTTTCTGGAAGTCAAGATTGAAAGATGGAGGGACTCAGAAGCAGAGAGAGGCAAACCTCTTCATCCTAACAACAGGGCTTCTTGGGGCCCAGATAATCCTGGGTCAGAATAGCCACGGCAGGGGTTGCACTAAGACAGGCCAAGTGGTCGGGTTAATAAGGCTTTTAGGATTCCTCATGCCGAGACAGCGGTGCTCAGGCCTCTCCGAGCATCAATTATAAGAGCATAAAAACTTGAGGAAAGGAGAAAGGGCACAGAGTTCACGGCACTCACCGGGATCGGATGGGTCTTCATTCCTGCCTGCCCTCCCCCAGACCTCCCAAGTTTTTTCTGCCTTGCTTCCAGCTGCTTTCCACTGCCTGATAAATACCTCGCAACTCTGCATCAATGGACAGCATCTATTTATTAACGCTCTCCTCGAAATAGAAAAAAAGGAGAAGTGCAACTTAGCTCGTCTTCTTCACGGCAAACAGCAGAAGGCCGGTTTCCAAAAGTCAAAGCTACCGCGTCAGATCTACTCGTCTCTCCCACAGAGATGGCTCCTTCCTGTGGCAGCCAGTGCAGATTGGGGCTCTAGACTGGCTTTCTCATTATCAGCACTGGCTGATCACGCCTCAGTTTCTTGATCTGTAGCTTGGGGTTGGTGCCCAGGAAATGACATTGAATGTAAATGAGTGAAGGGCTAAGACCTCTGCTCAGTTTCCATCTGGAGAGTACCAGTCACTGGCTAACCTTGCTCATAGGCTCAGTTAATCCCACAGGACCCCCCTGAGATAGGGGTTCAACTGCTTTCATAAATTGCAGGTGCAGAGACTGAAACAGAGACTTAGGGGCTTCTCTGAAGATCACAGGCAATGGAATTGAGTCTAATCCCTGTTACCTGGTGGCCCCACTGAGCTGCAGTTGCTTTTGTTTTCCCTTCTCTGTTTCTTCCTGCCCTCCTCTCTTCTACACATCACCTCTTTCCTACTGCTGCCTCCATTCCTTAGCCCCCCACTTGTTACTCAGCTCTTACATTCCCCGGACTGACCAATCACTGCATGGATTCCCCTCAAAATGCCCTGGCTTCTCTGCCCCTGTGTCAAATAAGCTCAATTCCCATCATTTGACTAGAGTGGACCTCTCAAAGAGGACCAGTGAACACTCTTCCTGCCAACTCTGGGTTTTCTTTCTTTACCTCCTTCTTCCCTTCTTCCCTTCCTTCTCCTCCTCTAAAGTCTCGCCCTGCCTGACATTCCTTCTTTTCTATTTGCACTTTATAACAACCTGGACTGTTCCTTACCTATGTAGCTATCCAAACCAATCTTCCACCATTCATCTACCACTCCTGTCCATCTATCCATTATATACATGCATCTTTCCCTCCTTTCATCTGTCACATACAATGTCCATCTTTCTATCCATCCATTAATGTATGTGTCCAAGTATCCATCCGCCCCAGCTACCATCCATTCAGTCATCCAATCAGCCACCTGTTCCTCCATCCGTCTTTTCATCTAACCATTCAGCCACCCAGCCATCTGAGCCAGTCACCTGCCAACCTGTCTATCCCTCATATCCATCCATCCAACCAGCTTCCCACCCTCTAATTCACTTAATAAGGCTCTAAGCTCAGGTCTGCTGTGACCTTGGGCAAGTGACTTTATTTCTGTAATCCATCACTTCGTTTACATAACGGGAAAAATTAACATGAAACTGTTATCAGGATTACATGCAAGAACAGACATAAAGAAATATGATTTAGAGACTCCCTTAGTGTATATTTATTCCAAGGAGAATCTTCATCCACCTAATCAACCTTCAAATACTGGGATTCCTTCTTTCATTTCTCTTTCCTCCTCTTCTCATTAGCCACCAAGCCTCTAAAATCAAACCCAGACTCTCCTTTCTCCCCCCCCCCCCCCCCCCCCCGTGACCTTTATTAGCTTGCAAGTTGCAACCGTGCCTCGGTTCTTTCCAGAGTCAATCCACCTCCCACTCTGCATCCGGATTCATTTTTCAAAAACATCATTCTCTACTAGATTATTTCTTCCCCCAAATCTACCACAGGGTCAGGGTTTACAAAACCCCATTTTAGAGATGGTTGAGAGATCTTTTTCTTCATTCACTTTTTCAATTTTCTTATCTTCTCATTATAAATGCAATACAAACACGTCAACGGAGATTTGCAAACCAAAGGGGGGGAGGGGTCACTCAGAATCTCATTACAGGAGCGAACCTGCAGATAGAAGATTGATAAACTTCCTCTCACACTCCGCTTCCCTCCCCATTCACAGATGCGTGTTGTGCTCAGAGGATCCGATGGTACACACCATCTTGTGCCCAGTGTTCATTTCTCATTTATATGGTGTTTCCCTTGTTATCATTTCCATAGCCATCTTCTTTAATGGCTGTGTAATATTCCATTGAGCTGCTTAACCAATTTCCATTTGCTAGAAATTTAGCCTATTTGGAAGACGTTTAGAGCACCAGGCACAAGGCAACCACTCAATAAAGGTTGGCTATTACTACTATTTCCAATTTGAGCTATCACATGTAATATATAGAAATATTTTTTGCACAGCTTCTTCCATACTTAGCTGTTTCTTTAATACTTAAACAAAGATTACTGGTCCAGAGGGTATTTGCTGGATTTGATGCCTTTTGATTCTCCAGCAGACAGAGCTAGTTCTCTTCCACCCCCCGCCCCCGACACACACACACTTCCTCTGCCCTTTCCAGGCTTGTTCAACTTCCAACCTCAGGAATCTACACCTCTGCTGTAAGAATTTTTTTTTTTCCATGATCAAATGTATATTTGCCCCTGACAGGGTATTGATGACGGACCAGAGAAATTCTCCCACTTGACTTCTTGGATTGGTGAACTAGTGAGTTTACTCGGTTTACTTACAAGAGTGTGGGTGATTCAAGGGAAGCAGCATCACTGAAAAATCCACCCCGGCACGTGTGGTTACTTGTGAAAACTGTACCCCTTGAGCTTCCTGTTTACCTCGGAGGAAGCGCCTCCCCACGGTGATGGCTTGCTGATCATATAACTTTGGACAGGGTCTTTGTGGGCCTTATAAATTGTCTAGGTTCCTGGGCCTTGGAAGTTGCCTCAGCATCCTGAGCATTATAGGTCTCCCGTCCCTTCCCCTTCCAAGAGAGATGTGTTTCAGTTAAAAAGAAATAGCTAACAGTCTCTTTGCTCAGTGCTTTCTCTCAGCCTAGTGCACATCTCCAGCAGCCCAGGAGCCTCAAGATTGATATCGGAGGCAGCCTTCAAATAATGCCAACTCAGGTCTGAGACATTAAGGCTTGAGCCCATATACCCTTAAGGTAAGATGACTGGTGAGGATGCTCCTCTCCAGCTCCCAAAGGTCCCAGAGAATTAAGCCCTGCAGTAGTAACTAGCTGAACAGCACAACCCCTGGGGGCTCTTTCTATTTTGTTCCTCTCCTCTACTTCCTCCCTTCCCCTTGGGTGCCTTTCCAAATCCTCCTCTCACAGCTTGCTTTGGGGAAAACTAGATCTGAGACACCATATGTGTTGCAAAACCATCCTGTCTGTCCACCTCATCCACACTAGAAAGAACCAACTTTGATTTTTTTCAAAGTCTTACTGTTTCTTAGACCAGATGCTCACAAAGTACTGTAGAATACCCCCAGCAGTGATGGCAGGGGGGTGTCATCCCCCTCAGTTTATAGGCTGCCTAATAGCTGCAAAGGCAGGTTGAGCCGCTTGCCCAGGGCCATCCAGGCCCACAGTGTGAGGACTGGGGATCAAACTGTAATTCTGTCTTCTCCCCAAGGTCCTGAACTCTTAATGGTGATGGTGTCCTGCCAGGCACTTCCTGCAGCAATCAGAAGGTCCTGTGGCTAAAATAACAGCAGTACTAATAATAGCTTATACCCCATCGTACAGATCCAATTTCACCCTGCATTTGCATTGCCCGGCCCCAGCCCTTAGAGCTGTCTCCGTTGCCTCCTGAACACACCATGAGTATGTCTACCTTGAATCTGGACTCATGTTTCCCTCTACCTCCTAACTCCATCCTCTTCTTCTCTGATTAGGTCACAGTTCTCCTACTTGATCCCTTACGGTTTCACCTTCCTCCAGCCATACCTGCAACTGACACACCTAAATCCTCTCTGCCTCCTCTGGAGATGGAGCAGTGATGACAAACAGAAGCACTCAGAATGCTTCAGGCTTCATTGAGACAGGTAAGAAATGTCATCTCTCCATGCTCTTATCTGACCCCCTAGTAACTTCCTTCGCCTCTTCCTACTGCCTAGACCTCAGCTGCCTTCCATGTCTTTTATCTCCTTGTGTTTGAAATGTCAGAAAGATTATCCCACGCTTGAAAATAAAACCCACTGAACATGGCTTGAGCACCAAGGCTTTGCAGCGAGGTCTTGCTTCTCAGCTCTTTTCTCATTTGCTCTGATCAAACGTCAGGCCTTGTGAGGCCACTGGTCAACTGGTCAACTTTGTCTACTAGAAATGCAAATAATTTTTGTCCCATGGTACATACACCCTGAAGATAGCATCACACTGTACACTAACTACCTTCAACCTAATTCTGCAACCATACCCTGCTGCTCTTCTGTCAGATTATGTCAGATTATGTTCTTATGTCAGATTATTCTGTCATAATCAATCACCCGTGCCTCCTAAACACCCTTTGGAGTCATCATCATCTTCCTAGTTTCCTCACAGGTGAATGGGTTGCAGAGAACACGCGTGCCCTTTGAAAACATAATCATGAACGGTAGTTTGTTGCTGGGTGTCTTTCCATAGACCCAGCTTTTGATGCTGGCCCCTAGTGATGACAGGGTGGGGAGAGATAAATAATCCTCACTTTTGCTGGACAGGGAGGAAGTTGTGCTTTGGGGCCTGTGCATCTCCATCTTCTGTTGACTATGCTTTGGGTTGCAGTGATCAATCCATGGCTGTGAGGTCTGTTCCTGATTATTGGAGGGTGCTGAAGAGCACCCCTGCTTCTGCTTGCTACGCGTCAGCAGCACTCTACTCTCCTGTCGTGCAAGTCTTCACATGCTGATTGCAAAGTGCCTGGCAGGAGCCGATGCCCCTGATGACCTCACTTCACATGCAAGCAATCATGATAGACGTCAAGAGCATCCACAGGCATTCACAATGACACCCAAAGGATTCTTCTGGATGGGCTCACAAAACTCAAAGAGATTCTAGAAGCTTCTTCCAGCTTAAGGACTAACACAAACACAGAGTTCTGGGCCCACGCCCAATGGCTCAATGCATACTGGAGAATCTTAATTCCTGAGGCTCTCGGGTGGTGCTGGCTCTGAGAACAGGTCTTCTGGGCCCACATCTATGATGCTGGCAGTTTGTTTACCACTGTGTGTGCTACGGCTGACTATCCTGAGAAATTTCCTTACAGCCAGGGATTTGTGAGGAGGGTACTGTCCTTGGGAGCCCCTTTTTAGAAGCTCAAATGCACTGGGCAGTGGTAGCACACACCTTTAATTCCAACACCTGGGAGGCAGAGGCAGGCAGATCTCTGTGAGTGTGAGGCCAGCCTGGTCTACAGAGTGAGTTCCAGGACAGCCAGAGTTACAACAGAGAAACACTGTCTCAGAAAAAAGCAAAACAAAAACAACAACAACAAAAAAAAAAGCTTCAATACTCACTAAAGTCTTAGAAATGTCCATTTCTGACTTACTTCTCTGGACAACTCCAGAGTTTCCCAAAATAACAGCTGCTACAGTCATGTTTGCTACAATCCTTATCAACCCTCTTGTGTATTCAGTGTCTCTGTAGATTTCTCTACAAGGTGGTACACCAAGAAAACTGATCAATGAGAGCAGAGTCAAAACTTTACCTGGTTTTCTTTTTCTCAGGAAAGTTTAAGGACTATAGGAAGAGAGAGTTGGAGAGGTGGCTCAGTGATTAAGATGGCTGCCCTTCCAGAGGTCCTGTATTTGATTCTCAGCACGCACATGGCAGATAAAAACCATCTATAATTCTAGTTCCAGAGGATCTGATGCCCTCCGTTGGCCCTAGGCATGCATGTGGTGTACAGACAAATGTAGGCAACACACTTGCACATATAAAATAAATCTTAAAAAAAAAAAAGAACTAGAATAAGAGGCTGTTGAGATGGCTCAGTGGGTAAGGCACACACATACACACAAAACCAGGCAAAGCTAACAGACTCCTGTCACTTAACACTGGGAGACTAGATCACACACCCTCCAGAGTGCTGAAGTTTTAAGACCTCAGTAGTTATTCCCAGCCCAACTGCACCTGCTCCTCGAAGCCACAGACCCAGGAAGGCACAGACAGCCCCAAAGTATTTACAAAGCCATAAACAAAATACTGACCTGAGCCTGGCCAGGACACTAGTCCTTGGCTGCCCTTTCTGGTTGCAGTGTGCATGGCTAATGACTTAGTCATTCTGTGCTTAAACACAGAAGGAAATGCAAATAACTATCCTATCTGTGAGGGCAAAGACAGTCATCTCTACAGTGCAGAGGCCTGGGCATCACAGGACCTTGAGGGGTTAGAGGCGGCATCCTTGAGTGGGAAGGTGATGGGTGATGGGTGTCAGCATAAAACCCCCAAGAAGCCTGAGATCTTAGATCTCCTTCCCAAGATCACCCTGTCCCTGTTTGTGGCATTCTTTGCCTGAAACAGTCAAGGTTCCTGCTGATTTGGGTAGATCCTAAATCCTTCTAGAATCTGATATCAACTTGAGCCTAATTCTGGTTAGCATGCCAACCAAGTTCATTCCCCTCTCTTCCCCTGCCCCCAACCCTACTCTTTCTTAACTGCTTAGGGTAAGGAACTTCTTCCTCCAGTCTTAACTCCGCCCCCCACCTTCCTCCCCGTCAGCCCCTCACCACGGGATACTGGGCTGGGATAACACCAGGTAGATGAAGAGGATCCTTAATGTACTTTACAAATCAGCGAAAGAGAGGTGAAGAGCACTGACTTTGTTCCTAATGGGCTGCAGTTACCTGGGACTCTGGGACACACAGGTGACTTTAATTGGATGAATCCAGCCTAAGAAAAGTCCGTGCTGCCAGCAGGAGTGAGATTTCGGCCCACACTACCTACTTCTCGATCTTGGTATTGGCATTTGCCAGCACCAAGTATCTCACATCCTTGTCTCTCTAAAGGGAAAGGGGATAGGACAGGGCGGTGGCTAATTTCCAAGGTCATCCGGATTTAGAATCACCATGGAAACACACTTGTGGGTCTGTCTTCGAGGGTGTTTCCAGAAAGGTTCAAATGAAGAGGGACGGCCCACCCTGAATGTGGGTGGCACCGCCTTATGGGCTGCACTGTGGTTCAGGATCACACCAAACAGAGAGAAGAGGCTGAAAACCTGAATGCCTGCATTCATCTCTCCCTGATTCCTGGCTGTGGATGCAACAAGGCCAGCTGCCTCCCCTGTAAACTGAGTCAACATCATCCCTTCCTTCCTTAAGTAGCTTTTTGTCTGGTGTTCGGTCACCGCGATGAGAAAGGGTAACTAACACAGGCATTTCGTGCAGCAGCGAAGCTCAGTGAAGTAAACCGTGTGGGTCCAGATAGCATATTCACGGCAATGAAGGGTGTGGATCACCAGTACCATCGCGCTGCAAAACATTCCTAGCATCCCAAAGAAACCCCATATCCATTCACAACCCCTCCCTTCCGCCCCTCCCCTCCCAGCCCTAGGTAACCACTAATCTGTTTTCTGTTTCTGTGGGTTTGCCTGCCCAGGATGGTTCCTTCCATTGCACGGACTCACACAGCATGTAGCCTACTGTGTTTGAAACTGAGTTCGAATCTCTTCCCCAAAGCCCTGTGCTATTTACTGGGCCTCCTGGACCTTCTCCATGTGGGCAATGGTGTCAGAGTGGATTCTTCACTACAAGGACTAGACGAGCTGATCCATTCAAGGCTCCAGAGAGAGGGCCATCCACAGTCAACACAGTATATCCAAGGGGGCCTCAAAGTCAACATCACACACGGGGGACACCTATAGTCAACACTGCACATGGGGGCACCTCACAATCAACACCGCACACTCAAGGGGGCTTCACTCATAGTCAACAACACACAGACAGACACCATTTCTGCTACTGTCATTTCTGCCTTTGCAGCTCTCCTGCCCTGCAGCATCTGACCTGGAAGAGAAATAAAAATGAGGCGGAGCATAAAAGAGGAAGCACCTCTTGCTGTCCCCACTGTGTAGCCAGGTAAGGAGCGTATGATTAGGGTCCCAGCTTAAGTGCGCACAAGGGATCTCATACTCATATTTAGCTATCACACGTCTAGTTCTTTTACCAGGAAAAAAAAAGACAGAAGGGAAAAGAACAATATAGCTACTGCAATTAAGTGTTGTGAAATTACATCTTGCCTGTATTCTTTGTTATGCACTGTACATGGCTGCATGCATTATACATTTTTTCCCACATTGATTACGGCAGAGGCTTGTGTACACAAAACCATGCATACTGCACTTTAATGGGCAACTTCGAAGATTTCAAGGTTAATGACAACTCCGTGTTTGCTTTAAACCCTGACTTTATAACCCAACCTCTGAGTAAAATCCAACTCCATTGTATGCCAACAATACCAATTTAGAATTATTCCAGATGAGTTAAATCAACAATAACAAAGTGGAATCTCTCCAGATGAGTTCAACCAACCAACACACAGTCCAAAGCCGGATGTGAGGCTGCAGCTGACTCCAGTTGTTCGACACCCACCCACCAAGCTCCATTTCTGTTCTCCATAAACTCACAGCATCACTCCAGAGGCAAACCATGTAATCACAGGGGTCGGCGAGTGGCAGGACTGGGTTAAGGAAAACATGGGAATATGACAATCTGTCACCCAGGAGCCAACAGACAGCAGAGGCAGGAGCTGGAGCCTCTCTCTCTCCCTGCCAACCCTTTGCCTGCTCTGTCATATCTCACATCACTCATTGCCACCTGATGGACGGCATATGTCCCCCTGATCATTCGTGTCGCTGGGAGTGCTCACTGAAAGGCATCTGGTCTACCTTACTCACTTCTGCATTCTCAGCGCCTTGGTGAGTGTTGCACAGTTAGCAGATGCTTGCCAGGGATGACTTACTGAATGAGTGGGTGAGGGCCACTTCCTTCAGACGCTTTACTTTTCTCCCATCTGCTGTCCTCTAGACAGCCACAGTCTACTCCTCTCACCTCTGTTTGCTTACCATCAACTATCTCAACGTGCTGGGGTTACATTCTACATCGAAGACAAGGTCAAAGTAGCAATCCAGGGCATTAGCAGCAGAGTGTGACCATCTCTTGGGAAAGAGAATATCTAGAGATGTGTGCTCACCCTAAATCAGAAGGCTCAGAAGAATGACCTTCAGATGAGGATTTGATAAAGCTTAACACAAGGGCCAGAATTAGGATCTCCAGAACCCAGATAAAACCCAAGCAGGCATGATGGCCTCTTGTAATTCCTGCACTCAGGAGGCAGAGATGGGATGCCCAGGGCAAGCTTGCAAGCTAGATGAGCCAGAACTGGTGATCTCTGACTTTAGGGAGAGACCCTGCCTCAATAAATAAAGTAGAGAGTGATCAAAGAAGACATCAGTGTCAGCTTCCGGCATCCACATGCACATACGTGCTCTCATACACACACACAAACATGCACACAAGCATACATACACATACTCCCACTCACATGTAAACATGCATACCCACACTCACAAAACAACAGAAATAAATAATAAATAAATAAATAAGAATTTAAAGGGAATGTCCATTACTACAGTCCTTTCTTCAATCACTGGCTCTACTCCTGACAATGGTGAACGGCATACCATATAGTCATGCCAGGACACAGACTAACAGTCCACACACCTGTATGCCTCTCCATTTCTCTGCTCAGGAACCTCCAAAGCCATGGGTGCTCTACCATATCAGCAAAGGCTCAACAGAGAAATACAGAATGGTGGTAGGGGCACAAAGGAGAAAACACCAGCAGAAGGTGGGCACAAGAGATGTTGACCTAGCCGCCTGTTCTTTCAGGTGGATGATTCAGGGATTACTGTGGGAGAGTTCCAGCAACCATGAGCCCATTTCCCCTGACAGTATCAGATCAGTGACAACAGTTATCACCAGCTTAGTGGCATCCCTTCTCCCATGTCTCTCTGTCTCTACCCACTCGCTTCTGAGCCCTTGGGTCACCTTCCAGATTAGTCCTTTGCATCAAGCTTGTTTCACTATTGCTGTTTGGGAGAACTCAAACCAAGATACAATATTAACACCAGTGTACATTTGAACAGCAAGAAAGGCTTAAGGGTTATAGAGTCCCAATAATCAATGAAAGCTAAATTAAAGCCTGTCTTAAAGTTGCTCTGAGAACTTGCCAAGGGCTTTCACAGGGCCTCGTGGCATAGCAATGGAGTCCTGCATGAAGGAGAAGCTGTGGGAGGCTTGGAACCTGTTTCCTTGCCAGCAATCATGGTCTCATCTCCTGTAAGTATCTTCACAACTCATCAGGACTCCTTGCATCTCCAGATCCGTGTGTGTGTGTGTGTGTGTGTGTGTGTGTGTGTGTGCGCGCGCGCAAGTGCACATGTGAATACCTGTTTGTGTAGGTTCACGTACATGTATGCATATGTATGTAGAAGCCAGAGGACAATCTCAGGTGCCTTTCCTCAGGTACCCTCCACCTTGGGATTCTTTGGGATTCTGATTTTGCTTTAAGACAGACTCTGATTAGGTAATCAGCCTGACCCGCACTATGTAGGCCAGGCTGGCCTTGAACTTCCAGAGAGCTTCCTGCCTCTGCCCTTAGAGTGCTAGGACTACAGACATGTGCTACCATGCCTTAGCTCACCATAGACTGTCTGTTTCTGAATCTGGGTCTTTCACACCACCACACCCATCTTTTCTTTTGTCTGTTTGAATCTCATGAGAAGCTGGTCCATTTTATAGATGAGACCACTGTGGTTCCTTTGCTGAAGGTTACACTGTAAATGAAATGGAGGCTTGGAATATCATGCAAGCTCATGGTGTATAAGAGTCAGTTAATAATAACCTTCAAGGTACCCATTGTGAATGTTTTAGGGAACTTACAGGTTGGTAGATGGAAACCACCCACAATGGAAGTATTTACACTACAGAAATAGTCAAATAGTGAAAATCACATGGTTTAGAATTCTTTTGAGAGAGAGAAAGAAAGAATGAGCCAGTTGTTGGGCACTTAGCAAAGCCCCACTGTCTGGCACCCAGTTGGATATTCTTACCCTGTGTGCAGAGCACTGAAGTCACTGACGATGCACCGTACTCTGGAAGAAAGGCTTGTTAGCATTCGCCAAATGACTGTGCGAGTGGTATATCATTATTTGCTTCATGTTAGAAAGATTTCTAGTGCTGCTGATTGAATGTTCACAAAACCATTAAAAGGCTTGGCAAGGCTCCTCTCAAATATCTTCTGCATGAAATGTCTCAGAGATTGGTTAATTGCAGAAGCGTCACCTGGGTCACTGTTAACCAAGGGCACATCCAGGCCTCCATGGTGCTTATCCTCAGGACAGGTATAGACAGGGTTTGGGGACAGCCATAGAATGGGATTCAGATGCCCCTCTAAGCACTATTTGGACTGGCTTGCCCCCCCTACACACATACAGGTGCTCAGCTAATGTCAAGCACCCGTGCCACTCTTTGAGTGACAAGTCCCCATTAAAAAAATCAGAATCAAAGCAAGATCCTTTACCCTTCAACCCTTACCTGTCAACTCCAAGACAGCCACCCCACATCCTGTAGGTCCTTCAAATGACTTCTGCTTATCTGAAGATGCAGCATCTGCTAATCTCACCTGTCCTGTCCCCTCCCTTCCACAAGCTCAGGCCCACAGTATCTTCTCCCAACCACACTCCACTCCAGACATTTGCTGCACTGAAGCTGGGTGACCTTAACATGTCAATCAGATCATGTCACTCCACACCTTCCCCTTGTGACCTTCACAGCTTCCCATCACTTGGAAACAAATACTGAAGTTCGTGAGGTGACCAACAAAGGCCCCAGGACTCGCCACCTCCTGGCCACGTAGCTTACCACTGTCTAGGCTGGTCTATCTCCTCCTGTACAGAGGTTTCATCCAGACTGTGCCTTCTTCCTAGAATGCCTGCTCCATGCCCACCCACTCTTGGGTCTCGGTAAACCTTCTCCCTAGCCTTGATCTCCAGCACAAGGCTGTCAGAGATGCTTCCCAGACCCTTTAACTGGGTCTGATGCTTTTCATATTTCCATTATCCCTCTGGTCATCCATTCATGTTTGCTGAGTGCCTGCTCTGTGCCAGGCACTATTGTGAACCACAGGGATACAGACTTGGGTGAATCAGATGACAGCAACAAGTGCCATCATGGGATGGATATTTCAGCAGAGGAGAAAGATAAAAACCAGACGGGCACAATATGTGTGGTGGCACAGCCTCACACAATTGCATTGCCTTCCTTCACAGTGGTTGTCTCGCTTTTAAATTATTCATTAATTGATATTGATTCCCCCTGCCAAGCAGAGCCCCAAGAGAACAGAAACAGAATCTGCCATGTTAGCAGCAGGACCCTAAATACACCAATGTTACATGGAGCACAGTGGGCCTCCACAGAAATCCTAGATATCTGTGGGCATACCCTAGTCCAAAGTGAATTCTCCTCAGGTCAACTTACGTGAGTCTTCTTGGGGCCTGGGAGGGAAAATCCCTGATTGTTGAAACTTCACCACACTCTTTGAAAAGTCTCTCTGTATATACTTTGCTTATAACTTTGAATTGAACCAAGAGTCAGCTGATTTTTTTAAGAGACAGATCGCTTTGGGGCCAGGCAGTCTTAATGCTGTTGTTAAAGCACAAAGCAGCCATAACAATTCTATAAACGGATAGGTGTGGCTTCAGTCTAATAGAACTATTTATAAAAACAGGCTTCAGGCAGGAACCAGCCCACAGGCTATAACTTGTCACCTCTGAGTCAGATGTTCCAAATGCCCACAGCTCATGGCAGTTGAGGGCGCGCTTACTCAGCCTGTGACAGTTATGGGTTCTACAGCAATGTCCGGACACTCTACAGACTGACAGAGGGATTCTCCCACATGCTTGGGAGTGCTCAGGTACCATCTCTGACCTGTATCATACAACACAAATGGTTCTCTGCCACCTGAGAAGGAAGGAACAGCAGCCTGGTGACTAGGAGGCAGGGATGAATCGTGCCACGTTCCTTGTTCCTTTGCAAGTCTCCTGGCTCTGTAGGAGGCTGAGCTCATTTCTGGCCCTGCCTGAGCATGTGTCAGGGCTTCTGCCCTCCACTCAGTCCAGCTTGTATTCAGCTAGGAGACACACGGTCTTTATGCCTCTGCAGCATAATAGTGACACTGGCTGCTGTCTTTGAAATGAGATATGACATGCCAAAACATGTCTATTGCTAATGTTAATTTCTCAAGAATTTGACTTTGGCTGGCAGTGGAAAAAAAATCACTTTATGTCAGGGATATGTAGTTATATTTATCCCCATTTAGAGAGTCTGTAGCTATGGCAAACAGGCGTCCTCAGAGGCTTACCCATTATGGTGGGATGAGACACACAGGTTACTGTAGTGTTTATGGAGCCAGAGGACATCAGTTACAGCACTGATGCTCAGTGATGAGCTACAGTGAGTGTCAGCTGTTCAAGACAGACACAGAACATCACGGAGATTTCAGGGCAGCACTAGTAGTGTGGAGGTTTGAATAGAATTATCCTCCACTGGCTCAGGTATCTGAACACTTGGTTCCCAGTTGGTGGTGCTGTCTGGGAAAAGATGCGGCCTTATTGAAGTTGAACATCACTGGGGGTGGGCTTTGAGTTCATAGCCTTGCCCCACTTCTGGTTTGCTCTCTGCTTTGTGTTTGCTGTTGAGAATGTGGTTTCTCAGCCTTCTGCTCCTGCCCTCTGGCTGCTGATAGATATGTGGTGATGTTACGGGTGTAACATACCAGAGTTCACATATCATATCATATCTCTAACATGTCAGGGCTCCCATATCATATCATGTCATATCCCTAACACATCGGAGTTCACGTAGCATATCATATCTCTAACATGTCAGGGTCCACAGTGAATCAGTGCTATAGGGTGCTGCTTGTCTTCATGTCACTACTGTGAGTGGAGCAACGGTCTAGGTGTCATTAGCCCCCAGGAGTACTGATAACCATGTTCTTGGGGAAGAGGGACTGCCTTGGTTCCAAAACACACATCTGTGGATTCTATCCCAGGGTTCCAAAAGTTGCCTGCTCCCTTTCACTGACATCGTTACTGTCTGCCCCTATTATTACGTGAATAAGTGTTGTGTGTGTACCCGTGGGAGGGGCACACACTTGTATGCACATGTTCAGAGACTAGAAGAGGACATAGGGTGGGGAGGATTGTGGCCAAATGCAAAGCAGGTTCCGCCTGAAGGGGGCAGTAGTGGCTCAGCCCATGCCAACTAGCACAGCACGGACAGAGAAAGGCCAAGGGCCTTTCAGTTTTCAAGAAATGCAAGAAATCTTGATTGTCTTTTAGATATATTGATGTCATGAATTTTAACTGGTAACTGGTAACTAGGCCACCAGTTACTTCCATGGGTTAAAACTGACCAGCAGTTACCAGTCTGTAATCTCTGCCCAGAAGCCAGGGTTGCAGAGTTGGGACAGATCCCACCAAGCAGACAGATGACAGGTTCAATCTGCCAATCCCCCAGCCCACCTCCCTCACCGGGCTCCAGCTAGGTGGGAACAAGTCTAAGATGCTATTTTACTTCATTAGCTTTAACCCAGGAGAGGATGATTCTCATCCACAGCCCCAGGATAAGGCCACCATCCTGTATCTGTGGTAGCAGAGGAGACGGGCCATGGGGGACTATGTTGGCAGCATCCCTCAGGAGGCCAGATTCTCCAAGGCCTCTGGACACCTTGCTGACAGCTAAATGGAAGGAGGTCCCAAGCCTCTGGCTACTTGATTTGATTCTACTGGACTGATCATTGTGATTGGATGACAGACAAATATTTCCCTCTCCTTTTCAGGAGGTGCTGAGAGCAAGCTGTAGCTGGAGCCTCTCTCTTCTGGTAGGTATGTCTCAGAGAAAAATTATCTTCCTTCCCAGGCAGAATGGCTTCTGCCTCTGTTGCCTAAAGAATAAAGCCAGGTCCAGCAAAAATCACAATGCCAGGAAATGCTCAAACTTCCTCGTAGTCCATACTGTATTGTCTATAAATTCCTTTGAAAATTGTCCCTGCACTCAGCCTCCAGGGGACACAGGGTGGAAGAGTAAAGATAGAACAGAGGCCGCAGCAATAAGGAGAAAGGAAGAGAAAAGGATAAAAAGATGATGGGAACTGATAGAGCCTCCCATCCAGGACAGCGCATAGCAGAAAATCCAGAATAAAAAGAGTTTCATTCTGATGGACCAGCTTCGCTTCACTGGAATTCTCCACAATAGGAGCTGCAGGCTGGGAATTTAGTAAGATTGTGGATGGAGCCCCCTTCTGGAGGAAATTTTCATCAGGTACAAAACTAGATCAAAACACACAAAGATGGGCATGTGTGCATACACACAAGCACAGAACGATTTTAGGCTGTTAAGATAATATGCCTATCACCCAGGGAGGAATCAAAAGCGTAGCTTTGTCTTTTCCTTGCCTTCCACAAAATAGAAGTTACCTGGGCTCCTCGAGTTAGCTGTGCTTTTAGATGGAAAGAGGAGATTTTTCAAGACATGAGCTTCCTGCTTTATCTCCAGAGTTAACGTCAGGTGGCCGACCAGTTGTTACTGCCAAGTCCTAGCACCTGAATACAGTACCATTACCGGGCATGAATTTCTGGTGGGTGATTTCACTCTAACACATGAGGATGCTTCTAGAAGGATATAGATTTTATTTAGGGAAGAAAGGAGGAGGTAGAAGAGGGAAGATCTGCTAAGAGGACCTTTGAGACTTTCAGCAACATGGTGGAATTACCTAAATCCAGGTCACGTATGCACTCTGGCAGTATATTAAAACTATTTTGGGATTTGCTAAAAAGTATCTGTAATAATGTTTAGATATGTGGTTTCTTTTTCTTCCCCACTTTAAACCCTTTCTCTACTCTCATTTTCCCTGAAACTTCTGAAACAGTGCAGGCTGCCACAAGGGGAAGCCGCAGGCCGGGGGTGCCCTCTCAAACTCCAAGTCCCTGCCCTCGTCGGAAAAGCTTTGCACATGAACCAGTCTCTTAAAATAGAGCAGACAGAGCGGCAGCGGCCACATGAGAAGATATGGAGACTCACTTAAAGTCCTGAAAGCAAGATTCTCATTCTCAGAGCCGACTTTACGCTTTCAACCGAAAACACAGAATTCCAAGGCACTCTGGAGGGACAGCGTTCCAGACCAGAGCCACTCCCTAGAAATTAATCCTTGGGGGATTGCTCACGCATTGTGAGCAATGGGCTGGGTGGAAGTGCTGCCTCATGGGAGTGGACAATCCCATCCACAGTGGAATTTCTAACTCACACTTCTGTTCATTTGTTGCACATTCGTGACAGTAGCCAAATTCCAGCCACTGCTTCCTGGACAGTTATTTTTTTTTTTTTCCCAAAACAACCCAGGGGAAGAAAAGAGATCTTCCAGCCATTATTTCTTAGACCCGACCCCCGCCCCCCCACACACACACATACAATCCTCCCAAATTTAGAAAGTGGCAAGTCTGCCAATGAGCAGCCAGAGGCTGATAGCTTCCAAGCTGGGCCCAGTGCCTGCTGTATGCATGACCGTGTGGAAAAACACACACAGGCCTGCCCTAGCTCTGCAGGGCAGTGACTAATTTGCTCTGTCACATTGTGTTCCTCTTTCTTCTGTTTTCTTTCTGCCTCAGGAAAGTTTGGGTTAGGTTTGTTGACTTGACAGCGCCTAGACACCACCCCCCTCCATGTACACACCCACTTTCCTGGATGGTACAAAGGACCCCCCCTACACTTTAACTGCGGGTGAATTCCAGAGCACCTTGCACGGGTAGACTATTTCCCCTCCAGGTGCTACTGCCAGGAGAACATCAGTTACTACCCTAATGCAGATGTGTGCTCTGATTATGCACGACAGTCAGAGAGAAATAAGCCCCTCAGGGTTGGCCATTTATTTCCAGTTCAGAAGCAACTGAGTGTGCTTTCAAAGCCACCTGTGCCAACCTTCCCTACAGGAGGAGACACACCAGTTGCTTTGCAGAGATGCCCTGTGGGAAGCCCTGTGACCCAGTCTCTCCTGAGCTCTCCTACTGTCTGCTTTGCTCATAGAAAAGCATTGGTTTGAGTGAATCTTGGAATGGGACTGAGGGAGAAGCACTTAATAAGACAGGAGGACTATAAAGTCCTGGGTAAGGCAACAGTCCATGCCTCAGATGCCAGCAGCTCTCTGGGAGGCCGGCCTTGTGAAACACATTGCCTAGGGCTGCCTGTTGCATGCAGCCTTGTCCACCCACCAGTCTCAGGGCTGAAGGTAATGGATTCTTCTACTGTTACTGTAGAGAACCTGGGAGCTCAAATAGGGTGAGCACCTTGCCTCTGCTGGTCCTACTAGCAGCAGAGGGCAGGCAGGATCTGTCTGGATATCTCTATCCAGATATGCCCTGCCCCACCTTGCTGATTGGAAGACATACAACCTGCTGCTACTTTAGGGATAGTTAGAGCCCTGGACATGTAGAAAGCTGGTTTAAAACAGGCATGGAATCCATAGCAGGACCCCTAGAGACTCAGGTAGCAAATCCCTGGTAGGAAAAGAGCAACAACTGTACGGACCCCAGGACCGTGTGTCCACTGAAGAAGATGCCAGAAGTCAGGACAGGAGAGACTGCCCAGAAGCAAGCATCTTAACTCTTACTTGGGGTCCTGGCAGGGATCGTTTTTCTCTCTCTCTCTCTCTCTCTCTCTCTCTCTCTCTCTCTTTCTCACACACACACACACGCGCACAGATGCACACACGCGCGCGCACACACACACACACAGATGCGCACACACACACACACACACACACACACACACACAGACATCCTTGAGTCATTTCTCTGGTTATTGCATATCTGGGGTGCTAACCTCCTCCAGCAGCCATCTCCTCTTAAAGAGCTACCCACAGAACTCTGACTTCCTTTCCTCTTTCCCACTCTATGCTCACCCATGTGCCTCTTCCTCTGTCACCCAAGAATCCTGGCCAAAAGCTCAGCACCCATGCCTCGGGCATTCCCTTCCTCTTCCCCTCCTCTCTGCATGGTCCCACACGTCTGCAACCCACCCACTTGTGAGCTGCCAGCTCTGGGTCTCAGAGGTTGCCTAAAAGGACAAGGAGAGACTGAGCCAGTGTGCTCTCTGGAGCTTCAGTCCTCAGAGGAGGGCTGGGCGTGCCCCCTCAGCCTCCATCGCCTCTGGCCTGTCCCCCAAAGCATTGCTTTCCTACACCGAAACTTCCAGGGATCTCCCAGCTTTAGCCCAGCTCAGGATGGCCCCCGGCACGCCTCTCCTGCTCTGCCAGCCCTTCCCTGGCACCGCAGCCATTCGGAGGGTTACCCTGCAGCTGCAGCCTGGTGAGGAGGCTTGAACTTTTCCTTGCGCCCAGCGCCACCCGCCCGCCCGGGGAAGACAACAGAGGCAGCAGCATGGGCTCGGGCAGGAGCTCCAGCTGGCTGGACAATAGGGGCTCAAGGGACTGGGAGTACTGGGCCTCCACTCTGGAGAGGGGACCGTGCTCAGGCCCTTTCGAGCTCGGCGCTGGAGAGAGCCAGAAGACCCCAATGCGGGAGCGGCGGGTGCGTATGGTTTGAACGACAGCAGCAGCCGGGCTGCGGAGATCCGCTGGCGGGAGGCGCCTTGCAGCTCGCCAGCCAGGCAAGGCGAAGAGAGGACGAGCGCCCCGGGAAGTCAGTGATGCCAGCTCCGGCCTCTCCCAGCCCGGCAGCCTGGCAGCTCACGATCCGGAGCGCAAAGGCTCTTCCCCTGCTAAGGCGTTGTGTTAGCCGGCAAGCACAACCCCCAGGAGTCGCCTCCAAAGGAGTGTGTATCCGATTCACGAGGCTTTGAAAGAGGCGAACGAAAGTTAACCCACTTGATATCAGCCAGGATGTCTCCCCTGCTTGTAAAAAGACTCTGTCCTCCCCGGAACGAGCGTGTACACACACACACACACACACACACACACACACACACACACAGGCCCCTCTAGGATCTGGGATCGGAGCTGGGGATAACCTCGCATCCGAGAGAGCTGGGTCTGTCTGTACAGCCGCGCCAGGAGCCCAGCGACCCTAGGATCGCTTCTGGCAATCCCCAAGCAGGGCGATCCAAACGCAGAAAGCCGGTGCTGAGCGCGCTGCCTGCGGCTCACGTTCCCTACCTGGGACAGCAGGACGCACAGGGCGAGCGGAGTTCTCAGCTGCATCTTGCCCGACTAGAAGAAGCGCCTGGCGGCGTTTGCATTCACACACGCGGCTGCACTGAGCATATTTTCCGTGGGAGCCAGCCTTTGAGGAGAGGCTCTGCCTCGCCAGCCAGCCAACTTCCCAAATAGATCAGCGGCAGCATCGCGAAAGCATTGGGTAGCGGCTGATGACCAGGACCAATGGCTTTACAAGACGGATTCCTTCATAAAGCTCCCTCATTTTGCATGGCAGATAGGGGAGAGCACCTCTCGGGGAGAGAGCCCCCTACGAGCAAGGAGGAGGCATGCTGGCTTTTTGGGGGTAGTGGGGGTGGGGGGGGCACTCCTGGAGCCCAGCCTCACAAATCAGGCGGGGGCACTGTCAGCGGATTCCACTTTCCCTGAAAACTGGAATTGCACTCGGGACCAGCAGCCACTTCCAACACAGTGCAAAAAGATTCTCTTTATTAAAATGTTAATAAGATCCACTTTATTTCCAATAAATTATATAAAATGACCCTTGCAGCCCAGTCCTCTCTATGCCCTCAAAGCCTTGCTTGTAGATTTCTTTGGCTTTGGTGGGGTTTTTCCCCCCTTTCTTTTCCTCCCCCAAAGTGGCTCAGCCACAGTGGTGTTTGGTGTTTTTCTGCCATCGCACAAATCACAACGAGGACAGATCAATTCTACCTTGCAGGGAAAATCCATCAAGGAGCAATAGATTTTATTAACTGCTCAGGTGAGAGTGTGACTAGCTGCCTCTCCAGAAACCTGCACTGGAAGCCAGGACCATGACTTGAGCAAATTCTGTTCTTCCCATGTGGATGTGACCTTTCAGAAGGCCCTGAGCTATTCCCAAGGGCTCAGAATAGTACTAACCAAGGTTCAGGAATTTTACAATTGGGGAGTCCTGGAGATTAGTTACAGGGACATATAAAGCAAGGTTCTCTCATAGAGATCTAAGGTTAAGGCAGTGAAGTCCCTATTTTCAACAGCCTTCTTCCTAAAAGGACTTGTGTTTTACAATAAAGGGCATTTATCCAACTGAGATTTTTTTAAAAAAAATATCTGGGTCATGGGAAAAGTTGAGAAAACTAAAATAGTAACACCAAACCACAACTGATTCACTGTGATTTCAATATGAGCTTCCTAGTGGCCAAAGCAATATGAAAAATGAGTGACATCATCTTTGTTGTCGAACCATGAATAAGTTACATTCAATACTGGTATAAATATGTTATCTGACAACTGCCATAGTGGAACACTGAGCAGTGGACCATGCTCAGATTTGATGGCTTTGGGAACTATTCCAATATCCAGCACAGAGACTGGAACATGGAGACAGAGATTGGCATATATTGAAAGGATAGATGGCTAAGTTACTCAAGCACTGGCAGAAGCTGAGTCTGGATCCAAACTAGCTTGCTGACACCCCAGCTCTTTACCCAAGTTACTCAAGACTCTCTGCCTCTCCATTTGTCTTCTGGTCAAACCTCCTACACTCTTAAGTTCGTAGAGAGAACTCAGTGACAGAATGACCACTTCACACATGCAAACTGACATACTTTCTAAAATTCCTCCCTTGTCTGCTCCTTAGTCCTAAGGTCATTGCCTGTGATCCCAAGGTCATTGATGGGAATGCTTTGCCATCTGAGACTTGTTTGTTTTAGCCAACTGTACACCCATCTGACATCAATGCCAACCAAAGAGCCCACAATGGACACCGAGAAAACTACTGCCTCATCTGTTCTTCTTATTGCCCAAATAGAGCCATCTGCCCCAAGCATCTAATAAATAGGGTCTTTAGTAGATGATACGACAGAGAGGGCAGCGTGAGAGCCACGTACATGGAAATCCATATCCATGTTGCTCACTGATAAGGGACAAGCATGGAGTCTAAAAAGATTCAAATAAAGATATCTGAAATCTCTTTATTAGTCTGTAGTTCAGGCAAACAACCATCTGGTCAACCAGTGCCAGCTGCCCTGAAACCAGAGACTAGCAAACACAGACAGGGAGACAGAGAGGGGGACAGCTCAGCTCAGAGAATGGGAAACCAAGGTGACTATGCAATGCTGGAATAAGAAGGTCTTCCCTTATCTCCACAACAGCTCTGTCCAGGGAGACCCCGTCTCTGAGTAGAGAGGGTCCTAGGCTGCACTCAGTCACAATCTGGTGTCCTGCCTTTGTACTTTGCTCAGTCTCTCTGTGATTACCCCAATCCATCATCCTTAATTCCTCTCACCAAATATATCCAGTCTTCCGCCTTCTGAGTAAATGTCAGGGCTAGACTTGTTCCTGTTGTGGGGTGGGGCACATGAGCAGATCTAGCCAAGGAGCTGTGATTGAGAGTGACATGTGTCACTGTGAGGCTGAGGTGCTTCATGGCCACTGTCAGACAGGCTGGTCCGTTTCCCTGGCAATAGGGATCAGGGCAATTGTGCAAGTGCCTTTGCTGGGGAGGATTCACAGGGAAACAGCTGCAGGAAGAGAGCATAGAAAGAGATGTGGAAAAGGTGAAGTCACAATGGAGGCTCTGTCCATCCCAGAGCCCCTGGCTTATAACAACCTTTCAGAATTGGCCCTGGTGGAGTTAGACGTCTATGTTTTTTTGTCCTAATTATGCCAGTTAGATATTCCCCTAAGTCATGAGTGAGATGGTTTGGCTTGGCCAAGGGCAGCTCTCTAGCCTGGCCTCAAATCCATCACTCACCTACATAGCTGAGGTGATGAGTCCCAGGGCACAGATGGCTCTGTGAGTTTGATGGCTTCAGCAAAGACAGATGAAGCTGGTGGACTGAAATCTTGACCGGTCCATGGCAGCATTCTCCAGCATTCCTGGGCTTCTGTCCTGGGAAAGTCTACTCTCCAGCAGAAAAGCTCTAGTCAAGATCTGACCCTTAATGTCTGCTTCTGACTCTGGCCTTGCCTCGGTTTCTATAAACTGACAGGCCAAGGTTGGGAACAGTTGAGTTTGAAAGCCTTGAGGTGCTCCTAATCTCCCATGGAGGTCTCAGGCTTTCTGTGCTGGTAGGAGGAGCCTTGATGGCAGGATGAGGGCTGGATTGGGACCTGCAGGCTCCACCTACACACAACTATCAGCTTTGACACCCTAAGCTCCAGTTTCTATTCAATAAAATGGGACTCCTAACATGGTCACACTCCAAAGATGGCTGTACAACCCAATGTTACTGGGCCCCTTTCCCCCTTCTCTCCTCTATAGTCAGAGAACATGAGATGTGATTTGGTCATAAAGCATGGTTGGAGTTTTAATCAACCAAGACAGGAAATAAATCATTTCCTTCTGATGATAAAAGGCTTCTGAAGAGGAAATCCATTTTTTGTTTGCACAATTCAGCTTGTTTTCCTTTGGGTCCCTAATGGGGTGCTTTTGACTGATGGATTGATCAATGGTGGCCAATAATGCAGGTTCTGAGAATCACAGCTCTCTACCTGTCCCTACTCTGCCTCCTCTACGCTGGCTGTCAGCAAGTCCAGCCACTATCACAGAGTTGAAACTGTCTTTACACCCATTGGAGGTTCACACCCTTTCAAGGTACTTGAACTTGGCTGCAGAACTGACAGGTCACCCGACAGCCAGCAGTTGCCTCCTATGGGTACCAGGGGTTGAGACTATCTCCTCTGCTTGGAAGATGTGGCTGAATCCATTCCAGAGTGGGTAAACACAGCTATGGATATGCATGTGCTTGTGCGTATGTGTGCAGGCATATGGAATGTGTGTATGTGTTTGTGTATGCATGTGCACATACATATACCTGCTCCTATGGACTGATAGCAATAGGTGTACTAATAGTCCAGCAGAGATACAGTTTTTCAAATTTTGCTTGTGTCGTTGCTTGTAACAGAACAACGGCAAACCAAACAGGCCAAGAAGAGAAACAGCTCTCAGAGTTCCTGGAGTCCTCGGGGTATGGACATCCTAGGGCATCATGGAAGGAAGTCCTGGCCATACAATAGTCAATAAGTCTTAACGCTAACCAGGCTGTCATCCTAAAATGGTACACTTCAGGCCTCTTCACCATCAAAATCTTGGTTGGGGGAGCGCCCATTTTTCCCGAGGCAGAACCCCCATTTTATGCTTCTTCAGAGCCTTTGCTGTCCCTCAGAGTCAGTCAGTGTCTCACTCCAACCAGCATAGTACGATTCACCTTGGCTTTGCAGTGTGACTTGTAAGGAGAGAGACATGGTGGCCGGCGGGCCACTTGTAAGTCCGAGTCCCAAGAGACCCTCTCTGCTTCAGCTTGCGCTCCCTTCAGGTTTGGATGAGAGATGGACCGCCAGCTCCCACAGGATCGCATGCTTAAATGCATGGTCCCTAGCAGGTGATGCTGTTTTGGAAGGTTGTAGAACCCTTAGGAGGTGAGGCCTCGCTGGATGAAGTGCATCTCTGGGGAACGCGGGCCTTGAGGATTACAGACAAGCTGACACTTCCTGTCCACCTCTGCTTTTTACGCCACGGAGATGAGAGCAAGTGGCTGCCGTATGCTTTCCTCATCACAGAACCACCTGTGGCCACGCCTGCCCTCAAGGATGGACCTGAACTGAAATAAACCTCTCCTCTCAAGTCACTTGTCAGGAGGTATTTGGCCACAGGACATGGAAAGCAGCTAACGTGTTGTTGTTTCCTGCCGCTGTGATAATGCACTCTGGGTAAAATCAACCTAGGGAGGAAAAGGTCTATTTCAGCTCCCGAGTTACAGTCCTTGGTTGGAGGAAGCCAGGACAGGAACTCAAGTTAGAAACCTAGAGGTAGTAACTGAAGCAGAGACGACGGAGGAATGAAGCAGAAACCATGGCTTCCATTCGTTCTCTCGCAGGCTCATGTTGAGCTAGCTTTCTTACATAACGCAGACCCGCCAGCCTAAGGACGTACTGCTCACAGTTGAGTGGGCCCTCCTACATCAATTAGCAATCAAGAAGATGCTCCAGGGGCGTGACCACACACCAGTCTGATCTAGGCAACCCCTCAGTTGAGACTCCCTCTTCTGACCGGATTCTAGCTTGTGTGAAGTTGACAATTAAAAAAACCCTTACACGCACTTTCCCTATGTCCTCTATTAATCCTTGAAAATCCGTGTTTGCTGCCACATTTACTGGGGTGAGAGCGAGCATGTGGGTGCTTGGAGATCTTTTGTGGATGACTGTTGGGGTATGGCATCCTCCTGGCTTTCCTCAGCAAGGGAAGAGCCCCCCACACACACACTGAGGATAAGACAGGCCATGTTCCCTCACCTCTTTATGTCTGTGAACATGTTTAATAGAAGCGATGTTTGCACACTGCAATGGGTATGGGACTGGATATGTGGTAGTCTGGATGAGAAATGTCCCCCATAGGCTCAGGTATGTGAACACTTGGTCCTCAGCTGGTGGAGGTTACAAAACCTGTAGGAAGTGGCGCTTTCCTGGATGAAGTACATCACCACTGGCAGACACTGAGAGTTTGTTGCTTCCCTCAACACACAGACAGACAGACAGACACACACACACACACACACACACACACACACACTTCCAGCTCACGCCCTGATTCCTGTAGGTAGTTGAAGATGTGATCTCTCAGCTTTCTGCTACCGTGCCTCCCACCGTGATGGACTCTTGTCCCTATGGAGCCATAAGCCAAAATAAACTCTGTCTTCCATAAGTTGCTTTGGTCATAGTATTTTATCACAGCAACAAGAAACTAACGCAGGATATCGAGTCACCTC
Source organism: Cricetomys ansorgei (assembly GCA_026225945.1). Taxonomy (NCBI): domain Eukaryota; kingdom Metazoa; phylum Chordata; class Mammalia; order Rodentia; family Nesomyidae; genus Cricetomys; species Cricetomys ansorgei. Next base: position 913,938 of record JAMJFZ010004033.1, read on the forward strand.
AGCTAAATTGGCCTGTGCCTTTGAGACTTGCCTCCCTCCTTAGCAGCAACACTGGGCATTGAGACACCAGCCTTTACTGGAAAACCATTAAAACCCCCTCTAGGTGTCTCCCTTACCCCAAATCAGTGTCTGGGGTTACTTCTGTACTGAGAATCACAACAAATAAGTTCAGCAGCACAGTGGCTTTCAGAGCATGGACCTGGACCAGAGTCAGTCACACCAGAAAGGCAAACTTCAGGCCTCTTCCCCTGCTTTGGAAACTCAAGAGGTTGAGGGTCCACAGTCTGTATTTTACAACACAGAAGATATATCTTGAGAACCACTATTCTAGAGAATTCTGCATCACTCACAGTTACTGGTTTCGTCACTTGCAAACTATTGCAGGTTAGCCGTGACGCCAGGTTGATGGAGAGAATGATGATGTCATGAGGTTCGTGTATTTGGGAAACTAAGACTCAGAGAGTGAATATGTAACTCCATTGCAAGGCGCTCCGAGGGGCTCGTGAGACCTGAAGAAGCTCGAGCCACAGGGATCAATGAGAGGCGCAGAAGGAGGTTATCACTGTCAGGCCCCGCCGCTGTCAGAAGCCATCCTTGTTCCCCACTTACCAGAAGCTGCACTTTCTGTAAATGTTAACCAGAGAATAAATAAAAGCAAAAACACTGTTCATTGCTCCAACTAGCTTTCAAAATGAACTTAAAGTTTATTCCTCACAATCCCATCTAGGTAAACTGCAAAATGTCAGTGCCTGTGCGCGACAGGCATGTGTGTGTGCATCTGTGTGCCTGTGTGTGCCAGGCATGGGGGCGGCATGAGTGTCTTATTATTTATCTACTTGGCAGGCAATGTCAGGTGTGCCCTGAGATGAGACCTGTCACAGTGACATCAGTGTCCCCAAATCACAACCCGTGTGAGTTTACAGTCCCCCGACGGGGAAGCCCTGAGCCGGGACAAAGGGGAAATTGGGGAGAGGGAGCATTTGGGGAAAGGGCTGGTGACCAGTGGGTGGCAAGAGGAAAGGTTGAGCTGCTGAAGGTCCTGATTAAATGTCAGCCTCAATCCTGTTGCTAGGGGGAGGCATCTTTCAAGCTGCTCGAAGGAGGAGTTCAATTTCTCATGGCCATTTTACATCACTTTTTACATCTGACTGAAGCAAAGAGGGACTTTGTTGGAGGCTCTTGTGTTGACCGTTTAGAAGATAACAAGAGCCCCGAGCTCTTTGTCTCAGGATGCTCAGCAAGGAGTGAGGCCCGGTGACAGCATAGCAGCCTCCCCTGCTGCCCAGCATAGCAGCCTCCCCTGCTGCCCAGCACAGCATCTGGCACACAGCAGAAGCTTCTGCAAGAGCGGACCAGGGAAAGCATCCTCCCTAACACAGTAGAGCAGCTTTGCCCGGTCCTCACCCACCCCTGCACCTGATCCAGCCTTATCACATATAAGTGAATGTCCCTGCCTGTGACTTTGTCCTCGACTTTGTCCTCGCACCCGTGGCTTAGGTTGGTGGAAACAATGAGATGGGGGAGGCGGAGGCAGCTCATGGGCTACAGGAACTTCTGTCACTGTGATAAAATACCCTGGAAAAAAGCAACTTAGAGAAGAAAGGCTTCAGCTCACAGACCCAAGTTATATTCCATCACAGCAGGGAAGTCAAGACAACAGGGACCCAAAGAAACACAGTCGAGAGCAATGCCTGCATTGCATGCATACTTAGTGCTCAGCTACCTTTTCGGCTCTTAACAGCCCAGAGCCCAAGACCTAGAGATGGTGCTCACTAGGCTGGGTCATCCCACATCGCTCAGAACAATCAAGATAATGTTGCACCGACAACCTGATCCAGATAATCGCTCACTGTGACATTCTTCCTAGGTGGCTCTAAGTTGTAGCGAGTTAACAGTTGAAACTAGCCGGCATACTGCCCTACCCTCTGCTGCCATCTGCATGGAAACTGCACTCATTCTCTGACTGTTGGCTGGTCCTGGGAAGCTGAGTCAGCCCCAGCTCAGCCCAGATGTGCACTGCCAATCACGGTAGGTGGCGTAGCTCAGAGCCACCAAGCCCTAGTCAACCATGGATCAGTAGATAGCAATGCTTACCGTGATGAAAGGCAGAGAGGGCTGTGGCTGTTTGTCATTCAGAACTAAAACACCCAATACATAAATGAATCTGCTATAGTCTGAACGTAGAATGTCCCCTCATAGGCTCCTGTATTTGAATACTTGGTCCTTAGCTGATGGCACTGTTGTGGAAGGCTGTGTAAACTTTGGGGTGGAAGCCTAGATGGTGCGGGTGGACCACTGGCAGTGAGCCTTTCTTTCAGGGTTATAGTCCAGCCCACTGTCCTCAGAGTGCCCTGCTTCTGAATACAGATATGTGAACAAGCTGCAGGACAAGCTCCCACCACTAGGGGCAGAGTCACCCCTAGCTGCCATGCCATAAGATATTGTTTCCCCAGAAACCTTGAGCCAAAATGAACCCTTCTTCCTTTACCTTGCTCCTGCCAAGTTTTTGTTTTTTTTTTTTAAATCACAACTGTATAAAAAAGAATAACTAATCCAAGCCCCATTCTTTGGACTTTGTTCTGCTCAGGGTATGGCTAAAAACATGAAATCGTTTTTGGCACAGACATTTACATGAGAATATCCCATAATTAATGTTCTTAATAATCACAAATCCAAGTCCTCAACAATGTCTATGCGTACCCAGTGGCCCTCTCCTTTCACCCAGCTAATCCTGGCTGCCTGTCTCCTCCAAGGCAAATCCCCTGGTTCCGCTTTGAACAGTGCAGCAAAGCTGCTGCGGTCCCTGGCTGTTTCTATCCCACCAGCAGGAGTGTAAGGCCATCACTTGACAATTACTAGGGAAAATTTATTTACAGTGCAGTGCGGATCCCAGAGCATTTGCAGCGGATGCATTCATTTGCAATGTAATCCAAATCTGCCAGTGCCTCTGTAGATAAGCTGCTGTTCCCATAGAACAAACCCTACCCAGCTAATGGTGTCTTCAGTCTTTTATGAATACACCAAGGTCAGGGCCACCACAATGAGTGGGGGAAAGTTAATCTGTGGAAGCAAGTTAAGCACAGAAAACTACATTTTAATGATTCTGAATGTGTGGCAGCTGCTGGGATTTAACTGAGTGAGCACCAGAGGAGGAAAGCAAAGACATTTTTGTATCTTAATCCGAGCATCTGTAGATGCTCAGTCAAAGATGGTGTCTGCTGTTGCCTGTTCATAGCCTGGCACACAGCAGACGCTCAATAGATATGAAAGGGATGTGATGATCAAGAGCCCTTCCCCAGCCCTTCTAATACTCTTATTTGCCCCTGCTGAACGAGCACCCAGCACTACACCTCTGTTGTCTCAGCAGCCCTTTCCCCAGTAGTGGTTCTTAAACTGTGTGCCCTCAAGAATCCCATGCTGGGGAGATGGCTCGGTAGGTAAAGGGCTTCCCACACAGGCATGAAGACCTGAGTTCAGGCGAATGGCAGTGTGCAGCTGTAACTCCAGTGCTTGGGTGGGGGACGGGGGCAGAGCCAGGTAGACCCCAGAAACTTGTCAGCCAGCCAGCCTGGAGTTCAGAGAGCCTGTCACAAATAATAATAATAATAATAATAATAATAATAATAAATAAAAAAATAATAATAATGTGGAGCACCACAGAGGAAGACACCTCTGTCTTCCATACAAGTTACCCCCACCACACACACACACACACACACACACACAGTCTCCATTCCCTCCTGACACTCCACAGGACAAGATCCACTCTCTATGCTGCTCCTGTTTCTACACAATGAAGCTCAAATGAGCCTGTCTTAAGGGGATGTGAAACTCCCACGCCTGTGAAGTCCTGCAAAGCCATCTCCTAATCTCAGTCCCTAATTTCACGCATTTTCTCTTTGCTGGTTGGCAGTCATGAAACCGTCACATATGCCCAGCTCTTCCCTACCAGCAGCCCTGTACATGCAGTTCTCCTCACATAATAGACTCACTCCCCCCCCCCCATGTCTGGGTCATGTTTGACCCTTGAGCCCATCTGTAGTCATCTCTGCAGAGATGTCAGTCCACACTCGGCCAGCGTATCCCCCGAGCCCTAATCTAATGGCACCTTTCATCCTCTGTGGCTACCTTCCCTGTCATGGCTCCTTTTCAAGCGTGCTTCCCTCGCTAGGCCATGAGTTCTGTTGGCTTAGTGCTCACTGTTCTCTAGCTTCACAAAGAGCTTACATGAGTTTACATGTTAAGAAATAAATGGGGCCTAAAGAGATAGCTCAGCCAAAAGAGAACATGCTGCTCTTGGAAAGGACCAGAGTTCAGTTCCCAGCTTCCACATTGGGCAGCTCATATTTGCTGCCAAATCCAGCTTCAAGGGATCCAACAACCTCCCCTGGCCTCCACAGAGACACATAGACACATACACACACACACACACACACACACAAATAAACCTTTAAAGGAAATGGATAGGCGTTACTATATACCCTAGTCCATAGGCTGGTGGCTCTCTGAACATGTCAGCTCCACTGGGAATCCAGCCCCAGGGCTGATGATGGCCAGGTGATGTTAAGAAACCACCCAGCAACAATATGGCCAGAAATAAGTGATGCACATTCCAATGGCTGATGCCAGGTCCTGACATCCTGCTCTGACCAGGCTCTAAGGCACTGTAGGACAGGCCCTGGATACACTGACGGTACCCTTTCCCAAGGTGAACTGAGAGGATGGGGTGAGCCAAGGACACCCCTGAGCAAAGCAGGGTGAAGAGTTTTCCACTGTGAATTTCTCTGCCTTGACAGGTCAGGAATTCATCTCAAGCCTCTTCAAGTGCCAGGTCCTTGTACATGTAATGAATCTATTGATTTGCTGTTTGTCCCCAAGGGACTCTAGAGACCACAGTGTCAGGACTGAAGACAAAGAATTCTCATAGCTTGTCATAGAGCCCCGCAGGTGACAGACAGGTCTCAGCATATTCCCAGAAGACGCTCCTGGCTCTGTTCTCATTCCTCGGGAGTTTAAACGGTTACTCATTCTAGGACTTCCCTAACTCTGTGATTCTGAATAAACAGCTCACAGGCCCCTACCATTCCTCTCTTAACAAAGACAACCATTCATTCATTCATTCATTCAACAATTGTTTTTGATAACAGGAATCAAGTTACAATGAAGGAGAAGTGCTGTTCTGGAATTCAAGCAATTGACTTTACAGTGTGCCAAAATCCAGCTCTCCAGTCTGGCTTCCATGTTACCACCAGGGTGATTTTTAACTCAACTGCTAACTGTTACGTATCTGCTTTGACCTAGGCATTATCTCTTTCAGAAATAAATAGGAGAAAATTCATCCCTGACTTTTTTAATATTAGCAGAAAACTTTCCATGGCAGAGGGGAAGGCAGCAGGGAAGAGTCCGCAGTCCTCAGTCAGCACAGGGACCTGAGTTCGAATCCCCAGTACACACATAAAAGCTGAGCATTGTGGTTCATGGCTGTAATCCATCTCAGGGGTTGGAGAAAGACAGGTTAATCCCTTGAGTTCAATGGTCAACCAGTTCAGCAAAATCAGTAACCTGTAGGTTCAGAGAGACCTTATGTCTTAAAAAGTAAGGTGGAGAGTAATAAAGTGAGACCCAATGTCAATCTCTGGCCTCCACCTACAGACAGGCACATGAATACACACACACACACACACACACAACCTTTCAACGACAGATTGTCCTAATATTACAATCCAGATCTAGCTTGTCATGAAACACTAAGCAGGGTGTTCAATCCATTTCACTTTCCCACTGAAAGCTTAAGCACCAACCACACAGAACCCTCTGCTGTTCATCTCCCCATATCCCAGGAGGCTACTTCATCTTTAGTACCCTTCACCTCCTGCTTCCTTGCAGGTCTCTCCATGCTTTTTCCCCTATGCAGGTGGAAGTCCATTTTGTGGCCACAGATCATTATTTAGAACCTGTCTCAACTGTCACCCACTCCAGACCCTTTCAAGCTCTAATAAATACACTTAGAACAAGCAGTTCACGTACAGGTGTCCTTCAGGAGCCGTCTGAAATAAGGGACCAAGTCCAGTTCTCTCCCACAGCCTTAATACACCCAGCTCCAAGCACACACAGGACGTCCACGTAATGTCTATGCACTAGTAAATCATGCCTGGAAAACAGTCTGGAGAACCGGGACATTCATTAGGAGTAAGGCACTTACCCAAACCCTTCACATTCTTGCCTTCCTCACTGAATTCTAGCCAGCGCTGTATGAAGTCCAGTAACTTCCCTCCACTGACAATGGCGACTGGCCAACCTTCTCTGAGTGAAGGAACCTTCAGATCTGAGCCCCTGTATTCTGGGCTGCCTCTTTAGCCTCTCTGTGCAGCCCTGAAGACCACATCTCCCCTGGAAGCCCTGGCTTCCCTTTCTCTGACTCCTTTTGGAGTCAGATTCCCCTCCAACACTCACTAGAGCCAGACCAGGCAAGCTACTTAGCTCATCACTGTTGGGTCCTGGCTACCTGCCAAGCACTGTGTACCACATGGTGGGAATAACTGAAGAAATAATAAGAGCTGTTGCCCAAGAACTAATCAAGAGCTTAATTGTTTTGTCTTTAAATTTACTGGTTTATTATTTTTATTTAAAATATTGTCATATTTGATTTTATTATTATTTAATTATTTCAACCAGACCTGATAGTACAAGCATGTAGTCATGGAGATTACAGCAGGAGAATCTTAAACTCAAGGCAAACTTGAACCACTTAGTAGCACCCTATCTCAAAATTTAAAAGCAACTCCAGCCAGGGAAGCAGGTAGGCTAACTGCAGATCTTCACCTCTCCCTCAGCTCCCAGGAAAAACAATGCCCCAGACACACCCCAGATCAGCAGCAAACCGCCTGCTGTGGCCTCCCCTCCCTCTCTGCCCCCATCTCCAGTGGATAACACAGATATGCCCCTCCAAACTTCCCTCCCCACACTCTTGCTTTATCCCAGCCCTGACCCCAACAGGCATTCCCTGGAACTCGCAGGTTAATCTGGCCAGTAAAGCAGGTAGGCTAACCTCTAAAGCAGGTAATCTTCACTTCTCTCTCCAGTCCTTCAGGTCCAACCCCCAGCCTCATCCCCAGCTCTTTAGCAGAATACCAGTAGAGGCCTCTCCTAATGTTCTGCCCCCATTCCTAGGGAACTGAGCAGATCCTGATGGAACACTCAGCTTTTCTTCCTCCTGTGGATGCCCTGAGCCCTACCCAGCCCGCTTCCATTCCTAAGTGGCAATTCCCAGTACCTAGAAATACATTTTACCTGCAATATCCAGTGGCCGCACATATCAGGATCTGAGAACTTCCTGCCAGGCGACACACACCCGTAACATTTTCCTAAGAACCAAGGAGGGCAACAGAAACCAAGGAACAAAATATCCACCTAACAGAGACAAGAACAGGTATCAACACCCAGGATTATAATATTCCCAAGCCCAGATATCTAGATCTCAGCGTAAAAACACAATCAATAACAGCCAGAACAATATGTCTCCCCCAGAGCCCAACAACCTAACTATAGCAGAGCTATCCTTCTGCTGTATCCAAGAAACACACATTAATATCAAGGATAGACCTCACCTCAGGGTAAAAAGGATGGAAAAAGATATTCCAAGCAAATGTACTTAAGAAACAAGCTGGTATAGCCATTTTTCATGATAGTTTTATTAATTAGCTAAGTTTACACAATGTATTGATCACATCCTCTTCCCATTTCTCTCTGGTCTACCCTCTCATCCATGTGCCCGAGAGAGAGAGAGAGAGAGAGAGAGAGAGAGAGAGAGGAAGGACGAAAAATAAAACTGAGTCCAGGCTGTCCGCCTGTGTGGCAGGATCCTGGATTACAGGCATCACCATGGTTTCTGGAGGTAGCAGGCCACTCTGATCACGGTCATTCACATGGCCCACACCAACCCGAGATTAAGCATGATCAAGTTCAACACGAAGTTCAGACCTATTTAATATCAGACAAAATAGACTTTAAACCAAAACTAATCAGAAGAGATAGGGAAAGACACTACATACTCATCAAAGGAAAAATCCACCAAGAGGACATTGCGATTCTTAACCTTTTTGCATCAAACACAGGGGCAGCCAAGTTTGTAAAAGAAACATGACTATAGCTTAAATCACATATTGACCTTCAGTCACTGGTAGAGGGAGACTTCAATACCCTTCTCTTGCCAACAGACAGGTCATCCAAACAAAATCTAAACAGAGAAATGGTGTAGCTAACTGATGTTATAAACCAAATGGACCTAACAGATATTTACAGAACATTTCACCCAAACGCAAAAGAATGTATCTAGTGGAACTTCCTCCAAAATTGACCACATACTGGGACATAAAGCAATTCTCAAAGGTACAAGAAAATTGAAATAACACTCTGCTTCCTATTGCCACAGAGTAAAGCTGGGTAGCAACAATGAGAGAGAAAAACAGAAGGCCTACAAAGTCATAGCAACTGAACAACTCTCTACTGAATGAAAAATGGGTCAAAACAGAAATCAGAGACGTTCTAGAATTCAATTCTGGAACTGAATGGAAGACTCAGGTATAAATCCACACATCTATGGACACCTGACTTTTTGATACAGAAGTCAGAAATCTACAGTAGAAAAAGAAAGCATCTTCAACAAATGGTGCTAGTCAAACTGGACAGCTGCATGCAGAAGAATCCAAATAGATCCATACTTATCACTGTGCACAAAACTCAACTGCACATGTTTCAAAGATCTCAACATGAAGCCAGATACACTGAACCTGATAGAAGAGAAAGTGGGAAACAGCCCTTAAGTCATTGGCACGGCAGGAGACTTTCTGAACAGAACACCCGTGGCACAGGCACTGAGATCAACAATTAATAAATAGGTCCTCATGAAACTGAGAAGCTTCTGAATAGCAAAAGATGCCATCATTTGGACAAAATGGCAGCCTACAGAATGCGGAAAGCTTTTAGCAAACTACACATCCGATAGAGGGCTAATATCCAAAATATATAAAGAACTAGAAAAAAACTGGGTATCAAGAGAGCAAATAACCCTATTGAAAATGGGGTTCAGATTTAAACAGAATTCTCAAAAGAGGAAACTTAAATGGCTGAGAAACACTTAAAGAATGTTTGCCATCCTTAGCTATCAGGGAAATGCAAATCAAAACTACTTAAAGATTTCATCTTAGACCTGTCAGAATGGCTAAGAACAACAGAACAAGGACAGCTTATGCTGGTGAGGACGGGGAGTTAGAGGGACACTCAGCCATTGCTGATGGGCATGCAAACCTACACAGGCATGATGGACATCAGTATGGCAGTTCCTCAGGACGATGGGAATCGATCTACCTCAGGATCCAGCTAACACCACTCTTGGGCATAAACCTAAAGGATGCTTCATCCTACCATAGAGACACTTGCTCAACCAGGGTCTCTGCTGCTCTAGTCGTCATAGCCAGAGATTGGAAATAAACTAGATATGCCTTAACAGAAGAACTGATAAAGAAAATGTGTTACCTTTACTCAGCCACTAAACAAAATGAAATCATGAAATTCACAGGTAAATGGATGGAACTAGAAAAAGAAAAACCATTCTGAGTGAGGTATAACAGACCTAGAAAGAGAAATGTGGTATAAATTTGCATGTATGTATTTATTTGCTATTAGGTTAATGATAACCAAGCTACATTCTGTAGAGCCATAGAGGTTAGGTATCGAGTAAAGGAATAGGGGGACAGATAGACCTCATCAGGGAAGGGAAATAGAATAGATATTTATGAGTGGATGGGAGGCTGGAATGGGAGGATCAAGTTGGGAAGAAAGAGGGGGCAAGGGAGGGAATATGGAGAGAGACACAGAAATTAAAGGGTATTTGAGGGGTAGTATGGACACTTAATGCAGTAGAAGTTTCCTAAAATATGTACATACATGAAGGTGATCTAAAGGAAATTGCCAAATAATGGGGGAAACAGCCCCCTAACTAGTCACCAAATGGAGTTTCAAAGGTGTCCCATGGGAATCCCCAAACAACCCCGGTTGCTGCCTAGACAGTAGGTTCCTTTCCACAGACTGCCAGCAAGGCCCCATTGCTGAGGACAACACCTGTGCAACTCACTGGATCAAAATGATGCCTTCGTAGCCTTCACCCCTTGTTCTTGCATCTCTGGCACAGGAAGGGTACTCTGCGTGTTACCAAAAGTGAAACATAAACACCAACCCTTTGATCTACAATGGCGTCCTGCCCGCAAGATATGCTAGTGCAATGGTGGCAGCCAGCCATTCCACAGGCCCCTGCCAAACTCTGCTCCCTAGATCAGGGAGAACTCAAGTCCCATGTTCCCTAGCATCATAAACAGTCATATCATAGGAGAAGACAGAGTTGTCAAGGTTTGGGATTTTGCCCCTGCCTGGAAGTACTGGGAAGGCGCACCATCTGTGTGAGGGCCCAGTCCACTGTAGGCAGTACCATTCCTTAGGCAGATAGGCCTGAGCTGTACGAGAAAGGTAGCTGAATATAAGCCAGTGAATGAGGCCGTAACCATGGTTTCTATTTCAGTTCTTGCTTGAGTTCCTGTCCTAACTTCCCTGAGCGATGGGCTGAGCTTCAGTGTTAGCCAAATAAAACCCTAAGCTGTTTTTGGTCAGAATATTTTATCACAGCAACAGAAAAGTCACCGTAACAGTAGATGATCACAAATTGGGCACTTACCCTATGCCACGCAGGGGCCAGCCCTCCCCAGGTCTCATGCTCTTCCACACCGAGAAAACGTGTGTCCATTATGCCACAGCGCACCATTCCTGTCCCACAACGCCTGACAGGTTGGCGAGTCTGCCGAATGGCACTCGAAGTTGGTTAAGAACACAGATAAAATCCACAGGATAATCATCTGCTTATTCATATCTTTGTTCACTCATTCAACCGATCGACCCTTAAGAACAATTGACTGTCTTATGTGTGCCAAGTACTACCCAGCACACAGCACTGAGAACACAGTAAGGAACCAAACAAACACAAATGCCAGCTTTTGAGAAATTCACATTCTGTCTGGATTGTAGTAAGAAACATGAATAGCATGGGGCAGGATGAAGCCTTGACAGGAGCTAGCCTCAAATAAGGAAGCAGGAGAGAGTGTCTGCAGGAAACGGTTTGAACTCTCACAGTGCTCTCCTTTATTCGGTGATGACTTACCGGACATGGTGTAAGCTCCTTGCACTGCCCCCACCCCACGCTGATTTCCACCTACAGTGCAAAGTCCAACTCACTTTGTGAATGACACAGGTCACGGAGAGCTCCTGTGCTTTCCCCGAGGTCACAAACAAGAGGCAAGGCCCAGGGCTGCTTAGCCATACACCGCCACATAATCTCCTTCTGGATGCAGTTTGGAAAGCCCACTCTTTAAATTGCATTTATTTATTTTATTGAGGGAGCTCACGTATGCCACGGTGCACTTGTGGAAGTCATTAGACAGTTGAGAGAATATGTCCCTTTGCTTCTATCATGTGGGTTCTGGGAATTGAACTGCGGTCATCAGACTTGGTGTTAAGCACCTTGATCTGCTGAGCTCTCTCTCCAGTCCCGGAATGCCTACTCCTGCTTCAGCACCTTCTTCCTTCCAGCAGCTTCTGCCTTCCATCCTGATAGTTTCTCCACATATCCTGCTTGCACCCCCTGTACCCCCCTCTGCAGAACTACTCTGGCCCGTGCTCTTCTGGCCAGCCAGTTCCTCCTGCCACTGCTGGCCCTGGCCAGGGATGCCAGGCTGTAGTATCCTCGGGGCTGAAAGAGAGGAGATAAGAGGGACAGAGCACCCCACACTATCACTAGCTTGGAGTGACAGGAAGCCTGGAGTGTAGGGATAGCTGTGGTGGCTGAGCTGCTACCTGAGTACAGGGCTCAAAGCCTCCAACCACTGGACTCCACTTTTAACTTCGAAGAAAGGCTATGTGCCAGGCAGAAATCAGGGACTCAGTTAAATACAGGCTTAGAGAATAAAGGGCACATAGATTAGCACATAAAACACTTATACAGATGGGCAGGAGAACAGGTCAGGAGCCTGCGCACGAGAGTGAGGGAATGGCTGCTCTTGGTGGCCCACTCCTGTCGTCCCAATCCCTGGGAGATTGAAGCAGGAGGACTGCTGTGAGTTCCAGGCCAGGCTAGGCTCTAGGAGCAAGTGCCACGCCAGCCTGAACTATAGCGTGAGACCCTGTCTGTTTCCAGTGGAACAAAACTAAACATGCCTGAAGGAGGAGCCCAACCTTGGAAACACTGGGGCCCGGAGCCCCTACGGGCTGCTGTTGTTGAGTCTGCCACTCTGCAGCCCTACTACGCAGCTGTTCTAAGGGTCTCCTGAAGACCCCTGTTAAACCTCTGTCCACAAGGCAAGCGGGTCTAGGGACACACCTGTTCAAGCAGAGCCCAGTTCCCAGCGAGGGAACAGCGTGCCCTCAGGAGCAGCACAAATGCAGAGGTGGTCACAGGGGAGACACAGCTAATCCCTCACACCACGACTGCACCGGCTTCTAATCGCCTAATAGCAGGGCTCGTAATTGGCAGAAAAGATTGCCCTGCCCTTTACACATGTGTCTGCAATTACTTTTCAAACCAGGGCGATAAGTGGCATGATTGGTTTCTTTCCACAGGCTTTGGCTCCTTGGAGATGGGGGGCCTTTCTGCCAAAGCTGCGGTGGGAGCCCTGGATCACAAACAGAATGGCTATGGGGGAAGTTACAAACCCCCCCCCCCCCAACTCCTCGCCGCACCTGGTCTCAGCCCCCTGCACACCACTTCACACTGGCCTCTGTGATGAGCCACCACCAAGCCTCGCTTGCCCTGTGACTGCCAGGCCTCTGCAAACCACACACTTGGTCTCTGCTCCATGTACCTTCCCCAGAGACGCCTTCCAGGGACACCTTTAATGAAAGTACTCCCTTTTTCCCTCCCCTCCCCTGGTCACACTGGTCTTTCCCCTCCTTCTTCATGTCACATGCCTCAGTACAATGCCTGTGACCATCTACTCGTTGGCTGCTTGGTTCCTCGTGAGAGTCAACTCCATGGGGGTGGGGGAGACTTGGATTTGCTTGTCACTGTCGCCTCAAGTGTCCAAGAGAGAGTGTGTGACAGCGTGAATGCTCAGTTAATGAGCAGATGCACAGTCAGACACACTTGGATAGACGGTAGGCCCGACACGTCCATTGTTCCAGGTGCCATTCCATAGAACATGTTCTCTAAGGACTAGGAGAGGCCCTGGAATGGAAAGCGGCAGTGTGAACTTGGGGTGCCCGCTGTCCTGGCTTGGAAATCGTGGCTCTGTCATTCGAAAGCTCCATCAGGGATGGAGAGAAGGCTAAGCAGTTATGAGCACTTGCTGTTCTTCCAAGGGACCTTGAATTTAGGTCCCAGATGGGGGAGGGGGGTGTATCTAGCGCCCCCTTCTGGCCTCCTTAGGTACCCACACACATATGGCATGCACATAAAGCAGACAAACATACATTAGCAGAAAGAAAAAGAAATCCTCAAAAGCTCCATTTCCCTATATCATTCTCAAGCCAACTTAAGGATGAGTTTTACATCAGTCCCTTGGTCACATGGGGATGGAAATCATTCCCTCGCTCCACTCTAAGGGAATTGGATGAGATAAACCATAGACAGCATGCGCCCTGTCCTTGCGAGCAATAGCAAGAGCTGCTTGGTAAGATTAGATGTTGTGTCTGCCTGTGGGATGAGGCAGGACAGAAAAGGGCTGTATGTTACTGGATGCCTGCTGCATGGCTGGTGTCTGCTGGGTACTGTTACCCGCACAAATTATTACTCACAGCAACCTTGTGTGCTTGAAGGTATATAACTTGATAATTTGATATGTTTACATGTCTGTTGTGGAATAATCTGCATAACCAAGGTAACTATCAGACCCATCATCTCACATAGCTGCCCTGCGCATATCGACATGTGTGTGCCTGTATGTGTGTACATGTATATTTGTATGTGTATGTATGTCTACATGGTATGTATATATGTATATGTTTGTATGTATTTGTGTGTGTATATAAATACATGTATTATGTATGTATACGTGTACATGCTTGTATGCATGTTTGTATATGTGTGGAAAGATACTTAAGATTCACCCCTTGGATGGTCAGTCTTGGCTCTCAACCTGACTAGGTTAAGAGCTCTGTCGCACTGCTGAATGCACCCGTGTGTCCCCGAGAGCGTGTTCAGAAAAGACTGATATGTGGGCAAGTGTCATGGGCAAGGATAGAAAGAACTAGCCCTTAATGTGGGTGGCACTTACTGGCCCAGGTTGAAAAAGCAGTCCTAGGAAAAAGTGGGGTGCTCGAGGACAACTTCTCCTTTCTTTTGTTAACCCACCCATCCATCATTGCTGCTGGCGTCACACCCCCTGTCTCTCTCAGCACAGGCTCAACACCAAAGACTCTCTGGAGAACTCTCAGAACTTGGCTGGGACTTCTGGGATGCCCAGATTCTCAGACTGAGGAGCTACAGGGATCTCTGATCCTCTCAGAAGCTACCCAACCTATGAGGTAAATGCACATGTGCTGGTGCGTGCATGCACACGCACGTGCACGCACACACACACACACACACACACGTATACACGGCTCTGTTCCCTTAGAGAATCTCGCCTAATCAAACCTTTTAACACACGTTTAAAGTACGCAGCACTGTTAACCATGAACACCATCTGTCCCAGGAGTGAGTCGCAGAGTCACTCATCCTGTGTCACCTCAATCCTGTACCCTCTGCCAGGGTCTCCCTGTGTGCTCCACTCCCTGTATGTCCTCCAGCTCCTGATACCTATCTTGCTCTCTGTTCCTGTGAGTCTGACTGTTCAGATTCCACAGGTGAATGAGGTCAGACATTGTCCATCTTTCTGGTCTGCCTTTTCTCACTTAGCACTCCGAGGTATTTATCCAAAGCATCTCAAAGAGATGTCTGCACTCCTCAGTTCACACAGTGCCACTCGCAGCAGCAGAGGCATGGAAACAGCCTCAGCATCCAGCAGTGAACAAAAGGGTAAGGCAATTGTGGACCGTGCACACAACGGAATATTATTTCATCTTTAAAAAGCAGGAAGCTTTCCAGCCGTGGTAACAAGGAGGACCCTAGCACTGATTAGGTCAGGCCGTACCTCATCTTTAGACAGGAAACAGGATCGCAGAGGCAGACGGTAAGTCTAGCTCCCAGCCCTCAAGTGGCCGATCCAGAACTGAGTGGAGCTCCGCTGTCTCATCACACCAGCGCGCTTCTGAGGAAATGGAAACAGATCGCAGAGATCAAGCAGGACGGAAGCACAAGCAGCCCTTGGGCACGGAGGATTTAATTTGAGACTTGGAGTTAAATTTTCTCAAGTCTTTCTCTACAACAGTTCTGATGAAGAAGGATGACCCTGGGGTAGGGTTACCAGATGAAATACAGACACTCATTTAAATAGAACTGTCAGACAAATAACCAAGAATCTTTGGTACCAAGTATGTTATGGCTATTGTATATTTACAAAATATTTCATTAAAAAATCCTGTTCTTTTCTATGGGAAATATAACAACAATACGGGCCCCTTCCCTGCTCTCTCTCTCCCTATCTGTGTGTGTGTATGCATGTGTGTGTGTGTGTGTATGTGTGTGTGTCACATGTGTATGGATGCAGGCACTCATTCATATGTGTGGAGGTCATAGGAAATCATAGCTCCTGATCCTTTTCTCTTGAAACAAGGCCTCTCATTGAGCCTACAGCTTGCCATTGCTTTCAGCTAGCCTGGCTAATTAGCAAGCCTCAACCCCCCCCACACCCCCACTCTCCCCATACCCCCTCACACACCCCCACCCCACCCCCGCCCACCTTGCCCTGGTGTTCCGGCTACAAGCATGCACAGCCATACCTTGATTTCACATTGGTGCTTAAGAGCTAAACTCCGGCTTGCCGATCACGACTTCTTGTGCCCAGAATTCAGGTCCCCAAAGACCACAAGATAGCCCAGGTCCACTTGCGAAAAGCAAATAGGCTTTATTAAAGCTGGAGCAAGGTCTCTCTGCACCCACCGAAGAAGCAGGTTCAGTCAGAAAAGCCCCAAGTTGGTGATAGGCTGGGGGTTTTTAATCACGGTTACAGGAAGGGGCGGGAGTTTCTAACCCAGTGGTTACGGATTGGGTGTTTTTCTGTTCTATCAAGTTCTGGCGCAAGGGAATTGGTGCGCTAGGGGGCGTAATCTCTGATTGGTTCTTTGGGGTGGGATCTGATTGGTTCTTTGGAGGGCAAGTTTAGGTCCTTCATTATCCACTGAGGCGTCGGGAGTTTCTAACCCAGTGGTTACGGATTGGGTGTTGTTCTGTTCTATCAAGTTCTGGCGCAAGGGAATTGGTGCACTAGGGGGCGTAATCTCTGATTGGTTCTTTGGGGTGGGATCTGATTGGCTCTTTGGAGGGCAAGTTTAGGTCCTTCATTATCCACTGAGGCGTCTCCCCAGCCCCAAACCTTAGATTTTTTTTTTTTTCTTTCTTTCTTTCTTTCTTTCTTTCTTTCTTTCTTTCTTTCTTTCTTTCTTTCTTTCTTTCTTTCTTTCTTTCTTTCTCTTCTTTCTTTCTTTCTTTCTTTCTTTCTTTCTTTCTTTCTTTCTTTCTTTCTCTCTCTCTCTCTCTCTCTCTCTCTCTCTCTCTCTCTCTTTCTTTCTTTCTTTTCTCTCTCTCTCTCCCCCCCCCACACTCTGGCTGTCCTGGAACTTACTCTGGACCCCAGCCTGGCCTCAAACTCACAGGGATCCTCCTGTCTCTGCCTTCCAAGTGCTGGGATTTAAGGTGTGCACCACCACTGTCCAGCTTTAGATTTCTTATATCCACCAACATGCACATGCTCTTACGCTAGCTGTCCCCACCATGTG
The DNA here is from genome assembly GCA_026225945.1 of Cricetomys ansorgei. Taxonomy (NCBI): domain Eukaryota; kingdom Metazoa; phylum Chordata; class Mammalia; order Rodentia; family Nesomyidae; genus Cricetomys; species Cricetomys ansorgei. The sequence goes on from JAMJFZ010004033.1 coordinate 930,852, forward strand.
GATTCTGGGCACAGACATTTCAGAATGACTACTGAATTCTGGTCTCCCGTACATCCTGGTCCTTCCTCACGCAAAAGTGTGTGGCTCCTACCATCTATCCTACTCTGCCTGCTTGGGAAAGACACCCCACCCCCACCCCCCACCCCCACCCCCACCCCCACCCCCACCCCCACCCCCACCCCCACCAGTTGCTTTGGGGAAATCCGGTTCTCTCTTGAGAATCCGAACTGGGAAACATGGAGAGTAGAAGATGGAAATTAAGATAAAGAGCCACATAAACAACCAATGTACTTTCCATTTTTATTTATTTTTGTTTGGCTGGATTGTTGGTTTTTAAACTTTTGGCTCCATGCCACTTTGATTTGCTGGTTTCAAGTGGGATTTTTGGCTCTTGCCATCTCAGCAGCCTTGATTAGCCGTCTCCTGTGGCCATTTGACCTGCTCAGGAAACCTATTAAAATGACCCATATTCTTGAGTGCCTGGAGGAAGACATCTCTGCCCTTTAAAAAAATTCTGTAATCTTATTTATTTCTTCAATTGCTTACATTTTATTTTCAATCAGAAAAAAAAATACCATTGAGAGACCTGGTTTATTGAAGAGTTTACAAGGCTTAATGCCTTGAAAATAACAGTAATTCTAAGTGTCCTTAGTTCTGATGGATGCGCTCCATCCTGTCTTCATGTACTGTGATTACAGAGGTATATACACAAAGCGGGGTTAGCCTGCCCTGAGGAAGACTGCAGATCCCCCCACCTACTCAGCTGCCTGTAAAATATGGATCCCTCATGGCAATCACCAGCACCCATCTTTGCCTGAAGTCTATGATCATGCTTTTACTTAGTCAGGGGGGTTTACAAACCCCAGGCGCCAATAACTTCTACAAAGTTACCACATGGGTTTCTGAGAATAAAGACCAAGGTTCCCAGATTCTACAGAGAACTGCTTACTCCAGTCACAAAGACTCGGCTCGGTGGTCTCCCCAAAACTATACACAGCTGCATCTGGAGCAACTGTGAGGGTGTCCTCGCTGGGCCCTGAGCCCTGGCCCTGGCTCCTCAGATTCTGTTCTTCTGTTCAGGCTTTTGTTTCTGACTCCACATTGATAATAATCCAAAGTTGGAGCTCTGTCTCAAATCTTTAAGATGAGAGAAGAGAGCCTGGGCCTGTTGAACCCTGAGCATGGCCGCTTCACAGATGCCCCACAAGTCATCTCTCCTTTGGGAAAGTAGTTCATCCTCAGAGAGACCCTGAGCCGTAGACCAGAGGCACTGTCACCTCGACTTCTTTCAGAACCTGGTTCCCTGTATACTTTCCCAAAAGCCTTCTGAAGCTTGGGAATTCACAGCTAATACCACCTTCCCATCCCTGCTGCCCTAGTGAGCCTCATCTTTCCTCTCTGAATGTCACAAGATCCCTCCTCTGACAGCTTCAAGATCATGTTCACAGGCCTTTCCACGCATTGTTTAAAGCATTCAACTTGGTGTTCTAAGTGGGGGACAAGCCAGGGATCCTGATCGGAGGGCACACTGCTCTCCTCTTCCTGAAACGCAGTTCTCAGAAGCACCAACATTTTTAAAGAAGAAAGCTAGTCCCTTTTCTGGGGGGGGGGGGGGGAATGACTCAGAAGAATAAAAGCAAAAATCAGCTTCTCTGGGTCTGATCTTCGGCTTTCCTTGGCCCTGTAGGCTTAAAGCTACTATATTAGTTAACTATCCCCCCCCCCTCCCTAAACTTGGTGGCTTGAAACAATGATATTGCCATGTAGTCACAAAGACCTGAGTTCATGTCTCTGGTATTCACATAAAAAAGCAGCACCATCCCATAATCCCAGCCTGAGGGAGGCAGAGACTGAGCATCCCTGGGACTTTCAAACCAGCTATTCTCAGCCTAGCTGAATCAGTGAGCTCCATGTCCAATGAGAGACCTTGTCTCAAAAACTAAGCGGAGAGCAATCGAAGAAGACACCCGACATGAACCTCTGGCCTCCCGCTGTATACACGCATGTGCGCACAACTTTCTCACGGGTCAATATGGGTTGGGGAGAGGTCAGCAGTTAAGACAGGCAATTCAGGTTTGGGGGGTCTCTTCCAGCAGTCAAGAGGCTGACAAGATTGACAGCCACCAAAGGCTGGGCTAGGGCTGTGGGGACTTTGAAAGTAGCTTTTTCATATGGCTGACAAAGGTTGAACAGTTAGTTGACAGGAGGCCCCACCCCATTTCTCCTCTCCCTGGGCCTCCCCATAGGGCTGCCCAAGTGTCCTCTTGCCATGGGCACTGATTCTCCAAGGCAGAAGACTAGATATCCAGTATGAAAGTCACCATGGCTTTCATGACATAGTTCCTGAGGTCAACAAATGAAAACCTCTGCCATCCTCAGTCACCTCTGAGTCATGTAAAAGCGTAAATGCCAGGAGGCGAGGGTCCCTAGGGCCACGAGGGAGTCCCTCACTCTTACCATGAGGCCCTGTCCTCCCCTCTTAGATATCATGCACATTTCATCAGTCCTACTTCAAGTCCTTGGTGCCCATGCGCAGGTTTGACCACCTGACGAGAACCTCGTCGCTGCAGTCAAACTGTTAATACCTTACACTGTTTAAAGTGCCATCATTTCGGGGGGCAGAGGCCTCAGCTTAAAACACGTATAGGATGAAGAATCAGTCGTCAGCTGTTCATGAGGTGACAAAGGGGACTATGCTAGCTGACCTTAAATTCTATGCAAAGACGATGAAGAAGAGGAAGTGAGGAGGATGGGGGAGGAGGAGAAGGAGGAGAAGGGGGAGGAGGAGGAGGAGGAGAAGAGAGAGGAGAGGGGAGGAGGAAGGGGGAGGCTACCAATACAGCTGTCAATCATACTTTCCCGTTGCTGTGGTGAAATGCCTGACATGAGCGACTAATGGGTTGGTTGTGGCTCACAGGCAAGCGTACCGTCCATCATGGTGGGGAAGGTGTGGCAACAGGAGCCTGAGGCAGCTGGTCACACTGCATCTGCAGTCAGGAGCAAAGGGAGCTGGATGCTGATGCTCAATGTGCTTCCTCCTTTTCATTCACTTTGAGCTCCCAGCCAATGGTATGGCGCTGCCCATGTTCAGATAGGTGGTTCAGTCAAACCTTTCTGGAAACATCTTCAAAAAAGAAAAAAAAAAAAAGATGCGTTTCCATGACAATTCTAAATCAAGCCAAGTTAACCGTGAAGATTAACCATTCTACCAGTAGATACACTGAATCCTGGATATAGCTGTGACTTTACAGTTGTGCTTGTCCAGAATGGCATTCACTTTGGTAAGTGATGGAGATACTGAGGGTGATGGGACCTTGAGTTATACCATCCTAACAAACAGACTTCAATAGCCACAAGTAGATTCAGAAATGGTGAAATATGGGTGATCTTTACACCTTCCAAGGGTGCTAAGAACCCGTCAGTCATTGCTAGCAGCACACAATCCTTCCTTCCATGATGTTCCCCAGCTTTTATCCCACCTGGGAGCCCCTACCAGAACCTCTATCCTGGCCCATAGACCTTTTAGTGGTTTCTCTCTCCCAGATACCCCCTGAGGACCAGCAGCCTCTGGGTCATGTCAAGACAACAGCTGATCTACATGCCTGAATCTATGACCTCAAAGCAACTCGTGCAGGTCTCAGTAGCCTGTCTTCTGGAGCCCCTGGGACAAAGCTTCAACCCACATAGGTGCTTTGAGGCAGACAGAGGTGTATGTGTATGCATGTGAAGGCCAGAGGTTGGCATCAGGGGTCTTCTTCTCCTACTGGCCACCTTAATTTTTGAAACGAGGGCTCTCGTTGAACTTCTAACCCACAGATTTGCCTAGACTGATAGGCCAATAAACTACTTGCTCTGAGTCATGTTCTCTCTCTAGAGCTGGGGTTACAGTTGGGGTGATCTGGGTGCTGGAGGCCCAAACTCAGTTCTTCTTTCTTATACATCAATCTCTTCACTGACTGGGCCATCTCCACAGCTACCGTAAAAACCTGTGGATTTGCATGGTGTCAGGGACCAGCAAGAACTGGCTTGGCTTTGCACAGAAGGAAAATGAAGTGCAGAAGCTTTGGTCATGTGACTACTTTCACCGCACACAGTATCAGCACAGTCAGAATAGTGAGCACACTTAAGTCCCCGGACTCTGAGTCCAGTGTTTCTTCATTGCCGTCGCAGAGAACCTTCCTGGCTGAGAAAGACATTGGACAGCAGAGGAAGAGGTGTTTTCTCCTGCCTGTCACATGGGTTCTGGAGTGAGCACCCCTAGCCAGCTCCTCAGAGCTGAGCACATAATGGGTTGCACTTATCAGTCCCCATTCATCTCGCTGGCCCCAGTGACATTCATTATTGAAAACACAGGCGCTAGAGGGCAGGAGCTAGAAGAAGAATGCATGGCTGCCCTGTGAGGCACAGTGGCTTTCTTTTCCATTTATAATAAACCCTGTTAAAAGCCTGGATGGGGAGTGCCAGAAAGTGGAGCAGGGGGAACAAAAGCAGACATCTACTCTATTTGTGTAACAGAGGCTCACGGGAGAAGCTGCTTTGGCATAACAACAAGCTCTTATCCGAGAGGCTTCAAGAACAAGAGAATTCAAAGTTTAAGGGAAAGACGGGGATTATTCTGAGCTTGGTTGGTTTAAGGAGCAGGCTCTGAGGGTCACTAGAGGAGAGGGGCTAGGGGTAGCTAGCAAAGAGTTTCTGTAAGGTCTACAGGGCGGTGCACTTACACCTGTTCTCTGTTCTCTGGAGGTCCTGGCAGTGTGCCCAGGGACCAGGCAAGGTAGCCAGGGGAGTTCATGCGCTGAAAATGGCCTTACATTTAGCTTTGATTCCTCAGTACAGTTTTTAGTGGTTTAGCACTCCTCATACCAAGGATGCCACATGGTAACTTCTCTCCATATATGTGGCCAGAGGGTTGGTGAGCAGGGTGCATTGAAATACCCCCTCCAAGATATGAGGAACCAACACTTTGAACAATGGCAGAGTCCTCAGTCCCTGAGGTATCCCTTAGAAAACCCTCCTGAAGACAAGCCGAGTTATCTCACATTCTCCCTTAGGGTCCCAAAAGGGCTCCTGGTCAACAGAAGCTTGGGAAAGGCTTCTGGTCTCACGACTTCCTCTCCTTCTGTCTTCCTTTCACTGGGATCTCTGTAGCTACCACGTAGGGCTTATCTGAACATTCTGTGTCCCTGTCCCATCCTAAGAGCTGCAACTGTCTCAGCATCTAGGGATTGGGACATAAGTGTCTTTTGACTGGTATTCTTTACCCATAACTGTCTACTTTGCCTCTATTAGAGCTTCTTGGGATCATTTCCTAAGCAAATCCCAAGTCCCAGGATTTGCTTCTGGGGAACAGGACAACCCTTACCTGCTCAGGAACATGAAGCTAGATTGGACTTTTCATCAGCACTAAACATTTAAAAAGATACATTCTGTAGGCCAGGGCTTTCTAAGAGTGACTCAGACAAAGGAGATCCGGTCACAGCAACAACTACTTGGCTCCTCATACGCTACCTGTTCGCACACCTTCAGCACTTCTAGTTGGGACTCCCAATGTGTAGGTGTTCATCCTTGCTCTCTCTGCTGTTTCCTTTGCTCCTACAGTATACAAACTTGAGTCTCCCCATCGGAGACAAAATCACTGCTCTCAAATGGGAATCAGTCAGACACTTGCAGTTGAGTTTGTTAAGGAGCCAGGCAATACAGGCTCTCACTGGTATATTGGTACCCTCTCCTGAAGCTCAGCTTACAAGAAGCCGCAAGATGTGAGTCCTCGGGGCTCTTTAACTTCCTCTTGAAAAGCAATGTGAACCAAACAAACCTCACTCAGGACTCTATGAACCGAATGGGTCGTAAGTGCTTCACAGGTGCTCTGTGAAGCTCCACCTCTCTGACAGACCCTGGCTCTGGGCATGGTTTCTGAGTGTCCCAGCATTCACATGAGGAAACAGCTATGCAGAGACTTAGAAGTGATTCCAGACAAAGCTGCCTCCTGATTCCAACACCACACGCTGTCTATTGACAATCACGGCCATGCCATTTTGTAAACCTCCTCTGGTTGAACTGTGACAGTTGACCAAATGACAGTGACCTGTTTTCCAAAACTAATATAATTTGTTTTCTAGATTCTTGCCCTTTTGACTCTCATAGCTTAGCAAGAGAAAGCCTGACTAAAAGTGTGTACTATGGACTGCTCATCAACCACGCGATACACAAACACCACTCTTCTGAAACGTAGAAAGGGATTCACCGAAATTGTCACATGGGCCTGAACTCTCAACAGAGCTTTTGGCACACTATTAGCTGCCTGTTGGCCCGTAGCACCAATTCTTCTAATACATTTCTTACCCAAAAGGACAGTTCATCTCAGTGTCCTTCTTGAGCCCCAAACCCTAAACCTTTCACTCATACCAGAGATAACTCAACTTTAGCCTGTGCTGTTTGGGAACTGCAGAGGACTCCAAGCTTGGTACTCCATGGTGACTCCCATGCTCTCGCCTCCTGGTTCACTGGTTCTCTGAGCTGCCTTTAGCTGTTTCTTGGAAACCAACACCTAAGTTACATGACACCGACAGGAGCCCAGCCTCAGCCAGAAAGAGAAGCCCGATTCCGACAAGGGAGCATCAACACCTCTTTTGGGGAGAGTCATCCAGCCAGGACCTTATTATGCTGCCAGAGTCCAAGCAGCCCCTTGGAACCCATTCATCACTGTTCCAGATAGCCTTGGCATGGCGGCCTTAATGGTGCTTTTCCCACAGCCCTTAGCTTCAGCACTCTGGAATGCAGAGCCACTAAAAATCAGTCTCCCCATCATCAGGGAGATTGGACACTTCCAGTCTCCAGTCCTCTGCTGTGGACATGGCCTCTTTGGTTTAGGGAGCAAATGGCAGGCAAGGCAATGATTCTCGATGGGACAGTGGTTTCAGGGGCCTAGACCAAACAGAAGCTATGAAGAGAATGGAGAGCTGCCTCAAACTTGCAGACATGGAGGGCTGAACCAGAGCCAGGCTCCAGGGGTGAGCTGGGCAGTCAGGGGTGATGGGAAACTATCACCGGCTATAAGGACTCCAGGGCAGCCGCCTGGAGAAGGCAGGGCTGCCGACAGGGCCAGTGGTCCACATGACTAGGCATTCAGTCCAGCAGCAAGCAGCACAAACGTGGTCTTCCCACCCGGGCTCCAGCCCTGGCTTCTCTTGTTTCCAGCTGTGCACTCCTCATTGTTCACAATGAGTTCAGGGTTACCTCCGAAAAGCCGTAACCAACATGGGGTCTTCAATATTCAAAATGTAGATAGAACCCTTCCGCATCAAGTGTCTGGCACATAATAAAGGCTTCAGTAACAGTTAAACATCAGCAGCCGTATCACTGAAGGAAGGGGGAAACCACTGCTCAATCTTAGAAATAAAGACGTATTCAGTCTGCAGACACAGTCTGAGCAGAAATCCTGGAGGCATAAGAAAGTGAGTCTGTTATTAATTATGAAACTAAAGAAAATATAGAACTGGATAGTCGGCATAGAGAGTAAGAGCACTTATCGTGCAATTACAACGGCCTGAGTTCAAATCCCCATCACTCATGTAATACGTTGGGCATAGATGGGTGCACCTGTCACCGCAACACTGTGGGGTGGGGGACACAGAGGATTGCTGGGGCTTTCTGGCTGCTGGCCCAGCTCCAGATTCAGTAAGAGATCTCATCTGAAGAAAATAAGCTGAAAAGCAAGATACCCCAAATCCTTCTTTGGCTCCTACATGCATGCACCTGAACACACATGTCCTCATACAACACACACACCAAAATTTTATTATATACTATCCATTATATGCCTTAAATATCATAGCACTATTTGCTTTCCTGTAAAATTTTAACAATCCAATATCTTGGTGGACAGCTGCCATCTTCAACTTTCTTTTATCCTCATTCTCACCCTACATGAGGACATTTCAGCAGGCGAAAATGGAGCCAGCATGTAGCAATGAGAGGGGGGGGGCTTGTACCAGCCAGGCCTGGGGTACCCCCACATTCCTCCATCAGCTAGACCTCAGTCACAGGGCCTCCATGTGCTCAGGACAAAAAGGAAATGGAACACAATGGACACATCTGATAGGAAAAATGAACAAAGAATCCTAGATCCAGCCTGCGTCTGTTGGCGACGTAGAACCCACAGTGAATGACAATTGTGATAATCCATACTGTGTGCTGTCTCTGTGTTCCACCTGAGAAATGCCATCCAGAAACATGATAGTGGTCTTTATAAAATCTTCCCATCTCCAACCGGATATTCACATTCCTTCCTGTAGGGATTAGCTTATGACTTGGTAAGTTCTCCCTCCCTTCCCACAACCTTCATGGGAATGCTATACTCTCCCTTCCCATGATGATGGACTCGGCCATGTAGCCTGCTTTGGCTGGTGGAATTTGGATGGAAGTTCTTGTACATTACTTCTGAGCTTAGGCCAGGAGGGCCATTGTGTAGTTCTACTTTCCCTTTTATGAACGTCTCGTATCCACGATGAGGAAACTTCCTTGTAAACAAAAGATATCCCCTTTACCCTGGGCCAGAGATGTAAATGTGGGGACCAGGGCCAGTTGGGGCTCTCCAAGCTGCTATGCAGATGTGAAGACAAGAAGTAAAACCTTATTTTGTATGCTACATAGTCTGGGTACAGCTAATCGCACGGAGTCAACCTCAGGAGCCATACCACGTGTCTGATGGCGAGATAGTAGCGGTGTGAGTGTTTTGTACTAAAAGACAGCTGACGTGAAAAATCACCAAGCACTTATCCTGAGTTGCTTAGGAGCCTGTGTTTCTCTTGTTGCTTTGCCCAAGTGTCTGACAAGAATCAACTGAATGGAGGAAGGAGTTAATTTGGTTCATCGTGTGAGGACACGGTCCACTGTGACAGTGGCGGGAGCGGGAGGCGATTGGTCACACTGTGTCTGCTAGTCCAGAAAGAGAGCAGACAGGAATTGAGTCTGGGTTATAGAACCTCAAATCCTGCTCCCAGTTATCCATTTCTTCCAGCAAGGCTCCACCTCCCAAAAGGTCTATAACCTTCCAAAATGGATCCATTGGCTAGGGACCAAGTGTTTGAACACATGAGCCTATGAGGGACATTTTACATCCAAATCATAATAACAGGGCTCAAAGCCTGGACCAAGTCTTTGCAAATAGGGCTTTCATATCATGATTCTGCAAGAGACTCTCCTTTCCACATGCACATGCACACACACATGTGTACCTCTGTCTTCATTTACCCAGTGAGTGAACGGGGGTGGAATTGGAGTGGGCTAGAGCTCATTCAGCTCAACATTTAAGAAGTCTATCGTTGAATATCTCTGAAGTCAGGTTGGTCATGAAAGCTCCTGTGTGGGAGAGTACAAATCCTGCCTTTGCAAGGAAGGCAGAGATAACGACTCCAGCACAGATGGAGGAGATTTCTTCAGGGAAGAGAAGCAGCACTTAGGTTGGTTAAAGCCTTCCCTCGTGGGCCATCATGTTCCTGTTTGGGGTTTCTGGGCCCTCGTTTTGGATACGGCAAGACTCTTCAACCGAGATTTATGGCGTGGAAACAGTCAACAGGAGCCCATGAATAAATCCAGGATGCCTCTGTGTCCTCTGCTCTGTGTGCTTCCTTCTGCTTCCACCCCGAATTTGCCCTTTTCTTACAATCATTATTTATCTGATGAACCGTATTAAAGCAGTTTCATGGGTACACTCAGGCAAGGGGCATCATAGTGCACACGTTGATATGACTGCAGCCTTTGCTTAAATGTGTGAGCTTATTTTTATTTGCTGTAGAAAGCAACACTGTCTCTTGCCATCATGGATTCCTGCTGGAGAACATCATTTTGGATCTGGTAGTGTTTGGCATAGTTGTGTAAAATACTGCCTCATTGTTGTGACAAAGTACCTGACAAAGGTATTCATTTTTTCTCAGTTTGAAGGGATGCAGTCCACTGTAGTGGGCAAAGCATGATGGGAGAGCACTAGTAACCAGGTACATGGCATCCATAGTCAGGGAGTAGAGAGAGGAATGCAGGGGCTCAGCCCACTTTCTTTTTATTGTTTTATTTTATTTTACCTTATTCATATTCAGTTCAAGATTTCAGCCTATGGGATGGTGCTGACCATATCGAGAGTAGGTTTTCCCACTTCAATTAATGCAATCCAGATCATTCCTCATAGACCTTTCCAGAGGCTTGCTTCTTCTGCGATCTTAAACCCAGCCAAGTTGACAATCAGCCCTAACTATCACAACAGCAGACGGCATTGGGGAACTAAGAAACTTCTTTGGTGATCTGCTAGCATTCCTCATCAGCCTGAGCCCCAGGCAGGAGGGAGCCCTGTTAGCTGTAAGATAAGCCGTGTGGAATGCTGGATCTGTAGCCTGTGTTCTATCTGATCAATGTGCTTCTTCTGGACAGTCTCATCCAGTCCTGGGGCTTCAAGCATCAACTTCACACAGCTAACTTTTGCTTTTAGACCTGTAGCTCAGCATGCTCCCCCAAGCTCCAAACTCATGAGCAATAACTGCTTCGTTGACACCTCCACTTCAGTGATTTATGGACATTCCAAACATAACATATCCAGGTGGGATTCTTGACACACAAGAATCAAATCTCCAACCTTCCTCGTTCTAAGAAAATGACATTTTCATGTTTTAGGGCCTGAAGTTAGGAATCTAGGGATCCTCAGTGTTCCTCTCTCTCCTTCAGTACCATGACCAACCTCTTACACACTGGGCCTCAGGGAGACCGTAGCATAGGCAGGCTCCATCCACGCTTCTCCATCATCACACAGGGCAAGCACCACAGTCTTCTCTCTGCTAAGTCTTTAATTCCATCTTCCTCATTGACTTTGCTTAAGAATTAGCCATGAACTTTTAAAAACTGTGATTAAGCCATATTATATTTCTCCTCGCCTTTCGTGACTTTCCGTGGGGAGATTTTGCACATCACATATATTGTCCATTCCCTAATTCAGGAGGTCAGAAATCTGGCTTGGCTCTTACAAGCTGATATAAAGGAATCAACATGACTACTTCCTTCTGGAAGTTCCTTGCTCCTTCAACTTGCAATCCTTGGCTTGTGGTCTCACATCTTCTGACCTCTGCTGTCCATCTTCTCTCTGACTCGATACCTTCTTCCCTCTCATAAAGACCCTCATGGTGATTTGGGGACCATTTAAGTCAATCACAGCTGCTCAGTCCCTTGGTATAGAAGGTCGTGTGTGCACAGACACTAGCAAGTAGGGCACGATTCTTTCCAAGCGTCATTATTCTCTGTCACACTTTCTATCACATTCCTGGCAAAACTAAAACCTACCTGCCCAGTCTACAAGACAGAACACAGTTAGGTGCCTTCAGCAACCATTCTCATGACCTTCCTACTCTCTTCCCATTAACCCCCACTGGCTTCCTCAGTAATCCTCCAACAGGTAAACAAATGCTTCATATGCCAGGAAGCTCTTCTGAAACACCCACTGAACCCCTGCCTCAGATAATTTGGGTACCTGCACAAAAGCAGCTTATGAAAAAAGCTCCTCTGATCAACCACCTAATTTAGAGATATGTGAATATCTCTGCAGGCATGCACATGATCGAATGCGCGCGCGCGCGCACACACACACACACACACACACACACACACACACACACACACACACACAGAAACACATATATACACATACTCCATAAAGGTATATATAGCACACACATATGTGTGCATACATCTGACACATATCCACATATGTAAACATACCAACATATACACGTGCGTTTATGTATGCACACATCCAACATATACTCCACATATGCATACACACTACACACACTTGTACACATGCATATATATACACATCAAATCTATATATGTACATATACACCGCACTCCCAACACAATTCACATATATACAGACACCACACACATACTCATCCATGTAAATTGGCACACAACCAACACATACCTTACATACATATGCATGTTACACACACTCATATACATGCACATGTATACATACATATGTATGCACGCCAATATGTGTGCATATGTGTGCATACCTCACACTCACAACACATACACCACATATGCCATATGTATGCACATACACATGCATATGTACACACACGTATCACACACTTCACATATGCACATACCCCACACATATACATAAGAATGTGAATATTCACATACCCAACAGAATTTGTCATAGTCCATATTTATTGGACTGTTCATTAAGGACCTTTATGTAAGCTCCATGATAGGAAAATTGTGGCTTCTGTCATTGTCCTTTATTCAGGGCCTGAATAGAGCCTGGCACATAGGAAATATTCAATGAATATTTTGTGACCAGATGAATGAAAAAGATTAAGATGTCTGTTATTACAGGGTGCAATGGGTCACAAAGGGTTTGGCTAAGTATAACATTTGGAAGAAGATTTTCTAGAGAAAGGAACAGTTAGGAAAATTCTCAGGGCTAAAGAGACACAGAGGAAGTGAGGGAAAGTGAGGGAAACAGTTATCAATCCTTCCCAGGCCTTGAGTTCCCTGCATGAATGGAGGAAATTGAATTTGTGAGGCTGAAAGTTCTCTCACCACCTCGAGGAAGTGAGTAAGGGCTTCGTATCTGGGGCCACGTCTGTTGCTCAGATATTTGCTGGTTGACAACTCTGCTTTCCTTAAGCTCACTGGGGGCCATCTGTCAAGGCGGGCAGAAGGATTCTGTGTAGCTGGGGCAAACGTCCACCTGGCAGGACAGCAAGGGCCTTTTAGGAGAGGTGGGGTTTAAGCAACCGTGCATTCTAGTTTAGCCAAGCAGCATCTGACACTATTTGAATGCCCTTCATGGGTATGATAGGTACACTCCCTGTCAGTGTCTGTGAAGAGACTGTAGTCTAGAGACCTGGGTTTCAGAGTCTGCATCTAACTAAGGTGGGGCCACAGGAATAAGGTCTCCACTGCTCCAGAAATCAGAGGGGATGAGCCAACTGGACCTCATTAAACACAGGAACCGAATATGCTAATTGGAAAGTCCACAGAATAAGGAGTTCTGTCTATATGTTGCATTAAAGACCTCAATATCCCATGCCTTCCTGATTTTAGGGCACGCCCTCATACTGATCCCTATGCCTGGCTTTCTCCAATGTGATCTGAAACCTGATCAAACACTTCAGCAATCTATTTCTCTCTGCAAACTGTACCCAGATATGACTACGGAAGGATGACAGAGACCTAAGGGAAAGATGACATGTTCTAGCAAAGATCATTCTACTCTGACTAGTCCATGAAAGTCTGCTGACTGACCACATTAGCCAGCCCAGCCCAGCTCAGACTATCTGAGCCTGAGGCAGAACCACCCTGTCACCAGTGGCTGGTGAGAAATTAGTCAAAGATTGTTTTTAAGCTACTATTCGTAATCAAAACTCAGCAGCTGCTACCATTGAGAAGGACGGACTCTCCACTTGGTCCTGCAGATGTCCAGTGGCAGCTGAAAAGCAAGATCAAAGCACAGAATCGCTGCCTTAATTGGGCATCTGTCTTCAAACTTGGGGTCTGATTCCTGCTTGACTCTGCACTGGAATGTAAAACATTTAATGGATGTCTGCCTAAAAACTGGCTCCTAGGTAGTGGCCCTAAACTTACCTGACTTCTTCACCCCCTTGAAGACAGAAAGGTAGTACGATGAGGTAGGATATATTTTCTGTTACAGGCTCCTAGGGAAATCCCAGGGGGGGGTCGGCTGTTGGCTTAAGTCTTCAGTCATTTAGATGCCTGCAACTACAGAGCCTTCGGACAGACCACCGCACGGTGGAGGCTGTTATCCTCTAACGGGAACTGAGGCCTTCTGCCTAAACAGAAACAGTCATGGCATGAGAATCAAACTGCCACTTCAACGGTGATGATAGTGGAGACTTCCGAGCCACCTCAAAAAATCAGAACTGAGATAACGATTAACCCGACCATGGCTTGAACGGGAATGATTAGCCACGCCATGTCCCCCCTGCTCCCCACTCTGTCCCCACCTCATAGAGTCTGGGCACGCATGTCCTAGCCTTGAAGATAGGCTGAGACACTTGACCTCCGTCGCCTAATATGGCTATATTAATCAAATACCTGCCCACCTTTCCACCATTATTTTTCCATGTGATTTTGCAAAACAGGACTAATTTTGGCCCCCACCACCACACGCCCTGCCAAGGCAGGTCTGTGGTAACAAGTTGGGGACAGGAAATTATACAGATAAAGACAGAGTTGTCTTGTGAAGGACCAATCTAAGAAGGGAATGGAGGCTGGGTCTTGGAGGTCCAGAGTTCTGTTAGCCATCGTTCAGCCCAGTGGACACAATGTATTGGCCACAGGCACACATCTAAGAATGCTGAAGTCAGGATGCCCTGCCTGCCTATGGATGGCTGGTTCCATCACCGGTAGCTCTCTCGTTAAGTATAGACCATCCGTGCTTTACTTTCAGACCAAGTAAAGCAATGCTGACGGCCCACACTCAAGAAGAAAGAGAAGTTCTCTCTCCCTTCTTCGTATACTAAGAATTGAGTTCCTTGGAGACCCAGTACAGGCACGATGTTCCGCCACCCTCCTCCAGCTGCAGACGCAGTAGTTACCCAGAGGAAACCTTGAAGAAGCAGCCCTGGCAAACCGACACACGGCAATGGTCCTCATTGATGTTGTACAGGTGTTTGACAGACATAGATATCCTGTAGATATCACCCATCTCTCGCTCAGATTCCATTCGCCCTGTAATCAAATCGACTGGACAAGATTTTTTTCTCTCCAAGTGTAAAAACACTGTTTCCAAACAAAGGAAGCGAGATGTTTTCTCCAGCTGCTGCACATCCATTATGCCTCTGCCGAATGCATTGTTCCTCGGGTTTTTATGATGCAAAAAAATAATTAAGATGAGAGGCACTTCTTGTCTCTAAATCTCTTTTTGTTTAAACATGTTTTGTAAATGGCCAATCTCTCCTGTTACTTAGGTTCCCATCCAGAAAACGTTAGCACTTAATTATAAAATCAGCTGCTAATATGCTTAATGACTTTCCATTATAGGAAACAATAGCTGCCATGAGCTTTCAAAATGCATTCGTATCCATGTTCCCGTGACCTATCCATCAGAGTCTCGAGGCAACCCTGTTTTGATCATTGGCTAATAGCTACCCTGGTTAGTTAGCCTGGGGAGCTCCATATGTGGTGTGCCCACAGAATATAAAATACCTTCCTAAAGGAAATACAGTTTTGGCTCAGAACATGACTGCTTGTCCTTCAAGCCTATGTGTTTAATTTCAGTAAGCTGTTGGTGTCCTCTGGAGTATTGACCATAAAAGTGTCCCAAGGAGGGCAAGATTGGTATCTTGGAGCAGGACAGTGGAGAGAAATGTTGTTCTGGGTGCTAAGGAGTGCCAGGGACTGGGGACTGGGGGCTGAACTTCAGTCTTTGCTAACCTCCCAAATTCACATATTGAAGTCCTAATGCTCCATCCCTCCAAAGTGGCTGTATTTGGAAACAAGGACTTGACAGAGATAGATTAACTTGAGATGAGATTTTTTTGGAAAGCCCAAATCCAACATACTGTTGTCCTTATAAGAAAAAGACACTGGACAGATGGGTGACAATGTCTGTTGTTTAAGCTATCTGATGTATGGTGCTTTATTCTAGAAGCCCTAAAAAGGAACACAGGAGGACGCTAGGTAAGTCTGCACTGGCAGCCCAGTGTGACCATTGGACTCGATGTAGCTCTCAGGAGCCCCAGCGTAGGTTCAACAGTGTGGTTCCCCACAGAGGTTTGCGGACAGAAGGCTGTAGATGGCACACCGTCTGCAAAGTTCAAACACAGTGACCGCACAATCAAGTTAGAACAACGTCACCAAACATCTCATTAAGTTTTAAGTACTTTTACAATTTTGGGTTGGGTTACATTCTGAGCTATTCAGAGCTATATTGGGGTACATACAGCCATGGTCAAGAGTCAAACATTTTCACTATGAGCTTTCCGATCACCTCCATAAAATGAGCTTCATGCATGAGGGACTTAAGCCTTCCTGAATTCTCCCTGATCTGAAGGAGCATGAGCCCCATCCCAGCGCACCCAAATGCCTACTGTTTTCTGTCTCCCTGAGGATTCATCCAGTTTCTCTCCTACCCTGCTTTGCATACTTGCTTCTTTGAATGGCTGGTCAGTCATTCTAGTCTTTTCCTCCCCTGTTTACAAGCCCTGTGAGAGTGCATTAGTTAGGGTTTCTATTGCTGCGATGAAACACCATGGTAAAGAAACTTGGAAAGGAAAGGATTTACTTGTCTTACACTTCCACATCATTGTTTATCACTGAAGGAAGTCAGGACAGAAACCAGACAGGGAAGGATCCTGGAGGCAAGAACTGATGCAGAGGCCATGGAAGGGGTGGGTGCTGCTTACTGGTTTGCTTTCCATAGCTTGCTCAGCCTGCTTTCTTACAGAACCCAGGACCACCAGCCCAGGCACGGAACACAATGGGCTGGGCCTTCCCCCATCAATAACTAATTTAAAAATGCCTGATCTTATGGAGATTATGGTTCTCGATTATGGTTTCCTTCCTTTTAGATAACTCTAGTTTGTATGTCAAGTTGACACAGAGTAGCCAGCACAGAGCACTGCTTAGGTTTTTGTTCTTTGAGTCATATGACCATACCGGTTGAAGCTTGGCTTCACCCATGTCAAAGAACAGACTTCCCACCCAGGACCCACGCAGGTGACTAACCACAACATGTATGAATTCTACACCAGCCCTGGGATTTTCAGCTTTAACATGTTTGTAAATCACTTAGGGGTTCTTGTTTAAATGTCCATTGCAAACCCATGAGTGCAGCCTGAGATTCTGCATTTCCAGAAAGCTCCTGCTATTTCCAGTATTATTGTTTAAATGTGGAACATTCCCCAACAGGCTCGTGAACTCTTGGTCCCCAGAGCTGAATTAGTTGATGTACTATGATAAAAATTTCCCCAGAAAATTCCTACCGAATGGAAGGAGATCTCAGTGGAGGACTTCCGCCTGAGGAGGACTTCCCACATGAGGAGGACTTCCCACATAAGGTGGACTTCCCAAACAAGTGGAACCTTCATCATAGCTTTCCACTGTGCTTTCACAGAAAGATTGGAAGATGTAGAGCTGGGCCTTGGCCTGATGCACAAGCCAAAGGATAGTGAAGGAGACCCAGGGGCTCCTAGAGAAACTGGCAGACAGAGAGAGCTGCAGAAACATTGCTCATTATATGTCTGCTACCTTTGGACACAAGCAAGGAAGTCTTTGCTGGGAACAAGGCCAAATTAAACCCTGTGGAACAGGCAGGGTTCTACATCCACGTAATGCCAACACTGGGGAGGCAGAGGCAGGAGAATCTGAGTTCAAGGCGACCATGGGCCACAAGAGATCCTATCTCAAATAAATAAACAAGTACAGAAAATTGTTTTCCATGAGAATCAATGACTATTCCAACCAGTGACAGAAAACAGTCAAACTTTGATCAGAGGAAATGAATTTTACCGAGTCTCCTATTTCTAATCTAAGATTTATTTACTATTATATTTTATAATGAATGCTTTGCCTGCACATATGTATATATACCACATGCATGTTTGGTATTTACAGAGGCCAGAAGAATACATTAGATCCCCTGGAACTGGAGTTACAGACAGTTGTGAGCCACCCTGTGGGTACTGGGAATGGAACTAGGATCCTCTGCAACAGGAGCCAGTGCTCTTAACTGCAAAGGCGTCTCCCCAGCCTCTATACCTAACTTAGACTAAAAGGCCTCATCCTTCCTCTTTTCCTGTAATACATGCACACATTGCCTAGGACTGTCAGGATAATAACCAAAACTCTTGGTGGTTTAAAAAACCACAAATTTCTTCTATCCTAGTTTTCCCACCTAGAAGTTTGAAATCACAGTTTCTGAATGCTCTAAGGGAGGCTCTGCCCTGGTCTCCTCCGCATAGCATCTTGTAGCTATAGGGGTATCATTCCGGAAACTGCTTTCTCCTTCACATGCCAGTGTCTCCAACTGGGGGGTTCCTGGGCCACTATGTACCCCCTTGCTCACTTACTTTATGGAAGCTCGCAGATTTGTCTACAGAGATGAGGGAAGGAAGGAAATCTCATGGACCTCTTCCTTGAGGATGGACTAGCAACCGGACTAACAGTATCCCTTGTACAATAATGAGTCGTAGAGTATCTGGAGATTTTCTGTTCCATGGAAACCAAGGCAGTTTGCCAGAATCCCAGCAGCTTAGCTGTAGATACCAACTTAGACCTCACTCACGTCTGAACTAGATTATTATGCACAGATAACTGAAGATGTCAAATGTGAAGGGTCTGGCCTCTATCCTATACCATGAACATATCTGCTATCTCCCTTGACAGCCGTCAGTTCCGAATGCCTGTTTCCAATAGAGTAAGAGACCTCAAGGCAGAAGGGGTAGGAGAAGTGGAACCCTATGTCTCCAAAGTGCAGCTTTCCCATGTTCTTCGGTGGATACATCCCTAAGTTCTCACAGCAAATCAGGACCACGCACATTGTCTAGAAGAAATGCATAAAAGTCTTTCAAATGAAAACTTAGAAAGTAGCCACACATGTAAACCAAGAAGTGAATTCCATCCATAACAATGGTCCTGGACTTGATAACAACCATAAAATCAACATAAAATCTTAAATATTTACTCAGCCATATGCTAGCTGTAAATTTTCAATTATTCCCTGGAGTGGAATAATTTTCATAAAAGTGGAAACAAGGCTCTACCCAAATGCTTACCAATAGAACATGGTTGAACGAACTCTGTTATGTAAGTCTATACTCTGAGGTAACAGATAGCCAATATTATGATTTAAATATAGAATATTCCCCATCCACAGACTCATGAACACTTGGGTCCAAGATGGAGGCACTGTTTTGAGAAGTTTTACAAAACCTTGAGAGGTGTACCTCAAAGGAGGAAGTAGGTTACTAGTGAGTAGTCCTTGGAGGATGTAGCTCAGCCCTGTGTTGTGGAAGTTTATTTTTTAGTTATGTATAACGTGTTTTATGCACTACTGCATGAGGGCCTGCCTAGGTCTTGGTGTTTTGTATTGTCTGCATATGTTGGATTTATGTGTGTGTGTGCGGGGGGGGGGGGGGTGTTGATTGGTAATGATCTACATGTGCTATCCGTAGAACACCTGAGGAGTTCTGAAAGAATAAATACACCTGAGCTCAGACACTCAGGGTTCCACTGCCGATCGAGTATGGCGCTGGCCAGGACAGTGGTTTCCTCTGCTGAGGTCTGGCAGGGTTTGCAGTCATGAAATATGCCTTCTTGGCTGAACCGCCACTACAGCGCTCTACTACAGCCCTGTTTCTTGACTTTTGATACACTGTGACCAGCTGCCTTGTTCTTCTGCCGCTGCCATGCTGTCCTCGATGTGCTGGAGAGTATGTCCTCAAACTGCGAGTCAGACTAAATCCTTCCTCTCTTCCACTGCTTATTGCCAGGATTGGTCAGTGTGGTGAGAAAATTAACTAAAATAGGTCACTAAAAATAAAATATTTGAATGCAAAAACAGCTATAGAACTGTATACAGCAAAAGGACATGGCCACATGAAACATTGTAGGGGAATAAAGACCCCAGAAAGCGAGACAACGGTAGCAGAAGGGTCACCTCTGGGAAGAGCAGGCGACATGGAAGGAGCAGGGGCAGTTTCACATTTGGGGCATTGTTTTAATTGACTATTCCTAGGCTGCATTCTTTCACTTCTTGAACAACTTCATCATATCAATTATTTTATCTATATGCACATATGTCTATGTATGTCACACAAGAGAAGTGGCTAAGGATGCCTAAGAGGGGATCAAATACCCTGGAGCTGGACTCATAGGCAGTTGTAAGCTGGACTTATAGGTATAGACCACATGATGTGGGGGGCAGGGGAAAAAACCTTGGGTCCACTACAAGGGCAGTATCCACTCTTAAGCTGAATCATCTCGCCAGACCTTACTTTAATTTGAAAAGAACAATGGCAAACACTGAACAGTTTCAGAGGCCATACAGAGGCAGCTTGCATTTACCAAAGATAGTGAGTACTACAGTAGTTTGAATGTGCAATGTCCCCATAGGCTTGGGCATTTGAGCATTTGATCCAGGGTGAATGACACAGTTTGAAGAAGTGGTACAGCCGTGTTGGAGGAAGTACATCACCAGGGGTGGGTTTTCAAAGTTCACACCCTCACCATACTTCTAGTTTGCTCGTTCTCTGTCTGCTTTGTATTCCTGGTTACAGATACGGTTTCTCAGCCTCCTGTTCTCGCTGCCTTGCCTGAGCTTGCAGCCATATCTTTTTGCTGTAGCAGACACTAATCCCACTGAAAGCACAAATACAAAGAAACTCTTTCTTCTGTAAGTTGCTTCTGGCTATGACATTGATTAAAAGCAACAACAGTAACTAATACAGACAGCAAAACATGTAAAAACCCAATCTGTGTATCAAGATACCCATATCCATATCGTCGACATGTGTATTTGTATGTGTGAGGTCCTCTATGCAACATGACTTACTGGTAACTATCTAATTTCATTTTACTGATTATACTGAGGAAATGGATTTTTTTTCCCCCAGAACATCTATCCATCTTTTCTTTTTCTTAACTTCAAAACAAGGCCAAGTTGGATTTAACACAAGAACAATTACTTCTACCCCTTCCAGGAGACTCTCGGGGCTTACCCTTGGATGCCAGCAGAGGTGAGTCAGCTCTGATCTCTGGGAGGCCTTGTTAATGAGACTGGTGTAAGTAGAGAAGGCACTGATCTTGATATGGGGTCAAAAGAAAAGGATGCATAGTGGGGTGGATCAATACGGCTTTTGGAGTCAGAACAGCATAGTTGGGCATTCTGGTTTTGCCCACTCGTAATGAAATAGGCCAGTGTAATAAATTTGATTCCCCTTGTAAAATGAGGTAAAAAATAAATGCTTCAGACAGTTAGCACTGAAGGACTGAAGGAGGACCCTTATAATACTTACCTTGAACCTGGCCTAGGCTAGATGCTAAGCAAGGTTGACCCTCACCATCTACTACTGTGGGAGACAGGTGGTATGGGATATGCTTTGTCAGAGAGAAGTAGGAACAGTTTTCCTAATGGCTTTGAGCCCATGTGTCTCTGACCATGGTGGAGTATGAGTTATGTCACCAGAGATTTCAAATCCAGGGTACACAGACACCACTGTGGGCTTCATGTTCCTCATTCCAAGGCTTTTTGGGTCACTGCAATTGCTTTATTCTTCCATATAAGTAAACACTGGGACATAACCAACTGCATCAAATAAACCTCTAAAATCCCTTAAAAGAAAACACCACCATTTGACCCCAACTGTCTGTCACTGGTTTAGATTTGTGGTCCTCCCTGAGGGTCTGCCGTGTGGCTGTTTTCTTTCCTATCCTCACCAACCTTTTCAACAGCTGGTCACACCTTCCTTAGAACACATGGTATCTTGCTGAGAACAGGGCTTACTCACAATTTCCTGGGGTGAATCATAAGCTAAAATAATCCCTTATAAAACCCAACCCCAGCTCCACCCTTTCATCTCAGTTTGCTCCTCTCCCAGTGGTGCCCAGCAGCATTTGCTCTAGTCAGCCTCTGACATACCCAGTGGGCCTTGGTGAAGAGTCCTCAGGCAGAAGGAAATGTTCAAGAGCAAGACCGATGGCAGCAAATACAGTCCAGCAAAAAAACACGAGAGTCTAAAGAGGGGTGAAGCCTGGCCAGGCTTGCTGTGAGCATCAAATCACGTGGTGTAGCATGAGAAGTTCCCGAGACGGTTCTGATGCTTCCTGGTGATGACAATAAAATCCCCTTCTCTTCCTCTTCATCCTCCCTAAACTTTCATGTGTTTTGTGTACTTACGTAAGCATGTATGTGCTATATTACGCTTACTGTGTTGGCTCAACAAGGAGACAAGGAGGCATACTCGCTGGTGCAAACCTTGCCAGACCGCAGCAGAGGAAGCCACCATCACGGCAAGCGCCATACTGGACAGTGGAAACCCAAGCTCGGGTGTTTTTACTGATACAGAACCCCTCAGGTGTTCTACTGATAGCACATGCGGATCATCAGCCATCAAACATCCCCCGCAGAAATCCAACACCTGCCGATAATACAAAATGCCAAGACCCACGCAGCCCTTCACCCGGCAGTGTGCAAAACAATTATTTCACACATCAGTCAACTTCTACAACATATATGTACCAACTGAATGTAGATAGTCTGAGAAGGGTGTCAGAGAGGTCCCAAACCTGGGTCCTCTGCAAAAGCGGTAAGAGCCATCAGTGAGCTATTGTCTCTCCCTACCCTCTTTCTCCGTGTCCATCTCTCCCGCCTGGACTTCCTTGTTTCATCCTTCCTCTCTCCCTTCTGACTGCCTCTCCTCCTCCTTTCATGTTCACATTAACAGCAGCCATCATTACTTATGGAAATCTCACTGAACGCCGAGTCCTAAGCAGAGGATTCACTCACGTGGCCGCATTTAACCCTTGAAACTATTGAGCAGGGCAGACCACACTAAACACTCTGGATTCAGGGCAGTCAACAATTGACAGTTAAGAAAACTAGGCTCTTAAGTTCAAATACAGAGTTTGAGATACCATTTGTGACACACTAGGTGTTGGGCACTGAGCAAACCATTTCCTGCCTGAATTTCTCATCCACAAAATGATGCAATAAACAAATGGTTGCCCTGTTGTGCTGCTGAGAGAGTTAAAACGGCAGGACACAGAGCCCCACATAGAGCAGGGCCCTTCCTCTCATTACCTCTTGTTCCCCCTCTTACATGGGTCCTCACCATAGACCAGAGCTTCCCAACAGGATAATGGACATCTTGAAATTTTCCGTGCATGTGTGACACCTAGCTAAATTTTCTAGTGTCACAGTTTTAAAAAATGAAAAAAAAAAAAACGGGTGAGGTTAACTTTAATAATAAATAGTATTAGCACAGTGCACCTGAAACATTATTATTTGGACACATCGAATAAAAAAAACTCATCAATGAAATATTTCCTATTCTTTTTTGGTTGTGTTGTGATATATATACACACACACATGCATACACACATATACATATATATACACACACACACACATATATACATATATATACATATATACACATATATACATATATGTATATATAAGCTCATGTGTGGGGGTACATGTGTTGGGGTGGTACAGACAAGGGTTGATATCTCCTATCTTTTTGGTCACTCTCTGCTTTATTTACTGAGGCAGGGTCTCTTGCTGAACCCACCAATTTGGCTGGTCTAGCTAGCAGCTCAGCCTGGGATTTCCCTGTCTCTACTTTCCAAGTTCTGGGATATAGGCAAACCATCACCACCACGGCATTTATATGGCTACTGGGAATCTGAACACCAGTCATACTGTGTGGTATGATGGGAATCAGTGTCAGTACTGCAGACAAGAGGCTCTGTGTGGTGAATGGGGGAGGGGGGTATCCATGCTGATGTTGTAGCCGTGTGCCTCTGACTAAGGACAGGTAGGAACTCTGTCACCAGAGACATATTGACTGTCAATGTGACAGGGTCTGGAATCACTTAGGAGAGGTATCTCTGGGCATGCCTGGGAGAGATTGTCTTGATTAGGTTAATAAGGGTTGAAAGGTTAATAATTAGGTTAATAAGGGATAATAATTGTGAGTGGCACCGATCCATGGGTTGGGTTCAGAACCCAACTCAAAAAACCCAAATAAAAAGCAAGCAAGCTGAGCAGCAGTGTTTATTGCCTGCTTCCTGACTCCAAACAGGGTGGGATCAGCTGCCTCTCGCTCCTGCTGCCATGACTTCTCCACCATGATGGCTGCATCCTCAAAGTCAAAATCCTTCCCTCCTTAAGCAGTTTTTGTCAGGTTACTTCATCACGGCAAGAGAAAAGTAAGGCATACAACACGGTAGGCACATCACCTTACCCGGTGGGCTGCCTCCTCAGACCGCTCGTATTCCCTCCCAAAATACTTAGCATTTGTCACCAATCAGGGATTTTGCCTTTCCTGGACACCTCAGGTCACGCTGGCTACATTTCAGTAGCGTGGGAGTCACACATTTCTGGAGGCTGCTGTGATTGACAGGGCAGCAGATGAAGACAGATCAGTGAGGGTAAGTGATATCTCTCTACTTACACAGTTCAGAAACGGTGTAATCAGAATTCATACCGTATCTGTCTGACTCCAAAGGTGGCCATGAGTTTCTGATGGTCACGTGGTCAATCCCATGGTACCTCCAGAGCTTTGCGCTATTTCTTTTATGTGTTTATGCAGAAATACTATGTGTGATGGGAGTCTGGAGACGCCATCTTGCTAACCAGCCACCACCATGTCTAGCCTGCCATGTATCTCTATGTGGGAACCACCTGTCTCTTGACCTTCAACAGAATAGAAGGCCCAGATGCACCTGGGAACCATGTCCCTCCACCCGCACCTCTCCCTGCAGAGGCTGGTGTGTCTTTTGTCCTTTAGCCCAGATTCGTGTCAGCCTTGGCACCTCTGAGATGTCCTCAGGGAATGTGATGACTAATCAGCGCTGGTCTCTGGGGACAGCACACCACTGGCTTATGCGAGGTGGTAAAGGACACATAAGCCTTGCTGATCTCTTCAAATCACTTTGAATTACCTGGCCTGAGTCCATGAATGTCCATCCTCAGGCTCCCTGATCCTTGGGCTATTCTGCAAAGCACAGGGCTGGGATGACCTTCGGGAGAACAGCTCTATGTATCAGTCTAGTTTCTGAGTCTGCCTCAGAGCAGGTGGCCGGGAGCCTTGAGATATCAGTCAGAGTCTACTCTGTGCTAAAGACTCCCACCCCAGATTTTACCATGAAGACAAAGCGACCCAGCACAGAAACTGATCACTGTTGATGTTCCAGTCACCAATGCCAGTGAGGTGGTCTCCGGGATCATATAGCTTGTGTCCCTTGAGTGAAAATCTAATTAACCGGGGGTCCTGGCATCCAAGAAGCACACGTGGCAAACACCTGCAGTAACCACCCACATTGTAGAGAAATTAAAATACCACCATGCCGTATACTGTGTTCATAATTGCTTCTTCTGTCCAGTGCAGCGAATAGATGTTGGTGCGGTTTGCCTTTGAATATCTGTATTTCCGCGATGAAAAGTAGATGTTTCTATTTAAGTCTCCCACAATTTTATATGTATAAAAACTCACACAATATTTGTACTTCACCCTTAACAACAGTGTGCCATGTAGATATCATGTAGATCTATAATATGTCACAGGCTGGGAAGCACAGAACTGTCCTGGCTAACGACATGAGTTCTGGAAACCTTTGAGGCTAGCAAGAAACGCACAGCCGAACAATCCTTGACAGGGCAGCAGAGAGGCTGCTGACTCGGCTTTGCTGCTTCCTCGGATACACGGCTCGTTTCCTTTCCTGCAGCGGTGAGCCAACTCCTTTGCGCTGCCACACCATCGCTGAAATGGCAGCTATGACTGTGCCAGACATGGAGGGTTATAGACTTCCACTTTCACAATAACTCTAGCAGATGGGAAAGGAAATTAGCAGGAAGTGAAGGAGAGCAATTTATCTACACGGCTGGGACTCAAACCCGGGTCCATCTGGGTTCAGAATTTGAGTGCATACCCACCATGCTAAGGCAACTGGGGAAGCAAATGGCTTATGACCTGTGTACAAAGCACACACGAACAGTGCCCAGGTTTAGGAGAAAAGGATTTAGGTGATGTGACAGAAGAAATTAACTAACCACGGATTCAGATTATACCAGCCTGTGTCCACCTCTGTGACCAGTTACTGACAGTCATCAAACTGATGTTATAGACTGTCTCGGGATCCATCAATCTTAACCTTTTGCAAGGTGGTCCTCTTTGACAGACCTTGTGTCTCTCCAATATGCCCCTACGTCTAGCGTGGACTCAGCAGGGGTCTCGTACTCCCTCTCTCACTGTCTTCCCCACAATACACACCCATGAGGGGAATGAATGTACCTACCTTAAAACTATGAGGTTCAAATGGAGCCTCGACTCCTTACACTTGCTTACTTGATAATTTTTCCATAATCCACGTCTCCAACTTGAACAGCAACCACTAGAGAGGACATAGTGAGCAGATTTAGGGTGCTGTCCTCCAGATCTTACAGCTGCACTTGGCTGCAAAGGAGGAACTAAATGGAACTCAGTCAACATGGTGAGCCACACAATGCACACTGTTCTTGAATTAGGAAATCACTCAACCATTCCTACTCATGACTTGAGTCCCACATTGTAACACAAGAAAATAGAATTGGCTTCTGCCGCCTTGGAACAAATCTCAGCCTTCTGTTGATCCAGAGTGAGAGAAACACACAGTATCATCTGCCCAATCTCACGGGTATCTATCTATGGTTTGGGTTGGGTCCAGGCACAATCTTGAATTAAAGGTCGAGACAGATGACTCAGAGCTCAGTTGGAAATGCAGGCAAGAAAACAGAGCCATGGAATGGAAAGGGGACATGTATGAGGGTGTGAGAGAAGTAGAAGAGTCAGACACTCAGATCCACATCCCACCTCTGCTGCCCCGGGAGCTCCCATTAAGCTGTGATGCTGTGGGCAGCAGAGGGCACTGTTAATACAGCCTGAAGTAAACACACTTGAAACAGATTTACAATAACCTTGTATGGGACGTTTGGGTGGGAAGGTTCATAAAAAAAATAGTTGCAGGTGTATTTTCTCTTATTTTCCAAAACAAGTATTAACAAGACTCTAAGGCAGGCTACAGAATGAGACCGAATTTTACATGGAACTTCAAGTTTTTGGAAAACAACACACACATGTGAAGTGATTACTATAAACTAACGCCATAATGCTCAATGCTTACATACATACCCGTCTTCATTTCTCATTGAGCAGATGCTGTTGGACTTCAGAGATCCAAACTGGGACCCCCAGGGCCCAAACCGGAACGCCGCATCCCCACAGAGACTCACAGACGGGATATCGATGCAAATAGCAAGAGGATTTATTCCAGTATACTGGGGCCGTTCTAACACGCAGGATAGAACCGACCCCCAAGGGGCAGAAAGCAAGCCTTTTTATCTACCGTTGAAACGGTTGCTAGGCACAAACCGAGTTGGGACAAGTTGATTGGTCCCCAAATTGTTTTCCCATTCTGATAGGTAGGGGCCAGTTAATCTTTAAACTGATTGGTGCTGGCATATAGCAAGGTTGCGGGCTCCTAGAAAATGTAAACTTTAGGGTCTTAGTCAATGTGGGTGGGGGGAAGACTCTTAGCCCGAGGCCATGGGCTGTCTACGTGGGGAAACTCTTTTAGCCCAAGGCCGTCTTGTTTGTCGTAGAAAGTGTTTTTCTTTAACTCTGGGAACTGTTTTGGGTCATGGTGCTCCTGGCATGGGCCTACACAATTTTGGTGCTCTTAGAAGCCTGACTAAAGTTGGCTGCTTTGGTCTTTTTCTATACTAGGGACCTGAATCTTAAGGTGGGACCCCCACAATGCTAAGTGATGTCACAATCCACTTGACATGTGAAGAAACCAGTATGCAGAAACACCAAAGAACTCACCCTATAGTCCCAATAAGAAAGTGGCATAGCTGAGATCTGGGTCCACTGCCTACATGAAAGCCTGTGCTTCTATCTGTGATGCTATGCATCATGGCAGATGCTTTTCTCATCCCAGGAGAAGATCCTTCAGCCACAAGCAGGAAAGGAAAGTATAGTAAGCTCTTATTATCGCTCTGTCTCAGAATGTCTGCAAAGCAAGGCCTTTTAACCCTGTAGTAGCCTGTTTCCCTCAACAACAGTTCCTGACTTATTCTGGCATAAGTTCTGTATGTGAAATAGATGTTTTTGCCAGTGGTTAAACAGCCTCTGCATCCTGAAGCTTTGCATATGGTCCACAGTCTTGAACCTCAATGCCAAGCTCAATGCCAAGTACCATACAAGTTAGGATTCTGAGATCATCAATCCTCTAAAACAGATGTAGGACATGGTAAGAAATCGAGGAAGGACAGCAAGACAGATAGTAAAGGCTGATGACTCAATTTTGGTTTTATTTGTTGGTTTGGTTTTTGTTTTTGTTTTTGTTTTTGTTTTGTCTGTTTGTTTTTTGAGACAGGGTTTCTCTGCTGTAACTCTGGCTGCCTCACTCTGTAAACCAGGCTGTCCTCAAACTCACAGAGATCAGCATTCCTCTGCTGAGATTAAAGGTGTGCGCCACCATCCCCCAACTTCAAGTTTAATCCCTAGAACCTACATGGTAGAAAAAGAACAGATTCCCCCAAGTTGTTCTCTGTTTCCAGACATACAAAACGGCACACACATGCACACATGCCAATGCCCCTGGACACAGCCAGGGTACTGTGGTACTCTTCCTGTGAGGTGCCCTTACCTCAGTGTCAGATGTCTCAGATATGTCTTGCATGGCTTGAATCCCATGTCCAGTCTTGAGTGGGTGGGATAGTTGCTGCATTCTGGTGGGTGGTCTTCAGAGGCTCATGAAATGGCATTAGAAGAATGTGCTGGAGTAAATAGAAGAGTTCTTTGTAAAGGAAAGGAAGACTGCTCACCGACTGTGTCAGTTAAGGTTCATGGTGGATATCCCCCCTGGATCCTAAGTTCTCAGGAAGTCATTAAGTTAGGAACTGTTCATCCTTTGAACCTTCTATAAGATCTAGTAGGGAACACAGTATGTAGTAAACGCTCATTAACTGACAAATACAGATTTCAATCAACCAGAGACTCAGTAGCAAGCAAATAGGATCAAGAAAACCAACAGGCCCCACAGGAGGTAGGGCTTCTGCAGATAACACCAGTGTGAGATTAGAATCCTATCTATCACCTCCAAATACCCCACTATGGAATTCTTGACACTTCCAGACCCTTCCTGAAGCACACAGTTCTGGCTAACATTGTTCCTTGTATTTCCAGAGAGTATTCCACTCCAGACATAAGGTGTATCTATCTTGCAGCCCTTACGTCCTGAACGTACATTGTAAGCCCCCAGGTCAATTTCTTTCCCAGAGATGACAATTATATGCTGCACCCCTGCCCCCAGCCCCACTCTCCGTGCTGAGGGAAGACCTTGCTAATAGCCCAGACAGCCAGCAACAATCCATCAGATCTGGACTCCAAGGTGAAACCCACTTGTTATTCCTGACTGGAGACAGTTGGAATCATTGCTTCAGCAGCAGGGAAATGATGATCCGACTCATGCCTGACCACCTCCACAGACGGAGAACACATTCTCCCGGAGACAGCACACTCCATCTTCAAGAATTTGGGTGGAAACTCTTTCTTAGGATGAGCAGAGGTGACACATCTATGCCTACTACAACCAGCCCCTTCGAAATCTTTACGCAAGTCTGCCTGAGGATACCAACAGCAGTTCACAGTTGGGTCTTGGAGAGAAAAAGCAACAAACGTATAAAGGTTAACTGTAGTTGTGATAGGTTAATGGAAAAACACAATTTCTAACTCTAAATTGTGGGGGGAGGGGGGATGCATGTTCATGAAGGGAGTAGACTTGTGTGTGAGTGTTTGTGGAGGTCAGAGGACAGCTCCAGGGAGTGTTCCTAAGAAAAACTGTCCATTTTGCTTTTTGAGACTTGTCTCTCACTGGGATGTGGGACTCACCAATTAAACAAGGCTGTCTTGCTAGAGGTTCCAGAGAGATGTCTGTCTCTGCCTCCCCAATACTGATATTATTACCAGCATGCCAACAAATCCAGATTTTTTTTAATGTGGGTTTTGAGGATCAGACTCAGGTCCATGCTTGAGTGGCAAGTACTTTACTAACTGGGCCACCTCTCCAGCCCCTAAATAGCACACTTTTGAGCACACACTGTGTGTCCTACCCTGTAATTCATAGCAGCATGAATGCCCTCAAATAAAGTAGGAAACTCGTTTGCTAGGTGGATTAAATCTCACACTATGTCCTTGCTCTTGTGCTGCCTAGAAAGCAACTGAAGGCAGCTCCTGGGGACATCCTCCCAGGATAAACTTCATTTGGGTTCCTGGAGAGTCCTTCTCTCTTGGCGGATCCCCTGTGTCTCCAGTCATCATAGAGCAATAACATTGGCCTGAGTTGTGAAAGAACCCTGATTGTAAGATGTCCAATGACCTACTGCTCGCTCCTGCTGGCAGAATGTGGTCTCCTGTGCCCACACTGCACAACGAACCCTTTACAGCAAATAGGAGCTGAGGAGCAAGGCTGGGGTGAAATGGCCCTTCCCATCTGCAGCAGGCCTGCAGCAACATACTATCTCTGTTACTGAGTGTGTGTAGGGGACCATGGCTATACCTTCCACGTATTTGGACCAGTCTGATGACAAGACAGACATTGCTTACCCTCTAAGTGCTAATATGATTATACCAATAAAATGCCTGAAGCAAAGAGGCCACAAAGAAACTAAACTGCTGAGTAAGTGGATAAAAGATTGGCTGAATAGATGGCAAAGTGATCAAACGTAAAGGAACAGTGGACACCGGGACACAGTGAGTATTCAGAGCCAGGCCAGGGAGCCAAGAGGAGAGCAGGGGGGAAGGAGACACATAAGGCATGGCTAAGAGCTAGATCTGAAACCTCACTGGGAACCCAGGTGTTAGAAAACAGAAGGAAGGTCTTCACCAGAGACGTCAGGAAGCAGAAGGGACTCTGTGGGAATTAAGCCAATTGTGTGACTCCAGTACCCAGAGCTTCCAGATGGCAGAGAAGCCAGGACGGATACCACTCAGGTGTGAGATGTAAATGTCACTTCCGTAGAGAACCTCCCTGGGTATCAAGACACCCTTCCTGTCAGCTAGCTGTTTATTTCATATCTGTTTGTATTTACTGACTGCCTCCCTGACTGGAAGCACTACAGGTGCAGGGACCCTGCTGTCTACTGCTGAATCCTCAGTACCTAAAGGATGCTGGGCAAGGAGGAGATAATTCGAGAGTATTTGCTATGCAGATGAATGGACAGAGGAAGGAAAGATTTGCCAGAGAGGGTCTACTCTTTTTGGAGCAAGGGTGGTATAATAATAGGAAGGGAAGATGTAATAGCTAATCAATCAAAGGTAAATCAATATGATGGGACATGTCATTGTAATTAAGAGCAAAACATTTGTTACAACACAAATATTAAAAATGATATCACCTCAGTCTGTGTGGGCATAAAATAGCATGATACGGGGATTAAGCTAGATCGGTTACCACTATCATGGTGAATGCTCTAACTTCCTCTCTGTTGCTGTAGTAAAAACACTCTGACCAAAAGCAACTTTGTGAGATAAAGAGTTTATTTGATCTCCACTTCTGGGTCACAGTCCATTATCAAGAGAAGTCAGGGTAGCAACTCAAACAAGAACTTGAAGCTGAAACCGTGGAGGAACATTGCTTGTTGGGTTACTTTGAAACTCATGGTTAGCTGACTTTCTTATCTGTGTACCACCTGCCCAGGGAATGGTGCTGCCCACAGAGGACTTAGTCCCCCTACACCAATTAACATTCAAGGCAATTCCTCACAGACCTATCTATTCTGGACAATCCTTCAATTGAAACTTTCTTCTCAGGTGACTCTGGGCTCTGTTGAGTTGACAGTTAAAACTAGTCAGAACAGTAGAGCAGCTTCAGCCCTCCAAAACCAGTAAGTAGGAAAGGGATTAAACTATCTAAAATAATTATATTTTAATTTCTTGGAGTTCTGGTTCCTTGAATATGTTCAAGAGGGAATCGGTGTTACATGTACACATAGACCAAATGTTTTTCAAAAGTGAGAAAAACAAAAAGGAACATAATGTGGGAGCATATTGCATGTGAGTGCAGGTACCTATGATGGCCAGAAGAGGGCGCCAGGGTGCTGGGAACCAAACACAGGTACTCCACAAGAGCAGGAAGTGGTCATAGCCACCTAGCCATCTCTCCAATCCCTCGTTTGTTTGGTTTTGAGACAGAATATTTCTGTATAGCTCAGCCTGGCCTCAAACTCATGTTTCTTCCGTCTTGCTATCCAGAGAACTGATTTTACAGGCATACACAACCAGGCTTGACTTGGGAAATTGCTTTAAAAAAAAAAAGTATGTGTGTGTACAAATGTCCTTGTATAGATATTAATTATGTGTCAATAAAAGTATTAAAATGATAATGTCTCAATATGTTAAATGCTTATAAATATGTAGCAAAAAAATCTGTAAGTCGAGATTTTAAAAACTCTGGGTTATGAAATGCCAAATGGCAAAAGAAACGCAAATGTCCAAGTACGTCCAAACAAAAATGGTTCGTTGTCTCTAATTTTAAGAATTAAAAAAATAAAACAATAAAGACACATATCGCTTCAGAACTTCTCTTGTGCCTGAGGATGATCTCGGAGAGTGGCTGACTCAGTCCTCTCCACATCACCCTTGCTTTCTACTCCACACGAGAGTAGCCTTGTGAATTGGCGAAACACAGCCATGCTTCATCCTTATCTGAAAGCTCTTGATGGCTTACAATTGCTTCTACAATCATCGAAATTGTCGGCAGAGCTTGCGTGGTCCATTATGGTCTGGGAGCCTCAGATCCTCTTGTCTCTTGTACATCAAGGATCTCTTCTCTGCACTCACATGGGTCCCCCCACCCATGTGCCCCAGCTTTCAGAAGTGCGAGCTACAGCATCCCTTTGTCTCTGCCTACTCAACTTTATCCTACCTTTGTCTGAACTTAATCTTCACTCCCTGAGGATACCTTTCCTGTTCTCCAGGGTGAGATGCTCTCCAGAGAAACATTCTTGGAACACCGGGCCACACATCCACAGTGTTAATTTTATGTTCACCTGAGTGGCTATTCAATCAGTATCTGTCCCTCTCTGGTCTGTTGACTCTCAGACTACAATGGTCACTGTCTTCCTGTTTGCCCTGGTGTCTTAGGAGAAACTCAATAGATATTTACTGAACAAAGCAAAGTGCGATGGTTTTCTTGTTCTAAATTAACAAAACCTAAAGCCTTCCCCATGCATCCCCTCCCCATCTTCCAGGGCAAAGTGGCCCAGGACATCCATATTCTTGACACAGGCCCTCGGCAGGTTGAACGGTGAAATGGTAAGTATTCATTATGGTGCCGTGAGGCTGTGTCGCTTCACTCTGAACGCCAAGGTTAGATGCCGTGCTCATCCCTACCAACCTTCTCCTGGAACGGAGTCCATCATTCGGTCTTCTAAATACCTGTCTGAGTCCAAATGCTTATCAAGTTATCTATTTTCTGTCACTCTTAGTTTCATGTCACTCATGATTAGTTTTTGTATTATCGATTCCTTACTGCATAATCACAATAATGTCTATGAAAGAAAGCATGCACACACACACACACACACACACACACACACACACACACACACAGAGGCATGCATATA
Source organism: Cricetomys ansorgei (assembly GCA_026225945.1). Taxonomy (NCBI): domain Eukaryota; kingdom Metazoa; phylum Chordata; class Mammalia; order Rodentia; family Nesomyidae; genus Cricetomys; species Cricetomys ansorgei. The sequence goes on from JAMJFZ010004033.1 coordinate 964,258, forward strand.
TTTATATATATATATACATACATATGTATAATTTTGAGTACATTCTTTTTAAAAGAGATTTATTTTGTTTTTGTTTATGTATATATATATGCGTGTATCTCAGTTTGGACATGTGCATGTGAGAACAGTACATGCCTGAAGAGGTCAGAAGAGGCATTGGATCCTCTAGAATCAGGCTACAGGTACCTGTGAGCCTCCAGGCATGGGTGCTGGGGGTCCTCTGTAAGGACAGCAAGTGTTCTTAACCACTGAGCCATCTCCAGTACTGGGGTCCTTTCTTAAACACCAGAGCCCAGAAAACTCCATCCAGTCCTGATTCCCATCACTATCAGCACCTGAGCTCAGCACCAAAGCTCAGCACACTCCATCCAGCGCTGACTCCCAATGCCCTCAGTACCAGAGCCCAGGGCACCCCATCCATCGCTGACTCCCAACACCGTCAGCACCAGAGCCCAGGGCACCCCATCCAGCGCTGACTCCCAACACCGTCAGCAGCATTCTGAGGTGGGTGGGTGTTTTCATCTCAGCCTTCACAGATGATAAATCAGTATCTTCGGTGATCAGTTAATAGGTCTAAATTCTCACAGCTTACAAGTAAAAGGACAAGGGTTTCAACTCAGATGTATATGTTCCCAGAGGCTCTTTACATGGTTTTAGTAGTTGGCAAACATTTTTTAGCCCTGACGTCTATCCCTTCGGTTCAATCTTACCTGGAAGCCTGTGAAGCAGTTAAAACCAGAGATCTTTCAGAAGTTAAAACCAGAGATCTTTCTGCTGAACTATAGCACCTGGAGCTGATTTTCACAAAGAAGACCTTAACCAGAGGCCTGAATGAACTCCTTGAAACCTGTTACATTTACAATCTTGTTCTAAAACATTCTATAATATTCTGGAACATTTTATCATGTACTAGAAAAACCTGTAATCACGGAAATGCTCTATTCTCTGCTGTCTAATCATATTGTAACTAGGCATATGTGCTGTTGAACACTAGAAATGTGGCTAATTTAACAAAAACTGTATTTTTGGTTTTATTTAATTTAAATTGATTTACATTTAAATAAAAATAACCACTGTCTTAGTTTCCTTTCCTATTGCTAAAATAGACAAAATCAGCTTAAGGGGAGATTGGATTTATTTTATCTCACAGTTTAAGGTTACAATTCATTATGGCGTGTAAGTCACAGTGGTAGGATCGTGAGGAAACTGATCACATCACATTGGTTATCTAAACACAAAGGGATCATGCTTGGTTCCTTAGCTCACTTTCTCCACTCTCACCCAATCCAGTATCCCTTGCCTAAGGAATGGTGTCACCCACAGTGGGCTGGTTGTCCCTCCTCCATTAATGTAATAAAGATTATCCAACAAAGATGTACTCAAAGACCCATCTCACAGTGATTCTAAGTTTTGTCAATTTTACAATTAACACTAACCACCACAACTACTTCATGGAACTGGTGACTACCTCATTAGACAGTATACTTCTATAGGTTAAGAGTTGGCTTTACTGCTATTAGTCTATTAGTTTTTCCTTTTTGCCTGCAAATTACTAAAGATTAGAAATAAAAGTGATCTCAGGAATCTCAATCCAGGACTGGGCTACAGTGTTCATCCATGAGCTTCATGTCCTCCACTTACCAGCATCCCTTGTAGTTGGGTTGTGGCCATGTGATAAGATTTGTCCAAAATCTTTTGCATGGTCATTGTGACAGTTTGAATAAGAATGCTCCCCATAGGCTTATACATTTGAATGTTTGGTCACCATGCACTATTAGGAAGTGTGGCCATGTTGCAGTAGATGTGGCCTTGTTGGAGAAAGTGTGTCACTGGGGGTGGGCTTTGAAGTTTCAAATGCTCAAACCAGGCCCAGAGTCTCTCTCTTCCTCCTGTCTGCTGATCCAGATGTAGAACTCTCAGCTCCTGCTCCAGTACCATGTCTGCCTTCATGCCACTATCCTTCCCACCATGATGATAATGGACTAAACCTCTGAACCAGTAAGCCAGCTCCAAGGTCATGGTGTTTCTTCATAGCAATAGAATACTGACTAAGACAGTCTTTTAGGTAGAGGAAGTTAAGACTTCCAGTGTATCCATAGTGAATCCATGCAATCCCTCTTTCCTATGGGAAACCATGTGTCCCAGATGGCATAGCAGAAAGTTGTGATACCTCAAGTTGGAGATATATACTTACATTGGGTTTGACCCCTGAGAGTTCACAGCTAATTGTTAGAGCAGCACTCTGACAAACAACAGGCCAAACAACAGCACCTAGAACTCTGGACACAGGGAGACAAGAAGGAAGGAGTGGAAGTAGAGGGTAGAAAGGGCTTGAAACCAGAGATGGTGAGTCCCAACCCAACCCCCCGACTGTAGCTCCGACTTCTGCCTGTGCCTGGTGGAGGGATGAGGCATTTGTAGCACTCACTGCCCCCCAGTTCACGATGCTGATGGTTAGGGGTGGTGGGCTCTTCTCTGCCTTCCCACCATTCGCTTCTAACAAAAAGCTGCCAGCACTTCCTTAAGGAATAGACCCCATTCAATTCCAGGTGGAGAATATCAAGCGCACACCAGCAACGATTCCCCAGGCAGCCCTGCTCCTTGGAGCTATCATTTGGAAATCATTTAATGAGACAGACCTTTGGTCTTGGAGGTAACATGGAAAATGGGTATGTATGGCCACAGTTTGGCAAGAAGACTCTTTTGCTAGACACACTTCTTGCCTGAGATGAGGCAAAGCCTCCTGCTAGGTCTCTGCTCTTCCCCAGCTGAAAAGCCAGTGGCCTGTTGATGAATGTTAATTCAGATGTACACCACAAATTAGTACAAAGGATCATTAGTTTGCATAGGTGTTCGCAGGATATATTTTCTCTCAGAGGCATGGATCATTCTGGGAATTCTCTTTGGAAACTTTTCAGGTTTCCCTTCCGGGGATGTTCAGGAGATAGTTTAGATGTCCATTGCAAGTCTTTCAAGGATGCAGGAAAACGTGAGCTGTCTTTCTCAGTTTCCTGGTCCTGTGAAAGTCCCAGAACCTTGGGCAGAACATTAGTATTAGGGAGTGCTCTTGGGGCCACACAATCCAGGCATAAGCCCTGGCTCTGCTCCCTGCTGGCGCTGTCCCTGAGGGTCAGTAGCTCATCCTTGCCATGAAGGGGCTCTGGAGTGCACTGCTGAAACATCCTCCACCTCAGCATGCTGCTCCCCCTACCCCATCCCACGAAGACCACCCACATGGGGCTGCTTCATCTGCCTCACTCAGGCAAGTGGAGGGAGTCAGAGGTGCCTGGGAGCTGATGTGCTCAGAGGATGCATTAACTTCCAGCAGTCTTCCCCCCAGCAGGACAGGCGCTGTTGTACGGTCCACCGCTGGGGCTCCTGATGGGTCCGGGCAGTGGATGGAGTCTCTTACAAACTCATTGGCTTCGCTACTTCTCCACTTCCTCCTCTCACTCCCAAACCAACAGCCCCAGGGAGATCTCTCACCATCTCCCAACTTCCTTGTGTCCCTCTTTATAATGAACTTCCTATTTAAGTTTTTAAAAAATTTCTGCCCAAATTTAAAAATTTCTGCTAAATGAAAAGACATTTTCATGTCTTCTTTGAAAATATTATACACATGTAGGATGAATCTTGGTCATATCCACCCTCACTCACCTTTAATCTCCTCCTGGAATCTCTTCCAAAACATCTCCCTCCCAACTTCCTCTATTCATTTATTTTTTTATACCACCAAAGTGCGGTTAGTGCTGCCCACATATGCATGAGTGTGTGGTCATTTTGGGAACTTGGGGAACCTACTAGTGGCTACACTCCAAAGGAGAGTGACTCTTTCTCCCCTAGCAGAACACACCTGCCTGCCTTGTCCCGCACTGCAGGCTTCCTTAGGAAGTCACTTCGGGCAGTTCGCATTTCAAGAATGGGCATACGCATTACCGCATCACCTAGAGTGCTCCTGTGTGGAGCTGTGTCTCGTCTTCTGTATTTATTTATTCAACCAACCAATCGTTTGTTTATATCAACAAGAACATGCACATTTATTTTCGGCTTGTTTTTATAACCTAGCATGAAGCATGTTTTGTTCAAACTGCTCCAGCTCTAGCCCCTGGAAGCTCTTTCACCTGCCTCCTCTGTCCCTTTCACAGACCCCCTACACTGCACACCCCCTTATTCTCTGGTGATACAAGATCATGGAGATTATGTAATTTCTTCTATGAGTTTTATAGTTTTGCATCTTACATGTACATTCTTTGTTAGTTGGTAAGTGGATCGCATCATGTGTAGTTTTCAGGCAAATTGGTATTGGTCTCCGCACCATTTATTAAGTTTCCTGTGCCTTCATAAACACTCATCTGATTGGACTCCGGTGACCATGTCTTGGGTCTCTGTTCCTTCCATCGATCCGTGTATACTCTTTCAAAGCACTCTACTCTCTTCATTACTATGGCCATATAAGTTTTAAAATTGAGTCGTGAATCCCAGGTTTTCTCCTGTTGTTTGAGTGCTGGTTATTCTGCTGTTTCTTGTTATTTTTGTTAGCCCTTTCCACAGAAAGTTTAAAATCACTTATCAGCAGCGCCTTGCTCAGCAATCACCAGAGGAGCTTCCTCTTGAAGCAGATGAGAACAAACACAGAGACTCATAGCCAGACAATTGCAGAGCGTATGAGATGTCAGGCCATTCAGTTTGAAACAGAGTGTCTCCAGAAAATCCTCGAGCCCTGTGGGAGAGAAAGCAGAACGGGTGTAAGAGCCAGAGGGGTGGAGGGTACTAAGGAAACAATGTTCTCTAAATCAACGAGAACTCAGGGAAACTGAGGCAGCATGCACAGGGCCTGCACAGGTCTGCCCCACACACGCTCCCATCCCTAACCCAGAAGCTACATCCAATTCATAACCACTTGCAAATGAAAATTTAGTTTTCTCCAAGGGAGTCTCAAACTGTGACAACAAGCTCTTCAGGGCAGGCTGCACGCCCAGCAGTAGCTGGCCAACAGAAAGCAAACTCAACTGCTTCTTTGGAGGTTCCTTGTCTCATAATGACAGGGATTTTTTTTTTTTAATTTTAGCTTTTTTATTTTTTATTTTTATTTTATTTTCTCTCTTTATTTACCCTGAGTATCCTTTTTTGTATATATTATGGCTTCCAATTTTATATTTCGTGATATTTCCGAGTGTGCCAATCAATGGGTCTCTGTATGTGTTCCTTTGCCTTTTCCTGGACTCCTTTCCTTCTGTTCGTTCCGTCACATCCTGAAGTGCTTGTTGTTGCTTTATCTTATTATATTGTTTCAGAATATATTTTATTTTATTATTATCCTTTAAGAGCCCGTTGGATTTCTAATGAGAGACAGAAAAGAGGTGGACCTGGATGGGAGGGGAGGCAGGAAGAGGTGGGAGGAGTAGAGGGAGGAGAAACCACAATCAGGATATACTATACGGAAAAAAACCTATTTTCAATAAAAGAAAAAAATCAATTATCACTATCCACAACGTAGTCTGCTGAGCTGTTGAAACAGCACTGACTCTGTAGATGGCTAGTGATGCCTGAGTCTTCTAGCCCATGAATGTATGGTCTGATGGCTGTTCAGGCCTGGGCCTTCTACTCCATGAAAGTATGGTCTGATGGCTGTTCATGGTTGGGTCTTCTACTCCATGAATGTATAACCGTAAGGCTATTTGTACCTCGGTCATCTGGCCCATGAATGAACAGTGTGTCTGCAAGCACTTACAGCTCTTTTGATGTCTCTCTATTTTATACATGTAGAGAACAGATCTTATATCTTACCAACTTTGAAGATAATCTGGAACTGTTAACATGGCTCGATATTCTGTTATCTAGCTATAGTCATTTAGGTCCAGTGATTCATTCTTGGCAGATTCTTGGGATATTTTATATAGAAAAGCAAATAATCTGTGAATAAAGTTTTTTTTAACTTCATGTATATACACAGGTTTATTTCCTCTTTTGTCTCATTAAGCTGGCTATGACTTTTAAAATAATGTTGAATAAGGATGTTAAGAACTGATATCCTCACTTTGTCCCTGGTGTTTGAAGGATAGTGTCCAGTTTCTTACAATCAACTATGCAATGTGTTCTAGTTTTATTTCTGCTTTTGTGATAAAATATCCTGACAAGAAGCCATGAAGGCAGAAGGAGTTCATTTGTCTTGCAATTCCAAATTAGTCCATTATCTGGGGGAAGTCATGGCAGGAACTTAAAGCATCATATACACAGTCAAGAGAAGAGAGAATAAATGCCTAGACCCTTGCTTGCTTGCTTTCTCTAGCAGTCACTTCTTTTATACTGTTCAGTACACCATGCCAAGGGAATGGTAACGCCCAAAATGGACTGGGTCATCCTACATCAATTATCAAGACAATCCCCCACAGACAGGCTTAAAGGCCAACCTGATCTAGATAACTCTTCAACTGAGACTCTTTTCCCAGGTGATTCTACATTATGTCAGTGTGCGTGCGTGTGTGTGTGTGTGTGTGTGTGTGTGTTGGATTTCGTAAAAATACTTTCTACATGTAACTTGATTTTTAGCAATTTTTCTTCTTTGGCTTATTTGTGCAATGGATCACAATGGCTATTTTTTGCATGTCGAACCAGTCTTGCCTACTTAATATAGGTTCCATTTGGTTGTGGCATAAACACGTATTGATAATTGGATTCAGCTTGTAAACCGTTTACTGGGAATTTTAACATCACTGTTGTAAGAGATACTGGGGTTTGTAGAGAGTGTCACAACATGACTTTGGTACTAATGTAATGCTGACACCACAGAATGTGAAAGGGAGCATTTCCTCTGTTTCGCTGTTCTAGAAGAAGTTCACGAGTATTGAATCACACAAACCCTGCTGCAGGATCGACTTCTGAGAAATATGAGCTCAGACTCGGCTGCCTTATTTATAAAATGGGACCAAAAACACCTGTCCTTGTAGAGCGCTTCTAAAGGCAGCAAGTCAAGGAGGCAGATGTTCGGGTACCCACCTGGAACCCTTTGTTAGCTGAATACACTCAGTCTATGATTGCTATGAGCCTGGGTACTCACAGCTTATTTCGCAGTCCCTCTGTGCAGCATACTGCCCTTGGAGAAAAGGAACTCCCCCACCTGGACATCCTTCAGTGATAACAAGCAAGTTGCCTACTCTTGGGCATCCAGTGACCGATGACTTTCTGGATACTTAATGTCTCAGACACACCCATGGATCTGGGATCAGGTGTTTAGCAAATGCTAGATACCTGTGCTCAGAATTCCAAGTTTTATTTAAGAGGAATAGCTCAGTAAATAATGTTTACTTGAATTCCTAGAAGCACTGGGGAAACCCACTCTAGGGAAGCTGGCAAACCGCATAGCCCTGGCAGAGAATGTGATTCTGATATTATTTCCTCTACCAGATAATAAGCAAGGGCTCTTAAGAGAACTGAGGAACACTTGGAGGTCCCCAACGTGTGGAGAAATGCGACTGCAAAGGTTGTACCTGGGGTCGGTGATCCACAGAAGGAAAGGCATGTCTCCCGATTTCCTGCAACGCCTGTGTGTGAGAGGTGTGCTGTGAGGGGCTGGGAACTTTTAGGACTGCAGATTTGAGTGCTTGTGTTGAAAACAAAGCTGATTGATGTTTTAAAGAGAGACATGACAGAGAGAAAATGAAATTCTGAATTTCAGAGGAAAACAAACAACCTGGAATGTAAGAGCTGGCGTCTTTGGGATTCCTGTGCTATCCCATGGTGCTCCAGGTAATTATGTCATTGAAAAGTGTTTCCCCATATGACCCTCCGGCCTATATGTGTCTGATATCAAAACTTCTGGCTACTGAACTAAATTACAACAGGAAAATCAACCAAGTTGGTTATTCAACCTTTTATATGTAAACAAAGAGGAGAGGGAGGAATCTTTGGCTTGGTATCCTGTGGATTTTGTCAAGGAGATGGCTCCTCTGTCATGAAGTTACAGCTTTTCCCAATTCAATTAATTGGAACTCAGAAATGCGAGCACTGTGAAATAAAAGCCTCAGACATCTGGGGCCCCGTGCACCATCCAGTGTGAAGGCATGCCTGGCGCATTCACAGCTTGTAGATGGGAGTTTTAAGAGCCTTTATGTCTAGAACTACTGCTCGGAGAGAGTGAGGCTCTTTGTTGATAGGTAGAGCACGAGGCAGGTTTATGGGATTTTCTTTTTCTTAAAATACAATTTATTGAGGCATCTCCTGTGCATTCCATTCCATGCAATTCATTTATTGACATTTACGGACAGCTGAGGTACGGAGTATACACAGGTACTGTCCTCACAGCAAAGGGTCCAACTCCTCAGTCAGACTTGGGACCAGGCAGAAGGTGGTCACAAAGAGAAGGCTGCCCCAGCAGAATCTTAAGTCAAGGCTAAGACACCCTATCTTCTCTCCCCTCCCAGGACTCTCCACCAGCCATCCCAACCAGAAGAGGGGACATCATGTTCACAGCCATTTTCTTTGTGAGTGTGTGTGAACGGGTGCACAGGTGAGTGGAACCCAGAAAAAAATCTTTGGCTGTTGTTCTCAGATACCATTTATTACGTTTTATGAGACAGGGTCTTTTATGTGCCCGGGGCTTACATAGAAGGCTAGGCTGGCCTTCCAGTGAACCCCGGGACTCCACCTGTCAGTCTCCTCTGCACTGGATTACAAGCGTGTGCCACTCATACCAGCATTTTTTATGTTAATCCTGATGCTCAGACTTCAGTCTTCAAGCTTTCGCATCAAGCGCTTTACCGACTGAGCCGACTACTCAGTCTGGAGCTACTCTGAGATGAAAATGCATGGGGACGCTGAAGACAAGGCAATCAGGGAAAGATAAATATACTCCTGAAGGAGGATGGGATGTGACCAGGATTAAGACTATTAAGTGCTTTCTCAGTAGCACCGTGGGCAAGAGCATCAGAGTACAACGGTAACAACGCATCCTAGCAGGGAGAAGGATGCTGACAGCTGTGAGTCCACAGGCATCAACAACAATACTAACACTGGTATAAGTGCCTGATGCTACAGTCACCCTTATACATGTTATTCCACTTTGTTCTCCTCTGACATTATCAACGTATACACATCCCGCTTAACACTCATATTGACAAATTATAGAATGTTCAGTTGTATATATATATATATATTTCTTCTTGCTCAGTACTTAAGTTGATATGTCAACCTTTTCACAAACATAATTTTATGTCATTTAATACTGAAGTGACATTATTATTCAAGGACCTATATTAATTTATACATTCGCATACCCTTTATCTTACATAATACTCAAGATTCTGTTAATGTTCCAACTTTTGGTGCAGGAGATATGAGTTGGCACCCAGAGGCACACACCAAAAAAGCACCAGAGCTGGGCTGAACACAGTCCATCTCTCTTTTACACAAAGCGTCCCCTCCATCTGCAGTAGCTGATGTGTGGAGGTCACTGGCATTTGTCAAGGTCAAGCCCTACAGTAATGTGTACACTTAGCATTCGATCTCAAAACAGCCAGATGAAGTGGGTTCTATTTTCAATCTTCATTTAGCTGATTTCAAAAATGGCACCCAGGCAGATTATGGCAATTAGAAGAGACATCTGCTGAGAGTTTGAAAATACAGGGCCTGGGCCACTACTACCACTTAATCTTCTCAGAGCCAACAATGCAAGGAGATGACCCACGACTGAGGACACAGCCTGAACTTGGGAAGGAAAAACAATAGATGGTGATTAGCTATAAGAAGACCATGAAGAAGCAAATACTTTCCTTGGATTCTATATTTTTCAGGATTTATTCTACTGGCTGAGTATAGCAGTGTATACATTTACTCCCAGCACTAGGGGAGCAGAGGCAAGTGGATCTCTGTGAGTTTGAGGTCAGCCTGGTCTACATATCCACTTAGACATCTGGCTACATAGTGAGACCCTGTCTCAAAAAATATTTATTTTATTTTATTCTGTGGGGGTGGGGTGCAAGTTGTGCACATGTGTGCAGGAACCTTTCGAGGTCAGAAGAAAGCATTGGGTCCTCTGGAGTTGGAGGCCATTGTGAGCTGCCTGACATAGTGCTAGGAACCAAACTCAGGTCCTCTGACAGAAGTAAAGGTTCCTAACTGCTGAATCATCTCTCCAGCCCCTTTCCTGCATTTTAAAAGATCTTAGTTTATGTGTAGTTAGTTTATTTGTTTGTATCTATATAAATGGATACCATACACGCAGAGACCAGAAGTGGGCGTCAGATCCCAGGAAGCTGGAGTTACAGGCAGTTACAAGCTGCCTAGAGAGTGTTCTGGTTCCCTGGAAGAGCAGGAAGTGCTTTTGACTTCTGAGGCCAGCTCTTTAGTCCCTTTCCTGATCGTATTAATCATGGGAAAAGAAACATAAACCCTGACACATGTACACCCACATTTTTAGCAATTAGATATTTTTTTAAATACGATGTATCAGAGCTCTGGGATTGTAAGTGACAGAAAGTGATTCTGTCTCCTTCAGCAAACCAGCACAAAGAAGATGCGACTTCAGTTGTTTGCTTCACATAGGGAAAGAGATGGTGTGATGTTTCATAGGCTAAGCATTTACATAACCTACAAGGTCTAGATGATTCTAAAGAAAGACTGAAATGATGAAATCACAAACTGCCCAAGCAAGTAGGAAAAGAGGCAAAGCTAGCCATGCAGAACCACGGTCTTTCAGAGGGTCTTAGAAGACCCAGTTACAAAGACAGAGAATAGCACATGACCAAAGACCTGTGAGAATATTTCAGGTAAGGGCAAAGCCCAGAACTGAGATGGAAAACAGCCAAAGAGACTTTATATTTCAGGTGCACGGCCTGAAGAGGACTAAGCAGAAGTCTCACATTTTGCAGGTTAGTTTGGGCTCTGGAGTCTGATGGAACTTAGAATTCTAGCTCTCCCCTACCTAAGGATTCTACAAGGCTCTTCTCCCAGCTAGCTGTCTGTCAGGCTGATTGACTTCCCTCTTTCAAGCCTTCATTTCTGTGAACAGCCTTTGAATGTGTTCAGTCATGACCACGTATTGTAGAAGATTATTTTTAGTTACGTATAAAATAATTGTATTGTACACTGTTGGAGAAAAGGCTGCCTAGGTCTTGGCATTTTGTATTGTCTGCAGGTGCTGGATTTATGTGGGGGATGTTTGGTTGGTCATGATCTGCATATGCTATTCAGAATCTGAGGAGATCTGAATCAACAAAAACACCTGAGCTCAGACACTTGAGGTTCCACTGTCCAGTACAGCACTTGCCATGATGGTGGCTCCCTCTGCTGAGGTTTGACAGGGATTACACCTATGAATATGCCCTATGTCTTCCATGCTGAGCAGCACAGTAGCCTAGCAACTACAACCATGACCTCTTCTCTGTCACTCCAACCTCAGTGTTTCGAATAGCCATTTTCCTGTTTTATTTTCCCCACACTATTTAACTTCTAATGTACTTCAATGTGTCTGTTTGTATTGTGTGTCTTATTTATCATCTCACTCAACTACCCGTGAACATTAGGAGCATTTGATAGTTTGTCCAGGATGAGCCTCAAGTATTAGAGCAGTTGGATGCATGTAGAGGAGTCCTCAGCATCTACTTGCTCATGGTGATGGCTAATACGGATTGTCAACCTGATAGGACCTAGAATTTCCTAAGAAACAAACCTTTGAGTATGTGAAAGTTTTGAAGATTGGATTGTCAAGAGAAATAAGGACAGTGGAGACACAGCTCATGAGGTTTCAGAGGAGAACACGGGCTCTCGTGGGAACTGGGCTAGAGGCTGTCCATCTGACAAGAGGCACTTCTACTCTGGCTACATTTTGTCCAGATCCCGAGAATTTGGTTGAGACTGAACTCAGAAGTAATGGAATTGCTTGGTGGAGAAAAATCTCAAGCTAGGACAGCATTCATGCTGTGGCATGGCTTCTGCTCACGTCCTGGCTACAGTGAAAGAGCAAATAAATGGAAATGGGTAATCTGGGAAATGTACAGTTTGTTTGGCAAGATAAAGAGTGAGGGGTTTGAAGTTTACAGACAGGCAGGATCAAGGCAGCAGGAACTACCAGAGAGCTTCTTGCCACCGAAGAAAAAGACCTAGCTCCACACCGGAGGACAAGAAAGGAGCCCTGAGAGCAGGACCCCAGCCACTGAAAGCTCTACCTTCCACAAGGGAGAGAACCTGAACTGAGAATGCTTTTCTGTATGTGTAAAGTCCTCCAGCTATTGCAAAGCAGCCAGATGTGCTCTGTTCTGATTTACATGGCCTTGCCTAACTGCCATGGCTAAGAATTTTGATGCTAGGTAAATGGACATTTCTTAAAAGGAGACACACAAATACACTAATAACACACACACACACACACACACACACACGCACGCACGCACACACACGCACACACATACACACACATATGTTACCTGGGAGGCAAAGATTAAAATCACCTTGAGTTCACGCTTGTTGGCTGAGCGATGCACAGCAGTTAAGAGTGTATGCTGTGTTCACAGGGATCCCAAGTCAGTTCCCAGCATCCACATAGGGCAGTTTACAACCACCTGTGACTCTAGCTCCAGGGGATTGGATGACCCACTGTGACACCTTACGCCTGTATACACCATCACCACCACACACACACACACACAATACACATAATTAGGAAATAAAATAAATATTTGAAAAAATAAGCAAAAACATATCTGTTAGAATGACTAGTATCAAAAAGATAAAATGCAACAACCGAGGGGCTGGAGAGTGCTCGGTGTTTAATGCACTTGTTACTTACCCATAGGATGGAAGAGTGGTTCCCAACACCCGTGCTGGGCAGCTCACACCCATCTGTAACTCTAGCTCTGGGAGATGTGATATCATCTTCTGACTTCACTGGGCACCTGTACATGCATGGCATGCACAGAGCCAGAGTCACATACATAGAAATCAAAGTAAAATAGGTAGCAAACAATGGTGGGGAAAAGTTGGAACCTTTACACACTGATAGGGATATGTTAGTGCAACTTTTAGAGAACACACTGTGTAGTTTCCTCAAAAATCAAATAACCCAGATGATCCAGTGACTACTAGTGACTTACATATCCAAAGTAAATTAAGACAGGATGTCCACCTGCACTTCATGGAATGGTACTCAGATCTTGAAGATAACGAAGAAAATGCTATCCTTGGCATGAACTGGAGGACACTGCATTAAACAAAACAGCCATGCACAAATAGGAAAATGCTCGCACAGTTTCCCTTACATGTAGGACCCCAAAACCAATCTCAGTGGATGAAGAGAGTCCATCAGTGTAACACAGACTAGGAGTGATCAGGAAGATGGGGGGTGAGAGCACAGATTGGGGCGGGGTGCAGAACAGGTTGAGAAGATCTGTTCAGAATGTACTGTCCACTTGAAAATTGGTATGAGAATAGAATCTTGAGTGTTCTTGTCACACATAATTGAAAGTTAAGGTGGTCTCAGTGTTAAATGGCTTGCTTCAGCCATTACAGAAAGTACATGTATTTAAAAACTTTGTGTATTCATTGAATTTATTTATTTGTTTGTTTGTTTGTTTGTTTGTTTGTTTAGGGACAAGATCTTACTATGTAGCTCAGGATAGCCTACAACTCAACACTTATCCTCTTGAGTACTGGGTTAAGCAAGAACTACCATGCACAACTCCTTTATTTGCCAACTTAAAAAACAAATAAATAACTTAAATGCTTGCTGAAGGAATAAATGAAGTCTCCGAATATCTCAGCCCTCAAGTAGGGGCAACATTAGCTGTGCTTGGGGAGAATCAGATGAGATAATGTATGCTAAAAGCACTTAGCGCAGTACCTTGAAAGCCTTAATTACATTAAGTATAGTCCTTTTCCCAGCTGCTAATTATCTCATTTCATCCCTGTATGAGCTGAAAAGCTGAAAAGAACTAGAGTTTTACAGATGAGAAGTGTGTGACCCTTAAGAGTTAGCGGAGAGCAGGATCCGGCATCATTGAGCCTCTGTACTGCAGGCGTAGTACATGGGTTCAGGCACCACACCGCTCCAGTGTGTTCTTGCAGAGGAGCGATAGCTCTAGAATGACTGCCACAAGAATAGAATGAAAAACAAAAAGGATGATTAAATACATGTTCTGTAAATATTTTGTTATTAGGGACAAAATACACAATCACTAGAAATCCTTAGCTTCAATTACCACACATAACTCTGTTACTTCCTTTTCAGTATGACTGTGTCTACGGGGGGGGGGGAGAGAGAGAGAGAGAGAGAGAATCTCCATTTTAAAGGGGCACATGATGGGTAATTGCACACTTGAATGCAAGATAGTGTGATGTGGGTTTCCTTGCTGTTGACCTTAGCTTCTGGAAGAAGGATTACCAATTCTTCTTCTGCAAAGGACCAGATAATTAGATAATTAGCATTTCTAATTTTATAGGCAGAAGGTCTCTATCACTGCATCCTGCTCTTACAGACTTTGTAGTGCGGAAGCAACAGCAGACAACACAAAACAACTGCCATGTCTGTGTTTCAATAAAACTTTATTTATAAAACCAAACCGCAGGCCCCCTGGAATGGCAGGCTGAGGAATGACTGAACCTCTAGGTATACTGTGGACTGAACAGGCCAGCACCTCTATTGCAGTCACAGGTTGACCGTGTTTATGATCAAAGCCAGAGCAAGGAAAAATATGCAAACTGTGAATGAAAAGGGCAAGATCTGAGAACATGCTAAGGAGCTGAGCTGATGAACCAGAATTAGTATGATACAAGTTGGTGACTGACTGCCTGCTTTTATATTTTCAGATATAACAACCCAGCTCAGCCTCATCCCATCAACAAGCACAAGGCAATAACTACCTTTGACAATTATTGCGCAAAACCAGTCTGGGGTTGTCAGTCTGTGTCCCTATCTATTCATTAACTCATCCGCTCATTTGTTTACGTATTTAGTTTTCAACACTAACCTCCCAGTTGATTACTAGGGCCTCTACATAGCACAGGAGCAGTTTTGACAGTTAATAAAGTCGCTTCTGTCAGCAGGACACACCGCCTATTGGGGGACAGATGTTCTTTTGCCCAGCAACTCATTTATTCATTTTGTCAAAAGGTAGGTATTACAGCCCCTGACATGGCATGGTTAGACTGTGGTGTGGGGCTGACATAGGCAAAGGGACCTGCTTCTCAGACCTACAGGAACTGAGACTGTAATCTTGGAGACACACAGGTAAACAAATAAAATTCTTACACAGCACAATATGCACTGTTGCAGAAATACACACCCAAACACTGAGAGGACAGTCTTGGCTCTCCCTGGAGAGTTCATGAAACCCTAACATTCAGGCTGTCTCCAGATAAGTTTCACCTCCCGGTGTTGACTTGTTCTTCAACTGTGCAGAGAGATTTGTGAGTCTGCTCACAAACAACTAGGAATACTTGTGCTTTGCCTTTATCCCACTTGATAAAGTCATCTACTAGATTATTGGCAAATTCTTAAAAACAATCTTCTTTTGCTAATGTAAATGGTGCTTACAAATTTAACTAATTACCCTTAATTAAGTTAAACTGCAATTATGAATTCAATCCCAGCTGGGTTTGCTCCAGAAAGTTCTCTGATAAAGGTTAAGTGTATGCAATATATTTAGGAATTAGTTATCTGGGTGTGGTGGCAAATGCCTTTAATCCTTAGCACTCTGGAGGCAGAGGCGGGCAGATCTCTATGAGTTCTTGGCCAGTCTGATCTACACAGTGAG